>JAKWJD010001765.1:52670608-52700028 GCA_027705065.1 Solanum peruvianum
TCAAGTATAGTTGGATCAGGTGGTCTATCCCAAAAACTATAACTGACCCTACCGAGGTACTGGTACAATCAGGAAGAAAATTTCAGGCGAAAGAAATGGTGGAACCTCATCACAGTTTGCATTTGTTGGATGACTGGAAGGAAAGGAATGCCAGGTGTTCCATTTTGAAGGCAGAAGCAGGCAAGCAGCTCTACTCAAAAGTTCAAAATTAATTGTATCTTGCTGATTAATGATTATGTTATGGTGCAAAGAAAATTATGATGATGAATCCATAATAGACTTGATAAAATCCTTGTAAGGAGAGCAAGAATAGGTTTTTGCCTACTTTTGGAATATGTAACAGTGATATCAAAAGCGAGAAGCAAAAAAAAGATCTAAGGTTTGTTAGAGCTATAAGTGCAAAGCGCAAATAAAGCGTGAGCTTTATTGAGAGAAAAGGTGCAAATGGAGAAAACATACAAAGTCCAAGACTAATATTTATAAGCATAAATAACAAAAACATGGACAGGGAAATTGATAGTTTTTACGATAAAGTGAAATATCAATGGTTTAGCATCGCCTCTTCGGGAAATGCTCATTCACAATAAAAAGTATCCCATAGAATCTTGAAGACGACATTGAAGCGAACATAAAGCAAAGCGAAGTGCTCAAAACGAGCCTCACTTCAGGGTTTAAGCGCGCTTTACCGTGCCTTTGATAACACTGATATGTGCGTAGTTACTGTTAGAATAGGAATAGATGTATACAATCCTAATTAGAATAGGAATAAGAATATGAATAGTCATAGGAATAGGAGTAATAAATAGTATCCTTCTTGGTAAAGGCAGTGTTGTGAAAGGCGCTCCTCTTTCGCCTTTGGTGACAAGGCAAGGCGAGGCACCATCCACTATCTGCAGCGAGGAGAGGCAATTTGAAAATGGCAAGCTATGGCGACGTAAAGGCGATGGCGAGACGACTGGCTTCGCCTTTTTTTAAAAGGTCTGATTTAGTAATTAAAAGCCACAATTAGGGTTTTTCTTGGGTATTTTTGCATACTTTCACCTTCGCGACTTGCACTCCTCTCCTCAGTCGCGACCCCTTCGAGAGTCGAGCTTCTTCACAACTGCTGCCAAGAAGGAGACCTCTTTTTTGTTCTTCTCTTCTTCTTCTCTTCTAGTTCATTTCTTCTTTTCTTTTTCTTCTCTACTCTGTTTTTCAGAAGTGAGTGGCTGAGACTGTTACCGTGCTCTGTTTTTCAATGATAATGTAGCAGTGACCTGAGTGCTCTGTTTTCAGTGGTAGTGAACTAAGTGTTGTGTTCTGTTGCAGTGCTCACTGCTCACTAAAATCTGCCTATAATTTTTTTTTAAAAAAAATCAATCTTTCTATATTTATTTTTCCCTACTCAATTTAGTTTTATACTAAATAATTTAATATTTGTGTGTCCATAAATAATGAATCCAATGGCCTCTGATTGTAACAAAAAGGACATTGGAGTATTGCTTTAAGAGTTCTAGTATTGCTTGTCAATTGTCTTATGAATTATTGAGTCATTCAAGTTCTAGACTTTTTTTTTTTGATAATTGCAACTTAATCAAGTACTAGACTTTTAATATCTACTATTAGTTTTTGAATTGAAATATTTGCTAATGAATGTTATTGTTATTGAGATTTTGGATATTGATATATGAAATTAAATATTTTAAATTTTTGGTGTTAATTGGCGCCTCATTTCAAAAAGACGAGTGTGAGGCAGGCCCTCGTCACCTTTCACCGGCCAAAACACTGGGTAAAAATGGTATTGTAGTGTCTATAAATAGGGTCTTTGTGTAATAATGTGAAACAAACAATTCATAATATCCTCCTATATTTCTCACATGGTATCAGAGTCTCCACAATCTTGGTAGAGAATCAAAGAGCTCTCATTGTCAGTGGGTGGCTATTACCCATATATGTTGCCCGTCTAGCGAACAATTATGTTAACAAAAGTAGGGTCAATGATATATGCATCAAACATATATTCCGGGGAAGAAAACTTAGTCAAACAGGTCACCCGCACATCAATATTTGGTGTCTTCCTAGGGTTGTTATGTGTCAACCCCATCTTTACGGTGACTATTTCTTCATATCTGATTTGTGTAGCATCGTGCATCTCTTCGGACTACTTTCCATATTTAATTTGCATAATATTGTGGAATTTTTCCGAACTACTTTCTCATGTCTAAGTTGCATAGCACCGAGTGTCTAGTCTGTAACTCCTCGGATTTGATTTGCATAGTTCCTTTCGTTCTTCGCGATATTTGCGTAGAGTTGTGCCATCATTCCGACCCTACCCATATAATTTCTCTTTTTCAGTACGATTGTGCCATCATTCCAACCCTACCCATATTATATCTCTTTTTCAATAGGGTTGTCCGTCAATCCGACCTTTCCTATATAATTTCTATTTTCTAGTTGGGTCTTGTCATCATTCTGACCCTACCCATATAATTTTATTTCTTAAATTGTGACCACTTTGGGTCATCAAATCTAATACTACGGTGTATGAGCATGTTTCGACCAGTATTTCAGTGACTTTCATATTTAATATGGACTCGTCTATTGGTTCTAACACAGCCCATATATTTATACTAGATTTTGAGCGCTTTCTGACGACCGCGGGATAGTGAAGAAGTCTATATGGAGCAACCACCTATTTTATTACTCATGGGGGCGTTTAGTAGTCTTGTATGTCTTACGTAAGTCACTCTATGGCCTGAAACAGTTTATGCAGGCTTGGTTTGGGAAGTTCAACACTTTTATTATATCACTCTATATTTTATTGACATTATGCATCAAATTCAGTATTTCATGGAAGACCAAATACATTGACACTGGCTGGCAATATGCATCAAACCTAATATTTCATGAGAAGACTAAGCAAATTGAGATTGATTGTCAATTTTGTGAAGTCGAGTGACTAGCTTACAGATATCTCACCAAGCCCTTATCAGTCCTCGTATTAATTACATGTGTAACAAGCTAGGTACATATGAAATGTATGCACTAGCTTGAGGGGAGTGTTAAGAATAGGAATAGGTATATAAAATCCTACTTAAAATAGAAATAGGTATGTACAATCTTACCTAGAATAGGATTAGGAATAGGAATAGTAGTAAATAGTATCCTACTTGGTAAAGAATTATATTGTAATGTCCATAAGTAGGATCAGTGTAATAATGTAGAAACAACAATTCAATAATATTTTTCTCATATATTTCTCACAGTTACCAGCACAAACTTTGTGCTTTGATTTTAATACAATGTTACCTTCTGGAAAAAAGACAACACAGATAATAAGATAAATGTAGACTAAAATCCAATCAAATTGCATTTTTCATGTAAATTACACTTTGGACTTGCAAAATACCTGGTATTTAATCCAACACCAGCACGAACTAACTGAGCAACACGAGGTACTAATAACTCCACCGACTGGGAATCAACAACATCAATGCAACGATCAAGAGTTTCCCACATTGGTGAGCCCTTTGCTATTGATATACGGAGGTTTTCAAGCTTTTCAGTTTGTATACCAACATTTGCTGCGTGCAACTGAGACAAGGGAGAGGCCCGAAGAATAGGGGAAAACATTAGAAAATGAAAAGAAAAATAGAATAATGTCCAGATACTAATATGTACCAAAGCAATATCAGAAACCACAGAATTTGCTAGACCTCAACATAATTTAACCCTTGGTCTTCCAGGCTTGATAAGCTCTCAAGCATGCAGCAGACTAGGTCAGGTAGATGTGGCCGAAGTGCAACACCCGCACCCTGCAATTATTGAAAAAACTGTTAAAGAACCAAATTGGATTGTTTAAAGCTGAAACGAACTTATTGGATCTACGCAAGCAAGAAAAGGTGGGATATTTGCATGGGCACTAGATTAGAATAGACAAGTTTCTCCTTCATCTAAAACACCTTGTACCATATACACATGATGATCGCCAACCACCAGATAAGAACTTTAACATTCAACTCTGGTGCAATAATGCAGGAACATTACAGAACGAAGCAAAGAAAATTCTTCTCAGTCAAGTATGAACAGAAGCACCATAATAATCTGACTGAAATGATTAACAGAGAAGGAAAAGACATGACATTGTGATTATTTTAGAAACTGGAAGGTCTACAAGACATTCATTAATTCAATTTTCTAGATAAAATGAAACCTTTGTGAGTTTTGTAACCACTCCAATGGATGCCTTGCGAATGCTTTCAACTTTACTCATTATGCCTTCAGATAGCAGTAACGGTAACACAATCTCCATTGTCTTTGTTGCCTCTGAAACTTGTGTGAGAGAAACATCACATAATCTCAATGTTAGATTAGTAATAGCCCGGCATAATCTGTCACCCGAATTTCGTACAGACTCCTTTATGTCATCCATCGCACGGTAAGCAGTAGTCCATATTCTTTTTAAGTGCTTCTCAACCTATACCATATGCAATGCTGACATTGTCAGATAAGGCAACAATTATGCTCTCTGCAATAAGGGATACCACAGATAAACAGATCAACAAGTACATCAAATTAAAGGATATGAATGATATTCCACACTATAAAAACGCAAGACTCGAAAATTCTAGGAAAAGCTTATTTATCAATTGCTCCCTTACAAGCAATGCAGAGTGAGAAGAGTTAGCCATAATTTACATCCAAGAAAGTACCTCATTCTGATATGAATACACATGACAGGCTCCTCTAAAGCTTACAAAAACTACTTTCCTAGTCCCAACGAGACTTATTTGAGAATGGATCTCTAAACCCCACCAGTGGAACATGTTTTGGTGTTTGTACATCTGATATTACACTATCATCCATTCTTCATGTACCTGAGTTCCCTGTTATCTGTAAGCCCCACCACCAAAGAACTAAGTTGTAGTTGTGAGTTCTTCCTTAACCACTAATTTTTAAGGATCTTCAAAAAAGGAACAGGATTGGCAGTTGTAAATTGCATGACTACTTACAACTATTTGGTTGGGACTGGAGACTCTAGTTAAGCCCTTTTTTGGAGGAAATAAGGATGTCAATCAAGAAATAACCCAGTGGCATAGGCGGTTGGGGCACCCATCCTTTTTGGTTTTACAGATGTTGTACCCCAATTTGATTTCCAGACTAAATTTGACTCTGTGTTTTATAATGCTTGTGAATATGCATACTAGAGGCTCTTACCCTTTGAGTCATAAGTACTAATATTACGATTATTCAGCCGGATGTCCGAGGTTCTAAAACTATTTCTTTGCCTGAAAATTGATAGTTTGTTGCCTTTATTGATTATTACCCTAGGATAACCAAAACTCCAAAAAGTGAGGCTTTCTCTTGTTGTTAGTCATTCCACACTTTTTGAGCCTCAGATGAAAAAATTGTGAACTGAAAATGGCACATAATACATAGATAAAAGATTTGGTGTTTAAGGGAGTTCAATGGGATAATCCACCAAACTAGTTGTCCCTACACTAGTGTACGAAATGGGGTTGTTGAAAGAACAAATAGCCATTGGTTCAAAGTGGCAAGATCTCTTATGTTAACCATGTATCTACCAAAAAACCACTAGGGATGCCATTCTAGTTGTCGTATATCATATCAACAGAAATGCCACTTAAAACCCTTAATTATCAGAATCCACTCGAGGCTTTAAAGGGTGGGATAAACATATTATTCCTCCGAATAATGTTTAGGTTTCGTTTACACTAGGAGTTCTAGGAAACTTGATCTTAGAGCCCTTAAGTGCGTCCTATTAGGTATTCTCCTACACAAAAAGGCTCCAAATGATTTCATCCTAAACAGAGAATTCTAACTCTCACTCATCAATGAGAGTCAAGTTAATCTCCTGGAATGTTAGGGGGTTGAATGGGGGAAGTAAGAGGGAGTTGGTGCGAAAGCTTCTTCAACAATGGGGGGCTGATGTCTCTGTGTTGGTAGAAACAAAACATGATGGTCAGATAGACAATGTTACTCAGAGTATATGGCACAGTAGATGGATAAAAGATCCAAAAGGAGGCTAGAGGGACAGTGGGGGAATCCTATTCTTTTGGATAAAAGAATTTGGAACGGGGAGATGGTAGTGGATGGCAACCAATGCATAACTGGCAAGTTCACCAGTTTATATGATAACTGGATCTAGCATTTGATTGGTGTGTATGCTGAATGCAATAGAGTGACTAGGAGACTTGTGTAACCCTGAGGTGACAATCCAAGAGTGCTGGTCCACACAGGGGTGGGATATCTCTTTTAGGAGGCGTTTAAATGATTGGGAGATAGAGAAGGTAGCCATGTTACTGGGAAAAATAGGGCAAGTTTCTATTAGCAGTACAAAGGTTGATATACCCAGTGTTATCAAAGGCGAAAAGCGCAAAAAAGCTCTAAGTTCCATGAGGGCTTTAAACGCAAAGCGCAAATAAAACGTGGGCTTTAATGAAAAAAGGCTCAAAGGGAGAAAAAAATACAAATATATATGTTTAGTCAAAGACTAATAATTATAAACATGAATGACAAATATATGTCAAAAGAAATTGAAAAAAAAATTATGATAAGGTGAAATATCAATTATTTAATGTCACTTCTTTATACGAGGCTCATTGGCAAGGAAACGTTAACCTTAGAACCTTGATGACGACGCTAAAGCGCACATAAAGTGAGGCAAAACGCTCAACACTTTTTGAGCCTCGCTTCAGGGCTTAAGCGCGCCTTTGATAACACTGGATATACCTCTTTGGGAACACAATGGTAACGGGATATTTTTAGTAAAGAGTGCCTACACAAGAGGTGTCAAGGTGACTAATACAAATACTCAATGCAAGTGGAATTATTTCTGTAAAAGCAGCATCCCTACCAAAGTTAAGTGCTTTACTTGGTTGGTTATCAAAAGGGCCTGTCTAACCCAAGAAGTGCTACAAAAGAATAAGAGACAATTGGTTTCTAGATGCTTTCTGTGTATGGTGACTGAGGAGACAAACAAGCACCTTTTTTGCACCGCAAGTATACTGCTCAGTTGTGGAATTTGTTTCTCAACATTACTAGCTATAGTTGGGCCATGCCTGAGCTGCTGAGCATACATCAGACCTTCTTAGCTGCTGGATCAGAATAGGGGGAAGTAAGAGCCAAAAGAGATGCTTAGAGATTGATTCCCTCATGTATATGCTGGTAAGTATGGAGGGAGAGAAATGCCAGATATTTCGAAGATAGGTCCAATCCCATTCATAAAATCAAATGGAATTGTATTGTAACTTCACTCTTTTGTGTGAGCAATTATGTCTGATCAGATTATAGATCTGATAGGGAGTCTGTAGTTTAACTTTTTGGTGGTGGCCAGCATATCCTTAATGCTAAAAATACAAACTTACCAGTTTCCAAAAAAAAAATGAAAAAAACATATTGAAATTGATTAGGAATTCATGAAATTGAAAATTACTAGTGGCACCTTGAGTTCACTTCATGTACCTTCAGAAGAACAGCTAGCAGAAGTACTTACAGAAGGCCTCAGCAACAGGACTTCTCATACTCTGGTTTGCAAGGTGGGTTTTTACGACGTTTTGGCTCCAACTCGAGGGGAGTGTTGATTGTGTTATTTCATTAGCATGATTTTTTTTTTATGACAAGGGAAACCCGCAGCCGTTACCCTTTGGGTGCGAACAAAGTAAACCCCCTGCTCCTATGTAATAGCTTGCAAACCACACAGGAGAGGTAACCCGCACTGGGCAAGCTCGACCCAGAAGGCAAACCCCTTGCTTTCGCTAGCAAGGAGTTTTGAACTTCAGACCTCCATCATAAAGTCCCAAGCCCAAACCACTCGGCCACCCCGAAGGGTAATTCATTAGCATATCTTTTTGAGATCATTTTCCCTTTTCCTAGCGTAATTATACGAAAAAAGTTTTTTTTTTTATTTCATTTGATGGTCTTTCCTTAATTAGTTAAGATTTACTTGTATAATACCCCTTTCTCATGGGATGTAAAGGCATACTGAAATACAAAAAGAAAGCATTTTCTTCTTTCTTTACCAAATTTTACAATATCTAACCGCATCATCAAACTTTCTGATCCCATCAATTTAGTTATCTCTTTTGGTATAGCTTTTAGAAGCATCAACAAATTATCCAATCTTAACCAAAAGAAACTGCCCAACTGTTTTTTGTTTTTGTAATACAGAAACCACTAGCTCAGTTCAGAAATATTTAGTGAGTGACAAGCAATAATGATGGACAATCAACACGAGTAGAGTGCTCTATCAAATTGCAAGGTTCTGTAATCCTCAGATTAGTTTACTTTTGTGCTCAGACTTGTCAAATTAAGAACATAACAATAACAATATTCCCTTTATCCCATTTCTGTGACCCTTGCTTTTCTAGTCTGTCATAAAGAATAATAACACCTTTCTTTATTTACTATTTAGAAATAATTGAACCTTAAAATTCTCATTTAACCCTTAATGAGATGTGACTTTATAGCCACAGAAATGTGTGGCATGTTTTAGACCACAAATTTCAAAACTCTTTCTTTCTTGAATTTTGTGGCCAATAAAACACTGCTTCATAAAATGAGACGGACGAAATAATAAATAAGAAATCATATTTTGGGATTTGTAAACATTTGCTTTATGAGAATTTGTGGATATATTTACCATTAAATCATGTACAATACATAACCTTGATGCTGGTAAAGAGATACAAAGCTAATTACCAATACATGAAGAAAATTAAGTGTTAGTGGGAACAGTTATCTGTATAGAGAATAAGTTACTCCTGTCATCCTCCAAATTCCCTCTCTAGATCAAGTATAGTAACCTCTATTTTTGTTAAGTACCTCAATAATAATCAACTCTTTTTCTTCTTTCCTTTTCTTTTGACAAGAGTCATATATGCAATTGTTTCTACCCTATAACCTCAAAACTTAGACCAATTTTCTCGATCATAATGCTGAATATCATTCTATTAAAGATTTCTAAATGTTTATCACAGACAAATGCAATTTCCTTGAACATAAGATGACAAATCAATGATTTTACCTGATCAAATTTACGTCCTTGAATTACATCTGAAAGTGCTAGACAAGAAGCCTCTCGTGATCGCCAAAGTCGGGATCCGCTTTGAGTTAAAAGATCATCCATAATAAGATCAAAATGCTCATCAATTGACTTTTTTGAATCAGGAATCAGTGATCTCCAAATATGTGTCATCGCATCCTAAAGGAAAGAAAAAATAGTTAAAAAATAGGCATCGTCACTAAAGCCAGTACAATATCAATTTCCTTAATACAAAAAATAATTATAACAAACTGCATTGTAACCACCTTTTCTTTTTAAAGAACTAACTGTTCTTGTATTCAACCATACTGTTACTCAGTATTTTCACAAATAAAGAGAAGGAGCTCGAGAGATTATAGCAGGAAATCTGCTACACTATTCTGAAGAAAAAAGAACATGTACAAAGATGTTATCTCCACTCTTAAGTGGTAGGAAACAGAAGCTAAAACCGAGTTTAAGAATCTGGAAACAGAAACAAGAAATAAGGAGAGAGGAGAGAGGAGGGAGCGTAGAAAGATAACATTTCGAAAGCTCTAACACTCAAGCTGCAAATTCAGAATTATAGCTACCGGGAGAGGTGGACTTGGACCTCTATTATTTGAGAAATTTAGAAAAGAAAAATTACAAAAGGTGTAGGTGAAAAAATGGGCAAAAATATTAGTTGAATAAATACTTGTAACTTGACATTAGAGCATCCTACTGAAGTTGCAGCGTGGTTCCACTAAAATTCTATTGAAGAACGGCGAGAAATGGCTGCTTGCAATGCTTTTGTTCGTTCCTCTTGTGGAAGATGACCACAGCCAGATATGGCGACCAGTCTAGAATTTACATGTTTTGATGCCATCACTTGAACAAATTATACAGATACAAGTGCATCTTCAGCTCCTCCAATCACCAGAATTGATAAACTTTCAACTGTTTTTAGCAGCTGTGCTGCATTTTCAGGTGAGAGAACTGTCTCAGATGAATGTTTTCCTACCTCATAGAGTGCTTCATCTCATCCTTCTTCACATACTGAGGGATTGTATACGCTCAATACATCAGTTGTCAAATTGGTGGCAACATATCATGCACCTCTATTAACAACTTAAGTAATTTCTGTTCCCAACAGTGGATGCACCAAGTGCAATTTCCCGAGAGAAGTACAGAATAATATCCTTGCAAAGGCTAAAACCAATTCTTCTCACAGGCTAACATCCAATATTACAATCCCTTAATAAGGGCATTAATTGAATTCCTGGATGACTGAACTATTTGTCCAGCCTTCAGTGCAAGCAATCCACCCCCATCATCATGACCAGCAAGTACAACTGAAGTAAAACCCATAATCGAAGAAAATGAGAGAAGCAGGTCAACCTTTCAATCTTGTAGGGATTAGGCAATTGATTTCCTCCCAATCTGTCTGACATGGCCTAGATGTCAACCCCATCCTAGCCTGTAGAAGATTGTGACTGTACAACCTACCTATCGGGTTAGCTCATCCATCATCAATCTCTAAGAGAAAACTTCGGCTCTAAAACCATGCACTAGAACAGTAACAAACTGATTATTCCCTTCAACATCTCATACTGGGAATGAACATCCCACCTTAACAACATCATCTTCATCACCAGTTTCATCTAGGCTGAAACTAGGGATGTCTTCAGACAGAACTGGGGAAGTTGGAGACTCATCTAAAAGAAGGCATAGAGAGAGTGTGGGTATGAAATTGACTACTGTGGCACCTCCAATACGATAATCACTTTGAGACAAAACATGCAATGAGTGAGCAGAAGAAGTTCTGAAAGACAAAGAACAGTAAGGTGAGCCAGGCAAGCAAAGTTTGTAATGAAGAGAGAGCCCAAGACAAGAAATAAATGAACTGTCAACATCAGCAAGCAATATAGCAGGGACTTTCCCATCCTCATGAGACGATCCTACAAGTTTTCTCCTCATATCACTCTCAGTTCTTGTTTTACCTTGTCGGAATTGGAGATTGTGGTACCTTACCGTATGAAGAGAATCCAACTTTGCACGAAAGGACAGCTTCTGGGTCAACTGGGTGAAACAAAAGCTTCCTCCTTGCTCAAAAGCTTGTTCTTAAGCAATTACAGCATGTCCAAGAGCTAAGACTACCGAATAAAGAAACAACACAGGCACACCCCCATGACTTTTTCAGATGAGGCCTTTTGCCTTTAGATAGAAGATGAAGCTTCAACCTCCAGATATGAATTGACAGTAAATACAAGCTTTGACAGAAAGAAGAACAATGGAAATGATGGAACAGAATAGAACTGTTCCAAGGTAAGGTCCATGCTTAGCAGGGCCATCACACAGAGAATAAACAGAGGTGATAATAAAAAATCTCATTACAGAAACGAGAGGAATGTCCATCAATGTGCTTCTGAAGGCATATCTCTGCAAATTAACATCGTATGCATGTAAAGGTCGAAATCAACACACTTGGTACCAAAACATCCCCAATTGCCACGATCAGTGGCGCCGATAGTACCAGCCACGATGCCAACATCGCCACCATGAAATATATAGTTTTCAAAAACCTCTTCACCTTCTCCAACATTCCCTTTCCTCCACAAGCCATTATCATAATTCCAAGTCCCAAAGCAATATTGACCGAGAATATCTTCCTCTTCAGGTAGGGGCTTCTGAAATAATAGACCGAAGAACAATTGAAATTCTAGATAAATCCATGCGACAAGGCGGCCCAATGGCCATATCTCGCCAGCGGCAAATAAAACGCCGGTCAGCAATGATATTGAGTCTCGATATTGAATGTGTTCCGGGTTGGGCAGGGTATTCATTATGAAAATATGTAAATTTAAGACAGAGAAAAGTAAACAATTTTCTCCGTTTGCAAAAAAAATTCTTGTGTCCGTCCGTTGAAAAAATATAGAAAGGAGACTTTTGGTTTATCAACGGGAGTTTTTTTAACTGTTTTTCTCTCCCCTTTACACCACACCCCCTTACACCTCCCCCTGCTTTCTTTGGCTGTCTTCCTTTGCATGGTAACCCCTATTGTTCCCTCTTACCACAACTTTTGAAAAAAGCATAACCATATAATAACAAACGAAACATTTCTTAGCTAACGGCTAAAACACCAAAGTAATCACAGACAGTAGGATATCAGCTTATTTAATACAAAAAATTAACATAACAAATTGCACGGGAGCCACCTTTACCTCCATCTTACACAAATTCTGAGAACATAATATAACAAACTAAATAGTTCACATATCACCTGAAACAGCCAAAATGATCTTTAGGGTTGCTTGAATGGAATACTATTAAGTTAAACCCCTACCAAACTAGGAGAACACAGAACACCAGCTTGGCACAAGCACTTATTTGGAAGTACCTGCACATTCTTATCAGGATCGTACTGATAACGAAGGAGTCTTGGAACAAGAGCATGCAAGTAAGGTTGCAGAGCATCCCCGGCATGCTTGGCTATCTTGGAGAATCCAAAGGCTGCACCTCTTTTAGAATTCAAAGATGCCTGATAATTGGCTAAGTCCATGAACTTATAAATCATGTCCGGCTGCCCCATCTCGTTTGCCAAGTTGCAAAGCTCCTTATAAGTACTTAGTTTCCCTCCACTTGGACTTTCACCAATTGTACCCTCTTGAAACACTTCAGAATCTTCTACAAGCTAGGAACAAATTAAAAAAAAAAAAAAAGAACTAATTTCAGAGCAAAAAATGGGTATTCATAGTATAACACACGAGGAAAGATTGTCAAGAATTAGAGCAAGATAAAAGTAGTCATCAAACCTTGACAGCTCTTTTCCTCTTCCCAGAGCCAGTAAGAGTGCCAACAAGAGCATTCACTAAGCTTTTCTTCATAGAAGCATCACCAAGCTCATACACAACACTAAGTCCCTGAGATGCCAGCTCCTGTGTAAGCTCGTTCTGCTCAGCCAGAAGGTGAGAGAATGCTTCCTACAATAGTACAAGAGTCGGTGGCTCAAAAGGCTCTGGTAAAATGTTTTCTTCGGAAACATCAAAATAAAAGGAGGTCACTTTGATGTCTATAGATAATTGAAGAAGCATAGGCCTCACAGTTTAAAAAGCACCCCAGTGGTTAGTTATTAAAATTGTATTTATCAGGGGAAGAGAGGTGCTTGAAGCTGTCTCAACATTGCTCTTCAAAACAAAATTGTGACTATCATAATTGAGACCGACTACGAAACAATAAACATGATCTCTAACGGGAATGATTATCATCAAAAATGTAATCGATGACTGCAGATTATACCTGACTAGATTGGGGAACACAAGGATTCAGTGTATCTTCAAAAAGCTAACCACTTGGTGGACACACTAGCTAAGCATGGAAGTAAAATCCAAGTTTTTGGTTTACTTTTGTACTATGATATACTGCCATCTTTTGTATTATTTATTTATGAATCAAATAAGAAATCCTATCCCTAGGAAGGTCAAAGCTTGTAATAGTTTCTATATTTTACTAATAATATATCCCAATAATCAAAAGAAATAAAAGGCTGTTCTGGCAGCATATACAAAAGGCTAATAGATCTGAAAAGCAATAGTTTGAGTACTTCTCCCAGATACAACAACATTAGGATTAAACCCAAACGAGTTTGAAATTCTTCCCAGGTATGTATTATAAGGTTTTGCTATGGAACTGTCAGCATCAAGTTAAATTCAAGATACCTGGATGTCAGGAAGCAGTTTCTGGATAGCCTGGTGCTGACCACAATACATTGTCAGCGACAAAAGCCAGACAGTGCCAGCACAGCGCTCTTGTTTCCGGCTACTGTATAATAGATCATCAAAAATCTTTCTAGTGATTGCATCTCTAACTGTACCATGGCCATCTTCATTGGCTTCAGATTCCACACAGGTAGAACTTGTAGAAGACACATCTCCCATCAAAAAGTTCGAACTCATGGAAAGTGAAGTGTAGTTACTCTTAAGAATCATGTCAGCAGTAACAGGAACACCACCCCATAGAAATGACAATGCCTCCCCAGCACCAAACAAGATATCTTCTACCTGATCAACAACAAAAGTAGGAAAAATGAAATAATGTCAACTCGATGTATGCGACGCAGAAGCACAAGAAAGACATTATTTAGCAGTGATATTATAATAATTATTAAGAAGGTTTTTCCTCCAGCTGTGAACCTGAGAAAAAGAGTGTTTGTGCATGTCGCCAACATAGAGAAAGACCTTTAGGGCCATCAATGGAGGAAATTTCACTTACCTTTGACTGGCTTAGACTGAAAATCAGGTCAAGAGCAATATTTAGATGTGAAGAGGATAATTCCTTGACACACAAGTGTCCCAACGAAATAACAATTTTCTGCACTGCTTTCACATCCTCACAAGCAAGCAGCTTGCTTAACTTTTCACGCAAGACAACCAATATGGGAACTGCAGTTTTAAGCTTGGTTAAGTAAAATCATACTAAAAGCATGCTTCACATACAGATTATATAGTAGCCTCAATAAATACGCAAACACACCTGAACTAGAGTCTACCAGCAGGAGAGGCAATGGGACACAAAGTCCAACATGGCCCAGCGCTTGCATTGCAAAAGAAGCCAATGTGGCAGTCTCTAAATTGACAACATCGACCAGACATTTAAGTGCACTCTGGAGTAAAGCTTCTGGGATCTGTCACAAGTAGAAAGAAAAGCAACACAAATATCTATGTAACCAACAGGAAAGCTTATCGAAACAAAATCAATACATACAAGATCAATAATGAAATAAACAAGTAGTGCATAGGTTTATCCACAAGTTGTGTACATTTAAGATGGTAAATCTTTGAAAAAAATTGGACTCATATTTTTTATTTCTAAGTTACCATGCAATAGATAACTCTCAAGTCTTAACGATGACAATAAAATCAAAGCATCCCAAATCAGCATCTATTGTCTTTGTGCTAGACTATACACAATATTTTTGCTATCTGGCTGTCCTGAAAGCATGCATTATTAGGTTTCCAAAAGCCACAATCTTTCATTTTGCCAGACAAGCCTCAAAACTACAATTATCACTAAGCACATGACTGCATTCATTGCTACAACATGATCAGGTTGTTGGTCAATTTCAGGTATTCAATGTGATGATTGGTTACTGATATGAACATGTGCTAAATTTGATCCTAATAGATCCAGCGACTGCAACATTCTCTCCTAAACCAATCATCCCTCTGTTAAGTGAATCACCCCACACCTAAATTACATTCCATAAAGAAAAAAGTGGTGCTATTACCTGATTATTTGGCCAATTTCAGATCTTAACATATGCTAATATCAGTTAACATTGTAACGACCCAACCCCTCATTCCGAGTATTTGTGTACCAAATCATGTTTTTGAGCCTTTGAATAGGTTGGATATAAACTTGTTGGTAAAGTTCCGGTTGAGACCCAAGGGGCTCGGGGTGCTCTCGGACAAGTTGGGAACTTAAAGGGTAGCATGTACACAGACCTTACCCCTAACTTGGTTCTACTTACCAATTAAACAAAACTAACTTGGTCCTAACCTGAAAACTGACTGCCGTGCTACCCTGAACAAAAAACAATTTTTTTTGAGAAAGTTAACATAATATAGACAGCAATACACTAATGGTGTATTTCAGTGGCAAGTACATCAGGAGTATACAGTAAGCAAAACTAAAAGATCTATCATCTATACCCCTCCTAAACTATCAAAAAAACAATTTAATGCAGTTCCACTAATTTTTTCCAGTTCCGTTACCCTTTGCCCCAAGGCTTAATAAACCAAATGAGCAGAAAAGGATGAGAAGGCCACCACTAAGGATTAAAATACAGCTATAGCATCAGCGAGCAGAAGAGGGTGTCAGAAGCAGGTCAGGAAAACCAGGCAGAGAAAGGAGGATTAGAGGAAACAAGAAGATTGGAAAGGAACTTCAATTTTAAACAAAGAAGAAATATTTGGTCGTTAAAGGTAGGAACCATGCAAGTAGGACAAAAAGAATGAAAGGTATCTGGCTAGGAAGCATAAAGTGGAAGCAACTTCAAAATTTAGTAAAAATTGAATAAGCTCTAGTCGTCCTGAGGGGACCAAAGTAATAGAGAAAACTAATTTTGTTTATCCTACTTTAATTCTTACACAATACACCTACACCTATAATACACTAGAACATGCAGAATTTAGTATGACCTAACTCTGGAAAATATGGCAAGGCATAATTGCTTTGACTCACTTACGCGATCAGCATATTTCAGTCTCAACTTTGACTATCCACAGGGTTGATTAGGAATTGGAAGTTAAATGATTTCACTCTTTTTATGATGCAGATCCGGTGTACCACCTACTCTTGAAGCATTGTTTTAGGTCATACTAAGGAAGAGAACCAGAGTTATAATACATGAAGCATATATGCAACAACTAAACTCCGCTAACAAAGTACCCATCTAAATCAAGTACACTGATGTTCTACAATGCATTTTACATCAATTGACAAAAAGCACCTGGATGCACATTGCAGTAACGGTTCTTGACATGCAAAATGCCAAAGGAAAAAAACTTACAGAAACAGTTCTTGACATGCAATTTGCAGTAACATAGCCTAAAGTACATAGCACACCATGCTGCATCTCGAACCTGGAAGAATTGATAATGCATTATATCATCAGGAAGCCAATGCAGTTGCTCCAACAAGGGAGATGATCCGCTCCAACAAGGGAGATGATCCAAAAGAAGCAACAAACAGCTAATGTTTAATAATCCAAGCTACTACCTTAACTTAGGTGTTGTACTGATTGAGGCAATCAATTCACTAATAAGATCAGACAAACTGTGAAGAGGAAGTGAACAGGAAGCAATTCCAATTAAGCGAGATATAGATTCACGTGTATCAAAGTCAATATGCCCCAGAAATTGCTTCATCCATGCAACTTTATCAACATATCGAGAAGTTATCACCTGTCAATTATATTAGAAGACCAAAAATTCCTGAACCCATACATCAGATATAAAATGAGAATTAAGTGTGGTCCTCTTCTTCTAGCATTCGAGGGAAATGTGAGCCTACCTGGGGCATATGGGATCCAACAGATATAAGCGCTTTGGAGGCATTAGCATGCAGGTCAACAGAACCTTCATAAGCCATTGCATGTTCAAGAAGCAAGCATAATTTCTCAACTGTAGCCGAAAAATGGGCACCTTCCACCAAATTATTCTGTTTCATATCTGCCTCAAAGCACCTCAACAAAAACTTGATCATAGCCACATAAGATTTTGATGGGAAAAGAAGCTTTGAACCTCCCACGCTAGCAGAATCCAACAGCGCAGGCTGCTGTTGGATAATATAGTCTAGCATGTCAGAAAGTTTTGGGTACTTTAAGTTGAGGCTTTTGCTTACTGCTTTCCTTTGATCTTCATCAGGAAATAAACCTTCTAATGCAATTTCCCTACGGAAAAAACAAGTTGCACATTTGCAGACAGTTTATAGTAAGAGGAGATATCTATTAACCCATCGAAGAAATCACCCAACAATGCATTGCACGTAACTTGAAAAGAAACTTTTTCAACAATGAGCAATACCATGTCTTCTGTTTTAGTTACTTCTTACTTTCTTCCATCACTACTAGTCTACTATTATTCTATCCTCCCATTTGAAAGGATAAAGAAAATGAGCAGCCACATATTTGCAGTAGACAGTTTTTCCAGAATAACACCTAAGGAATTACAGGAAGCTATTTCTTCTGGCTTAATCTTTGCAATTTGGACCCTAGGATCCTCAGAATATCTATGGGCTAGCTTACATTCAGTGGAGGAAAACCTTCAAGCCTTTTCACTCCATGTGACTCTCATTTTCCGCATTAGGTAGGGAACCCACATCAATTAGACCAAATTTCAGAAAATTAAAATAGTGGAGAGAACTTAGATGAAGTTCAAAATGCACCAACCTCCTCCTCCCTCTCCCCTCTCTCCCCCCCAGAAAAAGAAAATTACATAAACAAGCACCACAACAACCATGCCTTAGTCCCATACAAGTTGGGGTCAGCTATATAATCTTACCATGTTTCACCAAACGAGGAGGGAGAGACAATTTTTTTGGGATTAGGGGGGAGGGAAGCACACTTTACTGTAAGAGGCTAAAACTTGTTTGATCAAAGGGCTCTCCATTGTTGAATATAATCTAGCTAATTGCATTTTACAATTAGGCCTAAGAGACCATAAACTATTTATCAACAGTTTATGCTGGTAGAGAGAACTGAACCTGAACATTCATGTTCTGCCAGTGCCAGCGCAACCACAACACTCGGGCAAGGCCTTATTGACAAGTTAGTTACATATTGTCTGGTAGATGAAGAGTTATAAGGGCAACATGTCCACCTACATAAAGTGAACTATGCATAAAAGGTCTCTAGATGGATCTCTTTGGTGTTCAATTGAAGATACAGTAAGGAATCATCCTATTAAAATAGCATCCACAGAGAAGCCAACACCGTTCCACACGCAGACAAAAGCAGACGGCATTCACATTTCGAACAATCTGGTGTTACCAAGTGTAATTTGTTCTCACAATTGCCAACTTCCACATAGCCTTACCTCAAAATTTAAGTACAAATTACTAAAAAAAATACTCTCAAATCGTACACATTTGATGAGGAGGTTGTATAATGTGACATAGGCATATCTTTGGTAGTGACTCACGATATGAATGAAACTTCTGGTTGCATTAAAGCATCCACAATGCCAGTATGTGGGACAGGTGCACTATGACTGGCTGTCCCAAACCTATAGTTAGTTTTCCAGGGTTCTCACATCTCCACCCTCCATTCTACCATCATTATTAGCTTGCAAACACTAACACAAATGGAATACATTCTTCCACTTGAAGAATCCAAATTACAAAATTAGTGCAGAACCACACATGTTGACCAGAAAAAGGGGGAGAAAGCTTCAAGGAATGGTGTTACAGTTAAAATTAAAGTGGAAAAGGTTCATGACTCAGAAGGAACAGCATCACCAAATGACTAATAGAATTTTTTAGAAAAGGTAATAATTTACTGATGTCGTGGACAGTTTTATCAAAAACGATAAGTGCAAAAAAGTTCTAAGGTTTGTTGGGGCTTTAAGTTAAAAGCGCAAATAAAGGGTGAGCTTTATTGAGAAATGTGCAAATGGAGAAGATATACAACTATATATGTGTGTAGTCCAAGACTAATAATATAGGCAGGAATAACAAATATATGGACAAGGAAATTGATTGTTTTTACGATAATGTAAAATGTTGGACTACACACAACTATATATATGTGTAGTCCAAGACTAATAATATAGGCAGGAATAACAAATATATGGACAAGGAAATTGATTGTTTTTACGATAATGTAAAATGTCTTGGTTTAGCAAGAAATGCTCATTCACAAGGAAAAGTATCTCTTGGAGTCTTGATGACGACACTGAAGCGCACATTAAGTGAGGGAAAGCGCTCAACGCGTTTTGAGCCTCGCTTCAAGGTTTAAATGTGCCTTTGATAACTGGTTGTGGGATTTAAGTCCCGGGATACAAGTACTGAAGAAAAAGGAGAGAAGCCCATGCCAATATATGGTTTTCTAGAAATTACTCAACATGGTTGATAAAATTATTGCCATAGAATTCCACAGAAAACTGGTCTACTTTTCAAGTTAGATACAATTATTCATGTTGAGAAGCATAACCATATATCAAGGATTAATTGTCAAATGCCAGATTGCCATTCTTTATTACATACCAAGAACGAGTAACCAAAAGAGAGATACAGATTATCTAAATTGACAAGTTAACCAAAATTTCATGTCATTGCATTGAGTAGACTTACAATTGAAACATTAAGCTACACCATGAGGGAAGCTGTAAAAAGCTCAGTAAAGATTTTAAATATGCAAAAGTACTACTATGGTCGTAAGTGATATTGTACAAAGATATCGAACAGTTGCTAAACCAGAATCTTCAATAATGAGGGAACCTGTAAAAAGCTCAGCAAAGATCTAAATATGCAAAAGTACTAGTATGGTCGTAAGTGAATATTGTAGAAAGATATCGAACAGTTGCTATTTGCTAAACAAGAATCTTCACTTAATGTTAACCAGCAAACATCATAAGCTAACCTTATATCCAGCTTAGTGTCAGCAGCTCCAACCATACAAATAAATCTGCTTGGGCAATGCTGCATGTCAAACAACATGGTTGCCCATCTCATAGCACAAAAGCGCACTTCGCTTTCCTCCTTTTGAAAAAGAAAACGAATTAAACAATAAACAACAGCTTGCATCGAATTAAACAATAAATAACAACCTGCATCCATATTAAATGCAGTCCCTAAAGTTGCCGGAAACAAGCATAACACTGGAACAAAAAAAAGGAATCAATAGTACAAATGTATCCTACCACTTGAGAACTTCTCAGAAGGAGCGCCTCCAGATCATTTAATACATTTTGTGGTGCACCCTGAAAATAAAATAGCCATCAAAAGATGTAATAAAAGATGGGTGGAGATATAGAAAATTTAAATATACGACAAATAGTGTTGACAGCTTAGAAAGTAGAACCTTGTAAGCAAAAGCAAGGGAATTTGTTGCTTCTTGAATAGTAAGACGGAGAAATTGGGCCTCAGATTGCAGGGCAGCAAAGAGCCTTGAAGCAACATCGACTTTATCCCTGTAACAAATTCAAAAAGAAAATGGCACATTAAAAAGTATCTAATTTAGCTGCAAACAAAAGAAAGGCCCCGGGGAAGGGAGGGAGGGAGGGAGGGAGGGGAGGGACGTCTGGAGAAGAGAGGGAGAGTGAAAAGAAAACACAGCTGCCTGTTCCCAGAGTTAATCAAGTCAATAATATGCAAGGCCTAGCCGACAACCTGGACTGCCAAGTGGCTTTTCTTCCCACCAAATACCTGGGGATGCCCTTGGGAGCCAAGAACAAAGAATTAGAAGTATGGAGTGAAGTCTTGGAGAGAAGTGAAAGGAAGCTGACAAGGTGGAAGAGTCAATATTTGTCTCTGGGAGGTAGAGTGACTCTTATAAAATCAGTTTGGATGCCCTCCCAACTTCTATGCTAAGTCTTTTTCCACTACCAAAAAGTATTAGAAAAGAAACTCAACAAGTTGAGAAGGGTGTTCCTCTGGCAAGGGAACAAAGAGAAGCAAGGATACAATCTGATTAAATGGGAAGATGTTATAATGAACAAATCACAAGGACGTCTGGGCAATAAGAACTTAAGTACTCAGAACACTAGTCTGTTGCAAAAATGGCTGTGGAGATTCTGTTGCAAAGATACAGCATTATGGAGGAGATTCATAGCTGAGAAAAACGGCCTATAGAACAACTGGATAACTGAAGAGGTGAATGGCACTTTTGGGTGCCAGTATGGAAAACTATCAGGAGAATGTGGACTGATTTCAATTCGATGTGACTTTCAGAGGGGGAATGGCTGGATGATCAGCTTCTGGAATGAGATTTGGCAAGGTGATGTGAAAATGAGGACACTCTATCCTGACTTGTACATTATAAGCCTACAACAGACTGACACTATAGCACAAATGTGGAGTCCTCAAGGCTGGAACCTTATTTTAAGAAGGGCTCTAAATGATTGGGAGGTAGGAAGAGTAGCAAAACTACTTCAGGCCTTAAATTTGTTCCTTGGCATCAACGCAGGGCCCGACAAACCAGTTTAGAAATTGCACCTCACAGGAGTCTTTACAGTGAAGTCTTGTTACAGGGAAAGGAACACTAATCACCTTTTGATAACAGTTACACCCTGGAAATTAATATGGAAGATTAAGATTCCTTTAAAAGTTGCATGCTTCACTTGGTTGGTAATTAGAAGAGCTTGTCTAACCCACGAAGTGCTATAAAGAAGAGGTATACAGATCTGTTCAAGGTGCTATCTGTGTGAACAGGAGGCTGAAATAAATGGCCATTTATTTTTGCATTGCAAGATGGCTACAGATCAGTGGAACATGCTCATTTGTATACTTGGGGTAAATTGGACAATGCCCAGAACCACTTTTGAGGTACTAACACACTGGCAAGGAATTGGGAAGAGAGAATCAAAGGAGGATTGGTGGAAAAATGCCCCCCTTGCATTTGGTGGACACTATGGAAAGAAAGGAACAAGAGGTGCTTTGAAGGGAGGGTCAGCAGCTCCCAGATGATCAAGACGAGAAGTCTTAGCCTTCTGTATTTTGGTGTTGTGTAAACAAGATTTAGTGGGGGAAGTAGATAATTTAGTGGAGTTCATAGGCCAACTGTAAATTTAGATTTACAAAATCTGTTTTTCGATTTGAGAATGATGGCACCCCCTGGAGGTTTGTGAATCCCTCCTCATCAATTTCTTGATGAGTTCTTTTGTGTGAATACAAAGTTACCTATTTCAAAAAAAAAAATGGTACATACCTAAAAAGTTGAGGCATCCTCTTAGCAAGCAAGCCAATTGCTTGGAAGGCAAATGCTTTCGTCTCCCGCGCAATAACATCTGGACAGATATTACTTGTTAAAAATTATACTAAGCCAATTAATCAATCTCAAAGGGCTTAGCCTAACAAAGTTCATTCTTGTATGAGCAATAGCACCTGATTCTGCTGCTGAATAACCATCAAGAGATTTCAGAATCCCAGTCAGTATAACAGGGCCCATAAGCCTCAACTGGTCCATTGTTCCCTGCATATATTGATAATATAAGTGTCAAGAGAAATTAGATTCAATGAAATTGCTTTAGTTATCAAAGAATTGGTGTACATAAGAAGAGTGAATTGTCACTGGAAGCCAAAGACCATCTTCTTCCTCAGGCAAATCTTGGCATTTTCAGCATAAGCAAAAGTGGATTTCCAACTTTCAGGTTTAATAGAAGAGGTCAGTTCCCCTTCTTGTTCTTCCAATTCAGAAAGACTTGTCGAAAATCGCCCGTTGGGTTGGTCCGGCCAAGAAAGGTGTGGACTTTTGGGTATTGCTTGGGTCGAGCTAGGCTACCTAGTGATTTACAAGATACTTTCTATATTCTATAAGAAAAAAATCAATCTCCAATCAATAACCTATTACCTCTCCAATCAACATGACAGTCCATGATGGTCTCAACTTGATGGCCTCGCCGTGCACAAACCTTACCCACGAATGAGTCTATAACAGTCAAACCTTAGACTCATATTATATTCTTTTCTTGTTGGACACTAACAAATAACTGAAGTATTTTAACACTTGATTCTCATATTGTCACTTAACTTACTAACCAATGTTGGATGCATTATGGGAAAAGGCAAGTAGTGCATATGTAGGGCATCATGTTACGGATGATTCTCACATTAAATAATGAGTCTTTAAGGATGACATATCCAAAAAGGCATTATAAAGGAGAAAGATGAATCCATGAGGTTCTTGGCTCGATTTGTTCATAATGGTAATTGGATATTATTCGTCATATCTACGGTTGAGCACAGTGCTAGTGAGAGGACACCTCTAAGTGATTTGCTCCCAAGTTTTGGTTCAAACAGCAAAGGTGGTAGTGCTAACTATGCTGTAGGCACACCTGAGCTTGAACCCTAATCAGTGAACCAAATCTGATATTTAGGTGGAGAAAAAACTACAAAATTACTCATTATCCACCGTGCTTCAGAACTGAAATACAACGAATTTCTCCGATGTCTTTTAAAAAGAAAAACTCTAGTTGATCATCACAACATTCAGGGAATAATTGAGAGATATGCTTCAGAAGAGTTATCTAGTATTGGAAATAGTAGGAATTGGAGTGTTTATACAAAAGATTACACGTACACTAGGTGCAGATGATAAATTACAGAGAGGACCAAGTATAAGTAGGTCCAGGTAACCTTATTACTTATGTAACTTAATGGAAAGACGGGATGAAGTGCAGAAGATATGGAGTATAACAGCAAAAGAGGGAGTCTCTTTTCGTCCACATAGAGAGTAATCAGGGAATGCAATAGTTAGAGCAAGCAAATCTTAGACATGGGGAACATATTGTTATTGTAACTTTGTAAGTTAGTATTGTTCATCCAACGAGTGCAAGAAAGATGTACATTACTTATTATTGCACCATAGTGTGGTTCTGAGTTGGACTAAGGAAGCATGGTACCCCAGATAAAAGCAGCAAACCTTTTCTAGGACAATTTGAATGATAGGACGAAGAGGATGTTCCAATGAAATGGAAGGAAAGTAAGGAATATGAAAAGTTCTTTCATGCTCCATTTATGCATTTGGTGTAAAAAAACAAATCATTTTGCATATATAATTGGATAGAGCGGTCAGGAAATCAAGAAGAGCACTCAAAGCCACATTGTGCATATACTTTGGCACCTTCACGGTGAACTAGTGAAATGAACTTCAACTTATCTAGTGAAGGCATCTCCAAGCCTCTATAATCATGAAAAGGAGTCTTTAAGTTTTGGAAACAAATGTTCTCAAGTTTCTCTAACTGTTTTTGCACTTCCCACATCTTTCTTTAACCTATATTGGACAATGTTTGAGCTCCTTCATTAGCACATGACAGGATTGTTAAGCTTCACTATGTTGTGAGAGATTCTCATAGGTCATGAAATCTTACATGCTTGAAGACCCATACTGTGAACTCCATCCCCAATTGCTTCAACCTTGACGTTGTATTACTTCCTATAAAAGCAAAAAGTATAAATGACTTGTCTTCTATAATAGTAAGACTGGAAGTTTGAAGAAATGACAGAAAAAATCCTAACATATGTACTAATGCAATAAAAGAATAAGATGCAGCACTTTATAACATGCAAATTAAAATAACTGCTCTATGTTTGAGGTAGCATAAATAGAAAACTGAAACATATCGCTCTTGGCACACCCCTTGAAAATTAGATTGATTGGGAAGCTCGATATGCCCTTTAAATAATTTAAATTGGTAAATCTTGTGACTTAAATTAACTTTTATGTAGTTCTTAAATATGTAAATTGTTTTTCAAAAATCTTTAAAATTGTATGTCCGAATGCACGGTAAAAACAAAAAACATTGACTTTAGAAATCTAAACTACGTAATAAATTGCGACAGAAGGAGTACTTTCGTAGCCCACTCTAGAGAAAATCATAAACATAGAGAAAAAACATTTTTACCCATATGAGGATCACAGAATGGCAAGCATAACCATTCTAGACAAGCAGAAATTTCAGAGTGGGAGTCTACATGAGCTTAAATCCTACATTTGTGTGTATAAAAGAAGCTAATATACCAGCACACAATCTTGAAGAAACAACGCAAGCCATAAATGAAGTTTTGGACGTTTTTATGGTCCCTTTTAAGAGATGACTGATGATTCTAATGCTTTACAAAATGCGATAATGGTTTCCGAGCATTCCCAGTTCTACACCAAGACAGCATTTTTACCGTATATGCAGCCAAAAATACACTGTAGAGTCAACGGAAAACTGTTTGCTGCAGTTATTGATCGGCAAAAAATAGACATCAGTTTTGCTCTCAAAGATGGATTTCCAGGACTAACTCTAGACTCTGGTGGAATTTGGTCAGTTCCAGGGTACCTACAAAAACAGCTACACCGTTAGCATTACCTGCATCTGATAGAGCAAAATAATTTATAACTCAACAAGATATGCATCAGAAATAAAAATTGAGGCAAAATCAGACAAAAGCACTTAGGGTTGTTTGCAAGCTGGTTAGAGTATAAAGGTATTAGTAATGTAGGATTAGTTATGAGCGAATTTATGTATTATTTTATGCAAGTATAAGTTATGTAGAGATTAGTTATTCAGTATTAGTTTATAAATATATTAGTTATACCACCTTCAATCTTGCATAAATAATACATAGACTTCCTTCCTAACTTATACATGTACTAGTTATGCGGGCTTCTAAATTGTCAACCAACATCATATTAATTTTATACATGAATAACTTACTTATCATCCTACCTACAAACGTCATATAACTTATACAGAAAATCAACACCATGAATAATTTATTTCTTATCCAGATACAAACGACCCCTAAAAAATAATTTTCAATACAACACCAATGAGTGAATGGCACCAAAAACCTCATTAAGTTATACAGAAATCAATACATGAATAATTTATTCTTATCCAGCTACCAAACAACCCTAAAAATAATTTTCAATAACACCAATGAGTGAATGGCACCAAAAACCTCTATAGATATGTTCCTCACATAATAGTTGCAGGTCATGTGGAAGTGGGGGGTGAATAAACTGTTAATAACTGACTAGTTCCATTTGTTGTGCGACTCTTGTTAAAAATTGCACTTTGGGGGACAACAAACCTACCTTCACATGTATGTTTCTACTTTTGAATGATCTATTTATATGGTATAAATGTTACTACTTTCTCGAATGGAATTGTTCTTATGGTAGTATGTAGTAACAATGTCTGAAGTGAGCTAAACGTATTTATGTTAGAGAATGATAGTTCCCTTCTAGTATTGGAAGTCAATTTGATTCCATAAATTGATATTCGGTAACATGTTATTCGGAAGAAAAATATTTCCCTACAATTTTTATACTCGTGAATAATTGATTTTAATCAACGCCAGACTTAGCTAAAGAAGGACAATAATGGAGGAAAAAGATCATATGTTTATATCTACTAGTTGGGAATACGATTTAGAGGGTGTTTTGGATTGGCTTAAAGTTGATCAAACCTACTTTTAAGTCAGTTTTTGACTTCTGAAAGTGTTTGGTAATATAAAAATAACTTTAAAAACTTCATCAAAAAAAGATAACTTAGAATAAGTCAAAAATGACTTAAAATAAGTTAGGAAGTGTTTGGCAAGGTCAAGAATGACTTAAAATAAGTCGGAATTTCAGTTTAACTTTTTATTTTTGACTTAAAGTACTTTTTAAAGTCAATTCAAACGGGCTTTTAGTCTAGTTAGAGAACTTCTACAATTATTAATTTTACTATAACTTCATATATTTGACTTATTTTCAGTTTTCTTTTATTTGGTGATGATCACATGAGTTGAGCCTAAACAGAGAAGGAAAATTTGTACACTTGACCCAACTTATTTGGGATTGAGGCGTAGTAGTTGTGAATATTTATTTTAACAGTCTATAACACATGGTTTAAGCTAGGAACATGTAACTTTTAATGGTTTGGACCAATATGATTGTTGTGCATATGTTTGTTTGTTCATTGGGTTAAAATTAATTAATATTGTGCAGAAATATTCTACTAGGAAATAGATAAAGCTATCTTTTTTAATAGCATACTATGTTTTGGGTTCTTTAAAAGTCTCCACTTTCAGTTCCGTGCCTAGAAGCATTTTAGAAAAGAAAACATTACAATGAAGACTATGAAGTCTTATCATGCCCCTAAAAAACATTTGGTTGCAAGTTAGCAAGTTGAAAGATGAATGGTCCATACAAGTCTCGACACAAATGAAAGGTGGTGGAAACCAGAAACACCACTATGCCTTATTGAGATAGGTGATATGGAGAAATATGGCACACATGGAAGGGGAGTCAAGAACAACAGAAATACCACTATGCCCGCAACCAAGGGTGTGGCCAAGTAGTCAATGAAATGATGAAGTGGATTGAACACCGTGAAGACTCAAATTCAATTTTCCCAAAGACAAAAATACTAGGTGATTGCTTCCCATTTCGTCTAGTCTTGGTGGATAGAGTTGGCGGGTACGTGATGCTGGTGGCAGGTCGTAAGTATCCTGTGAAATTAGTCGAGGTGCACGCAAGCTTGCCCAGACATCGTGGTTATATATATGTATCTATTCCAGCTAGGACTGGTATAGGGTAACATCTAGGAGATGGTGGTGCAGGAAACAACATGTGAGGATCACTTCCTAAAACATCTATTGTATTGTTGATGACAATCTAATAGGTCCAAAGATTACAGGTGCAAATCTTGAAGTAACTTTTGATGAATCGGATATAGCAGAGTTACAAGGTCTACTTGAAATGATCTATAACCAAACCTTACCAGCAGAGTCAAAATTCTCGTTGGGTATTGGAAGCAAGGACAAGCTTTGGATTGAAGTATTGTATGTTACTAGCAAAACAAAAATAGTGTGTTTCCTCATATGTTAGCTTAGATTCCTAGGGTGAAAAAAAACGTTTTTTCAAGTGATTGGTAACTATGGGTGCGGTTTTGATGATCGAAAACATGAGAAAGAAGAGGATCACATATGTGTTGTTCATGCAAACACTCGAGAGAGGACGTAAATCATCTTTTGTTGCATGCATCATCAAACATGATGCAACATCACGTCTGTGGTGGAAGCTTTAAGATGGTTCAAGATACAATTAACTATGTCGGCAACTGCAAAGAATGAACTCTAGTTAGACATTTAGAGGATAGAAAAAAAGATGTCGGTGTGTGGGATATTGCTCAATTAGCACTTGTAATGTAGACAATACGGATAAAAGGAAATAAGAGAGTTTGAAGCAAAAATAGCTCGATCCTTATATATAGCTACTAATATGAGGAGCAGCTTCGTGTTTTGAGATATTTATGGTGTGACACAGTTTCCATTCCTTGTTTGTCTCCTAGCGACAAGTAGAGAATTTGCTAGGACAAGTTTACACTTGTCTTTGTTAGTTGTAACGTTCTCCTCTATTGGAAGTTCAATGTTCTTCCTCAATTGGCCTCACCTAATACCCTTTGAGGTTGAACAAATTGATCTTAATAGTAGGATTACTTGTATTTTCAAAGCATCTTGAACTTCTCTACTTTCGAAGAGTTCAACAGATAATTGATGGGACAATTTTTCATCTATCTTTTTTAGTAGGAAAGTTTCTCCGTGTGTTCCAACATAACAAAAGTACATATGTTCTTCGTGACAAAGTCACCCCAATACCCTTGAGATAGATGAACAATCCTACCACTGACTAGTACATTATAATGTAGAAACAGATGGTTATCTCTGCCTTTTGTCTACACAAATAACACCTTAAAGGCTTGAACATATTCATATTCCCCTTTCTCCTAGATTTTCCTATGTAAGGACAGCTTCTCTGGCTACTAACCAAGTGAAGCATTTCATTTTGTATGGTATCTTTACACTCCAAATATGCTTCCAAGGCCATAAATTGAGTTGAGCTCCCCTTTGGTTCAATTTTTTTATGTTGAGTTGACTGTTTCTGTGTTTTTGCCAATTAAGTGCATGTTCTCCCTCTTGTAGTCCTCTGCATTGCTCAAGAATATTAGCAAAGTCGGGCACTTCCCAATCAAAAAGAAGTCTTCTGATGGTGAGGTTTCACCCTGTCCAGATCAAAGCTCCTTCATTGTAGCCCCCTGTTGTTAATTCAAATCATACCTGTAAGAGAATAATTGCTTGAGGCTTCCTTCCCAACTAGTTGTCCTCCAAAAATAGAATTATCTCACCCTCCTTTACATCAAAAATAAGCTTGTCGATAGAGTTCCCC
>JAKWJD010001765.1:52700128-53035128 GCA_027705065.1 Solanum peruvianum
GTACTCATTGAAGCTCCTTCCGGAGTAGCATATACCATCATATTACCAATTTGACATTATTCTGGTGTTCAATTGAGGAATTAGACATTGTGCAACTCTGACAAGATAATTAGAGGTTGTTTGGTAGCTTGTATTAGAAAAAATAATGCATGCATTAACTTTGTGTATTGTTAGTACCTTATTTGGTACACCTTTTAGCCTATGTATAACTAATGGTTGCATTAGCTATACACTCTATTGTGTAGTGAGGTGTGTATTATTAATATCATGGATTTTCATGTTTTAGTAATACAAAGGGTTTCAACACAGGCATTAGAATGATTAATGACATGACTAGCCCTCAAATCAATTGTAGAAAATGATGCAAATCAGCTCACTCAAGCTTATTTGGAGTAGCTGATACTAATGCTGGAAGTGGGATACCAGACAGAAGACACATCATGGATCAGATTCTTAAGATGTAATGAGTGTTCAGAAAGTCTAGGAAGATCTAAGTTTTAATCACATCCATACGCACTCAAGTGTTAGAACATTCCAGCCCTTCTAATGCAACTATGAACCATCTACTATATGTACAAATGCCAGTTCAGTGTGTTTAAGGATGATTTATCGTTTGGTAGAGTTTGTACTTGGTCAAGATAAGGTCAAGTTATGATAAACCTCAGCCCTTAATGAGTCACCTTCACAGTCCTGGATATGCCTTAAGCTTAGTTTGTTTAGTTTGCATTCAGATATATGGTAGCCTAGTTTGATATCCTTTGCTTACTGTACATTCTGTTGCTATATTAGCCATTGCTCCTTTATCCAATTATCTGTCTCTTAATTAGTTCTCAGGAAGCGAGATTTGTGTGATGACCCTATGAACTTTGTTCTTTTATCAAAACTTTATGCAGTTGCAGTCACAATGTTCCAGCTATTACTTCAAGTTCTAGTCTGAAGCTCAAACTCATACATTTAACTATGATAATTGTCTGTCTTCGCTTACTGAGTAAAATCACTTCGTATCAATCGGTCACTTTTTTCTGTTTTGATTCTTTTTCTTGTTATTGAACATCATACAACTGGTTAACTGCTAACTTTAGTTTTACAGCGACATTGTTGTGCAGAAGGGATACTCATCCCTCCTATCCTTTACAGTTGGTGATATAAACAATTCGGTGACCAAGCTAATGGCTTTAGGGGCTGAGTTGGATGGTCCTATCAAATATGAAATCCATGGAAAGGTAACCAAAATTTTATAAGGTTGCTATTCTACTTTATTATTTCTTTAAAGTTTTAAGCATTAGTATCACTGTTATTGTGCACTAACAATCATTATTGAATAATCAGAACTATTTGCTCTAGCTGCTAACTTTGATTTCTTTTTCACTAATTAGGCATTCTATTTTTTTTTCCTTTTTCCCTTTTTAGCCGAGAAGTGATAGCAAATTCTGCTTTGAACTAGCATAAAATGTGAACTTTGATGTGTTTCTCTCTGTGGAATGGTTCATATTTATGTGGTTTGCTTGTAGTTGTTGACTGGCAATCTATTACTGGTATATGCTTGTTATTTACATATTGATTCGGAATTTTTCTGTGCAATCAGCATCAGTTTCTCCCCATCATCTATGTCCATGAAAGCTGACTATCGCATACTGTATATGCTTCGCGTAGGTTGCTGCGTTGAGGTGTGTGGATGGGCATATGTTGGGTCTTTATGAACCCTCCTAAGACTTCTTTGAGACGACTGCTTGCAGATTGCGACTTGTATTACAAAGGCAAATTGGATGCTTGACACAAGTTTTGCATAAAGAGAAATTTGACCTCTTTTTCATGGAGGTAAAGCACAAGAAGATAGAGGAGATAGTGATTACTCATCAATCTACCAATGGTTTGCAGCAAGAGACAACCCTTAATTAAAACTTAATAGATTGAGAGATATACAATAACCATACGGGTACAATATCATTCTGATCGCAAGTTCAATGTGAGGAGATTGTATGTATGATATGAAAAAATTATATTAAAGTTTGATTAATTAAAGTTAGATGAATCAATTACTTAAGTGGAGAACAAATAGCTTTGCAATAATTTATTATGCAATTTTATAATCTTTTATTTTATTTGATAAGATTGAATGAATAATCAGAGTTATTTTAATAATTTTATAACTTGAGATTCTTATGTTTATGAAAAAATATACAATATAAAATTTTATTTCGTATGTCGAAACAAAACTTCAATTTCATCTCGTGACTTCATATTATGATATTACTTGAAACAACATTGAACATCATTTAAAAAAAATTAAATTTCAGGTTAAGAAATAAAAGAAAAAATCTATTTGTTATAAAAAATATTTTAAAACTCAAATCAAACAATTCAATTTTTCTTACAAATAAATAAATATTTTACAATAATATCCAAGATAATATATTGCAAACAAATGAGTAGTAACCTTCTTATTGACTAGAATTAATTAATCTTTACGTTTATAAATTTATCATATTATTATGTAAAGCTATAAACACTTAATAATGCTATACATAGAAAACAAGTCGTAGGTAAGAATTAAAAAAAAACCTGAATTCATATAATCTTTGTATATGTGTATATATATTTAAAGCCTCTTGTTATAATTGAACTTTATAAAATTAATACCAAAACCGATATCCCACAAACAAAACATAAATGTGGCCACAAATGGTCCTATACAAAGGCAAAAAGTGGCCATAATAGATACTAAATACAACCAACATAACATAAATGTGACCACGGTCCTATACAAAGGCAAAAAGTGAGCCATAACAGATACTAGATACAACCAACACAATGTAATGATATTAATCATCCAAACAAGATACAAAAGATCAATCAAACAAGGATAAAGAACAAATCAAAACATGATGCACACTGTTTTAAGCCCAGTGAAGAGCTCCAACACAATATCCAAACGATACACAACACAATAAGAAGCAAATAGGACGAGTTGGTATAGAGAATCAGGACGAGGAAATGAGATGATGACAGGAGATTTACTCAAGCAATACTATTCCTGTTGTTGCTGCAGCAATTGCTCTTTTAACCGAGCAACTTCTCCCAGTGACTCAGCCAGGTTAGCGCGCATAGTCTCAATTTCAGTATGGAGGGCATCATTCTGTTCCCTGGCAATATGGAGATCATTCAAAAGACTGGCTACTAGGTCAGTATCCCATGGAGGAGCAACAGGAACCTGGTTGTTGTTATCAAGTAACCTCCCGTCAACACAGTAGACATGTTATTCATGTTAAGAACCAAATGATCTGCCACAACCGGTAGAGATATGCCTTGGCTAACATGGCCATCAACCTTTCTAGTCTTATGATGTGGCCATCTAGGTATATCACACGTTCTACTCATTCGTTTCAATGTTGATTTACTAACTGCAAGTCCAGAAATGTTCTTTTAGTGAACCTATGCAAATACCATAACTTTATATATGATCGTATTGCATTCTATGAAACTATAGAAGCAATGCAATACTGAGTAGAGATAGGGTAAAGTATAAATTAGAAATAGTAAATGATAAATTAAGAGAGGGAAATATTGAAGAGACAACATTGATCATTGCACAAAGTGTTTCTTTTCATTTTACCTATATGATAATCCCCTCTATAACTATTTAGTTGTCCACTTCTTTCTTTTCATTTTACCTATATGATACTCTCTTTGTACCTATTTAGTTGTTCACTTTAGAAGTGACACACATATTAAGATTTAAGACACCAATGATTATTAAAGGTTAGTTACAATTTTACTCTTAACTTAAAAGATTACGTAACTCTCCAAGTATAATAAAGAGAAAATGCACAAGTACACCCTCAACCTATGCCCGAAATCTCAGAGACACACTTATACTATACTAAGGTCCTATTACCTGAACTTATTTTATAAGTAATTTTCTACCCCTTTTTAGCCTACGTGGCACTAGTTTGAAAAAAAAAGTCAACATCGTTGGGCCACAAGATAGTGCACGTAGGCTAAAAAGGGTAAAAAATTATTATAAAATAAGTTCAGGGGGGGTAATAGGACCTTAATATAGTATAGTGTGTCTCTGAGATTTCGGTCATAGGTTGAGGGGTACTTGGATTATCCGTATAATAAATGTATTTTCTGATTCCAAAAAACATGCATTACAACTTAGAAGTTTTCTTGATAAGGGTATATTAGAAAAAGAATTGTTCTCCTTTCTTGATCTGTTAAAATGGACAAGTAACTAAGGACAGATATAAAAGAAAATATGGACGAATAAATAGGGACAATAATACAAACATGATTATTTAAAGTAACAATAGAACAAGTTACCATTAAGATGTTTAGCAGCTTGTTCAAGAGTCATGCCAAAATACTGCTGTTCCAAAACCTGTCGAGTTATCCCATAAGTTTTTTCTATCCTCTCTTTTGCAACTTTTTTCTTTGATTGACTAATTCCAGATCTATCAATATGAACATTCGATTGCGAATCAGCTTCATGGGCAACTTGTTGTATAAAAGAAGCATCAAGTTGTGCTGGTTCATTCGAGTTAAGTGGTTCAAGCCAATACTCATCAATTTCAGAGGAATTGATCCCAATAACATCATGGTGATTGAGTTCTGGTTGGGATGATGGAGAATCAGAAAATGTTATTAATTGTTCAAGTTCTTCGAAAATTTCGCTCCTATAATCAATGCAATTTTGTTTGGTGCTAGTGTACATATCGACCTAAATGTACACCCAACACACCAAAAAACAATACTAAGATTGTGAATTCTAGTTCTACTTCCTTCTCTTTCCAATTATAAGACTGTGAATTAAGGAGCAAAAATATGTGAGATCTTTTATTAATAAAAAAACACCACAAATATTATATTAAGGGTTCAAAACTCTCTCTGCTTCAAAACCTTTGACATTTTCTTATCTTTTTTTTATTTTTATTTTTAATTAAGGGTCCAAAAGTACCAAAAAACACATTAAAAACATGGGAGATGTATCTTCTATCAATTATAATTTGTATGTTTTAAATAAACACTGTTGATTGATTGATGTGAAATAAGATTTTGTTAGGAGGTATGATTGATAGATAATATATATGGTGTTTCAGAACTTATTAGTACAATTGATAATGAAAATGTTTGAGAATAATTGTATTTTATTGTAAGTCATTTGAACACATTAGAAAATATATATGAAATTCACACCGTTTGTCTTAATTCCTTCAAACACAATTGAAGACATTTACAATAGAAAAATAGATCAAAATTAACCAACAATATTTGTTTAAAAGAAACAAATTATGAATAATTAAATGATTCAATAAAAAAAATGACATAGCTCAAAGATAAATTCTCCTTCACCTCACACGCCCTTTTACTTTTACTTATCAAAAGAAAAATGAACTTATTACTTATGTACCTGAATAGATACTATTACTCCATGAATTTAATTTAAATCGAGATTTTTTACCCATAAAATATGGACTTGTGCAAATGTGTACTACTATATGTAAGGTGATTTTAGATTAGTTAGAATATGTATGACAACTAAGATAAAAGTTCAATTACAAAAAAGAGAAAAGACATAAATTGACATCTAAAGTTGTTTCAAATTTTCAAAAAGATACCTAAACAATGCAAGCGTCCTATTACCCCCTAAATAATTCTGAATTGATATTATTACGTCATTTATTGTTCACCTGACATGGAGAGTGTATGCACTCTCTTAAAGAGCGCGAACAAACAAAATAAATGAATATAATTTTATTTTTGCAACTATTTTGCTATAAAATACATTTTCTTGTTTTTCTTATTATTTTAACTTTTTCTCCTTATTATTTTTTCTTTCTTCTTTGTTCTTCAGTTTCATCGTAATTGAAGCTCCTCACTTTAAATGTCACTTTCTACCACAATTTCATCTCCCATTTTTACTATTATTAGTTAATAGATCTCTTTAATTTAAAAGTATATTTAAATATTTTATTACATTCGAACAATTTGATAAGCACATTAGATTTCAAGATGATTAGTAGGTATTATTTAGTTTTTAATCCAAATTTCAATTAAACTTTTTCAAATTTCGGAGAGAATTATGATTCTTTCAAAATCATCATTTCAAATTTCGAGGTTTTGCATAACTCCATTTCGTTGAATCTAGGTGCCACGAGCAACATCGACAAATCAAAAGGTGAAGCAAATACAGTCGTAGTGAAATGCCCTTACCAACCACTAACATAATCAGAATGTTTCAATAAGAGGAAATTTGAAACCTAACCAAATCAAATATAGTCAAGTTTTTTTTCCAATAACAAATCAAGTCAAACCAAATAATCTGTCAATTTTTTTCAATGTAACTCAATCTATAATTTGAATTAATTTTTGATTCGATTTTGACACCATCCCTAGTGAATATGACATAAGAAACAAAGAGAAGAGATTGTTCCCTCAATATTAATTATTAAAACTTTTGTAACAGTAATGTTTTACATAGCTCAGCAAATTCTTTGAGATGCGTACTTGATTAAACAAAAAACAAATCATAATTGCATAAAGGAAAAATGGTCTGATATACCTCTCAACTTATCAGTTATAGCTAATATATCTCTTCTTATGAAAATGACTCATATTTATTTTTTCCGTTATATAAATGACTCATATATACCCTTAACGTTAGGCAAATAACTAATATATACCCCTTTCGCTATAAAATGAGCTCATATATACCCCTCATCTAAAATATAAGTGAATTACTTAGTTTTAAATTTATATTTATATTTTGACTTTTAATTTTTTTTAAAAATAATGTAGGGCTATATGTATAATCCTTCTAACAAAGTTCAAGCTATATTTTATTCTTTTTCATACATAAATTATTTTTTTGACTTTTTTTTATCATTATTATAACACTTTCTTATTCTTATTTTTTTCTTTCATTCTCAAGTGTAAAGAAAATAAATTTAAACTATTTTTTTTGGTTATATTATAATATTAAACTATTTCTCGGCTATATTGTAATTAGTTTTTTGCATTTGTAAAACAAACAAATTTTGGGCATCTATAATAAATTTACAAGAAAATTAGTGAAATAAAAATAAATTTCACCATCAAAATAATAAATTTAAATTAGTGGCTGTGAAACTAAAAAGTCAACAAGAATACGTATGACGAGGATCAAATATGCCCCATCTGGATTGTATCTTTTTCTTAAAGAATATTAAACAATTAAAATTAGTATTTTAACTTCCTTTAGAGAAAAAGGGTAACCATTGTATAATGTTATACATGCGCTATTCTCATAACGAGGATTATATCAATTTTAAATGACAAAATTTAAGGGTAAATCATTTTCTTTTCCGTTGTATAAATAATAAAAAGTATATAGGATATAAGTGCAAGTAAAAGTTATTAGGGACTAGGTAAATTAAAGTATTAATCATTACAAAATCAAATTCAAATTCACATAATAACCACCTTTTGTTATGTATTTGAATTTCTTTAAAAAATAGTAATACATTACAAATTCTAGTTCACTAAAAGATGCTTTTTAACCTGCTCCCATTTTGATTTAGAGTTCGGATCGAAGATTTCATTTGATTTTTTCCATTTTGATTTAGAGTCAAGATGAATTTTTTTTTTTACACTTTCTAGGAACTCACCTTTTTATTCTCGTAATGTTTCGTACTCACAATATTCTAATTGAAAGTGAGGAGCGTTTACCATCCAAGCAATTCCCTTTTGTGAATTGAATGATGAACGTAATAGATATCGACTCAATCTGAATGAAATTTCGTAGAAGCTTTACAAAACTTATATAAGAAAATTACCTCATTGTTATAAATCAAATCATTAAGTATTTTTAATAAACTTCTAAATTCAATACTCCCGTTATTCATAAAATACGCTTTTTGACAAGCATTTGTCTCATTGCTACGGAAAAACAAAATGAATTTAAAATTTATTAACATCCTCTAGAAAAAAATATGGTTAGTAATCTCATAGATACTGAGGCCATGAATAAACACAATTAAAAGAGCTTGATTTTATGATTTTTCCAACTAATTTTGCTCTAATTGAATGTGATTCTCAATTTCTCAAAATACTTAAATTAGAACACACAAGATATAAGCTGAGTCCGGAGTTAAAATGGCAAAACAAATTGTCAAAAATATCGAAAGGGCATATAATTTTTTTTTAAAAAAATAAAATGATACCGTGATATTTTTAATATCACTGCGAGTGCAACATTTATCCAAAAAAAAAATTAAATTGAAATCACTGCTATATCGTTTCTTTAAAAAAGTTAATAGAGCCAGGCATTTTGGTCCAATATTTGGTCTCGCTCTGCAACATTTGTTAATTTTTTTTGACAAATCGATGCCGTAGAAGCTATTTAAGGAAAAAGAATTTTTTAAGGATGAAATCGCTGTCATGACAGCGATTTTTGTGTTTTTTTTTTTTAAAAAATAACACGTCAATTTTGTCAAAAGAAAATAAGTCCATCATGAGCGTTGCACACCAAAAATTTGAAAACCTAACCAAATTAAATATAGTCAAGTTTTTTTTAGTAACAAATCAAGTTAAATCAAATCATATGTCAATTTTTTTCAATGTAACTCAATCTATAATTTGATTTAATTTTCGATTCGATTTTGTACACCATCCCTAGTGAATGACATAAGAAACAAAAAGAAGATGATTGTCCCCTCAATATTAATTATTAAAACTTTTGTAAGAGTAATGTTTTTTATAATTCAACAATTCTTTGAGATGCGTACTTGATTAACAAAAACAAATCATAATTGCATAAAGGAAAAATGGTCTGATATACCTCTCAACTTTATCAGTTATAACTAATATCTTCTTATGAAAATGACTCATATATACCCTTTACGTTAGACAAATAACTAATATATACCTCTTTCGCTATAAAATGAGCTCATATATACCCCTCATCTAAAATATAAGTGAATTACTTAGTTTAAATTTATATTTATATTTTGACTTTTCATTTTTTGAAAAAATAATGTAGGGCTATATGTATAATCCTTCTAATAAAGTTCAAGCTATATTTTATTCTTTTTCATAAATAAATTTTTTGACTTTTTTTTTTTATCATTATTATTACACTTTCTTATTCTTATTTTTTTCTTTCATTCTTAAGTGTAAAGAAAATAAATTTAAACTAATTTTTTTTGGTTATATTATAATATTAAACTATTTCTCGGCTATATTATAATTTAGTTTTTGCATTTGTAAAACAAACAAATTTTGGGCATCTATAATAAATTTCACAAGAAAATTAGTGAAATAAAAATAAATTTCACCATCAAAATAATAAATTTAAATTAGTGGCTGAAACTAAAAAGTCAACAAGAATACGTATGACGAGGATCAAATATGCCCCATCTGGATTGTATCTTTTTCTTAAAGAATATTAAACAATAAAATTAGTATTTTAACTTCCTTTAGAGAAAAAGAGTAACCATTGTATAATGTTATACATGCGCTATTCTCATAACGAGGATTATATCAATTTTAAATGACAAAATTTAAGGGTAAATCATTTTCTTTTCCGTTGTATAAATAATAAAAAGTATATAGGATATAAGTGCAAGTGAAAGTTATTAGGGACTAGGTAATATAAAGTATTAATCATTACAAAATCAAATTCGAATTCACATTATAACCAACTTTTGTTATGTATTTGAATTTTTTTTTTTTTAAAAAAGTAATACATTACAAATTCTAGTTCACTAAAAGATCCTTTTTAACCTTCTCCTATTTTGATTTAGAGTTCGGATCGAAGATTTTATTTCATTTTGGGAAAATACCCAAGTTCCCCCTCAACCTATGCCCGAAATCCCAAAGACACACTTATACTATACTAAGGTCCTATTACCCTCCTGAACTTATTTTATATGTAATTTTCTACCCCTTTTTAGCCTACGTGGCACTAGTTCGAAAAAAAAAGTCAACCATCGTTGGGTCCACAAGATAGTGCCACGTAAGCTAAAAAAGGGTAAAAAATTATTAATAAAATAAATTCAGGTGGGTAATAGGACCTTAGTATAGTATAAGTGTGTTTCTGAGATTTCGGGCATAGGTTGAGGGGGGTACTTGGGCATTATCCCTTTCATTTTTTCCATTTTGATTTAGAGTCTGGATGAATATTTTTGCACTTTCTAGGAACTCTCACCTTTTTATTCTCGTAATGTGTCGTACTTACAATATTCTAATTGGAAGTGAGGAGTGTTTACCATCCAAGCAATTCCCTTTTGTCAATTGAATGATGAACGTAATAGATATCGACTCAATCTGAATGATATTTCGTAGAAGCTTTACAAAACTATTATAAGAAAATTACCTCATTGTTATAAATAAATCATTAAGTATTTTTAATAAACTCCTAAATTCATGTCACGACCCAAAATGAGCCGCGAGTGGCACCCACACTTATTCTCCTATGTGAGCGAACCAACAAATCTAAACCCTAACGTTGACCAATATTTCAACCATAACGAACAAAATACAATGCGAAAGACTTAAAACTCATTAATATAACCAATAAATAACTTCTAAAAATTAATACTTATTATTCCCAAAATCCGGAAGTCATCACCACAAGAACATCTATCCTCAAATTACTAAATCTAAGAGTATTTAAGAAGCTAAAATAAGTAAACGAATTGTCCATGTCCGAACTTCAAGGACATCAAGACATGAAGAGAGAATCCAGTACGAGCTAGGAGTAATAGCTCACCCTGAAATCTGATATGCTGAAGACTGGCTAGAGTTGCGGACAAGTCGAAGTCGATGGCCCGTTTGCTGCACTCCACAAATAACAAAGAAGAAAAATTACAAGTAGGGGTCAGTACAAGGACCACGTACTGAGTAGGTATCATTGGCCAACTCAAAATAGAAAGCAATATATACTGAATAACAATATAAAACAACCACAACACTTAACAGGTGACAATCACCAAGTACAAGAACCATTGGCAACACCACCAAACACACCTATGAGAACTCAAGCCTCCATACCATGCTCATTTTGGAACTAGGTTCTTAGAATTTAGTATCTTAACATAATTCAAGATTTTTCCTCTTTATTATTATCGTGTCGGAACGTGACACTCCGATCCCCTAATGCTACGTGTCGGAACGTGACAGTCCGATCCACTAATACTATGCCGATTCACTAATACTATGTGTCGGAACGTGACACTCCGATCCACTAATACTATGTGTCGTAACGTGACACTCCGATCCCCTAATTACTATGTGTCGGAACGTGACACTCCGATCCACTAATACTATGTGTCGGAACGTGACACTCCGATCCACTAATCTCATTATTTTAGTTCATCAAGCCTTCTTTGTACCAAGTCGTCATCTTAATAGAGAGATTTAAGATTAAAGATTCAACAGTCTCATCATTCTAACGACCACGATTATACGATCACAACATTCAAAACACACAATCAAGCATATGGAAGGTTTTACAGAATCACCCAATACATATTAATCGCTATTTAGAGTTTACTATGATATAGCATAAACCATAACCTACCTCCACCGAAGAATCGTGATTAAGCAATCTACTTCCCCAATGCCCTTGATGTCCTCTTCGTTCTTCTCTCTCTCGCTCGTTCTCTCTTCTTTTCTTTTCTCTTCTCCTACTCTTTTTCTTTTACCCTAATTATCATAGAATCTATTATGATAAAAGTGACCCACTATTTAGTTCCATATTATCTTCCTTAATCCCCAACTAAATAAATTATTAACATTAACCCACTAACTTTATAATTATAATCATGAATAGTCCAAAACACCCCTTTTAAAACTCTAGCGGAATTCCGACCCAGGTGGACTTACGTAACCTGTGACGGTCTGTCGTGTCTGTGACGATCCGTCCTGCAGGTCCGTCACAAAGTTCAGAGAGTTAATTTCTGTAGAGGGGTTTGTGACGGTTCGTCGTGTCTACGACGGTCCGTCCTGCAGTTCCGTCGTGAAGTTCAGAGAGTCGATCTCAGCACCCAGATTTTCAGAGTTGAAGTGTTTTGGAACGAGACCCTCGATAGTTCGTCGCGGGATCCGTCGACCCAGTCAGTTATTATCAGAAATAAACTCTACTGCTCGAATCGACTAAACAGGTCGTTACAATAGATACCAATTTACCCATCGTTCGTCCTCGAACGATCACAGGAAGAAAAACAAAGGCGAGAAAGAGTACCTGAGTCTGTAAAGAGACGTGGATATTTTTCTTGCATATCAGCCTCATTCTCCCAAGTGGACTCTTCAACTGGCCGATTATTCCACTTCACCTTGATAGATGCAATCTTCTTTGATCTCAACTTGCGGACTTCTCTATCTAAAATAGCAACAGGCTCCTTCTCATAAGACAAATTTTCATCAAAAAGAAATGAATCCCAACGAATAATGTAGTTTCCATCCCCATGGTATTTTTTCAGCATAGACACATGAAATACCGGGTGTACTCTTGACAATCCTGGAGGCAAGGCTAACTCATAGGCCACCTCTCCCACGCGCTTAAGTACTTCAAATGGTCCAATATACCTTGGACTTAGCTTACCTCTCTTACCAAATCGCATCACACCTTTAATGGGTGAAACCTTCAGCAAGACTTGTTCACCCTCCATAAAATCCAAGTCTCTAACCTTTCGATCTGCATATTCCTTCTGCCTACACTGAGCTGCTAAAAGCTTTTCTTGAATAAATTTCACTTTCTCCAATGAATCCCTCAAAAGGTCAGTACCCCAAGGTCTAACCTCAAATGCATCAAACCAACCAATGGGAGACCTACATCTCCTCCCATATAGTGCCTCAAATGGCGCCATATCGATGCTTGAGTGATAGCTATTATTGTATGAAAACTCTGCTAAGGATAAGAAGTTATCCCAATGACCACCAAATTCTATCACACATGCACAAAGCATATCCTCCAACACTTGGATTGTTCGCTCAGACTGTCCATCTGTCTGAGGGTGAAATGCAGTACTAAGATCCAACTTAGTACCTAATTCAGCATGCAATGTTCTCCAAAACTTAGATGTAAATTGTGTACCTCTATCTGATATGATGGAAAGTGGAACCCCATGCAATCGAACAATTTCTGAGATATAAAGTTTGGCTAACTTCTCTACATTGTAAGTCGTGTTGACCGGAATGAAGTGAGCAGACTTAGTTAACCTGTCAACAATCACCCAAATAGAATCAAACTTACCCAATGTCCTTGGAAGACCAACCACGAAATCCATTGCAATTCTTTCCCACTTCCATTCAGGAATGGGCATTCTCTGAAGTGTTCCTCCGGGCGTCTGGTGTTCATAATTTACCTGTTGACAATTTGGACATTGGGCAACAAAATCAACAATATCACGCTTCATTATACTCCACGAAAAATGTTGCTTTAGGTCACGGTACATCTTGGTTGCACCAGGATGTATAGAATATCCTGAACTGTGAGCCTCTGTAAGAATAGTGTGAATCAAATCATCCACACGGGGCACACATAACCTTCCCTTGATTCTCAAAACACCTTCCTCATCAATTATTGCCTCTTTAGCCTCTCCTCGCAATACCATATCTCGAATTCGGCTCAGTTTCTCATCAGTAAACTGCTTTCCCTTAATCTTGTCAAGAAAAGAAGACTTTGCCTCTACACAGGCCAAAAATCCTCCTTTCTCTAGTACTTCCAGCCTCATAAAGTCATTAGCCAGCGCTTGAACCTCTCTAGCCAATGGACGTCTAGAAACCTGTAAGTGGGCTAAACTACCCATGCTCCCTGCTTTTCTACTTAGAGCATCTGCCACGACATTAGCTTTTCCTGGGTGGTACAAAATAGTAATATCATAGTCCTTTAGTAGTTCCATCCACCTCCTTTGCCTCAAATTCAAATCTTTCTGGGTAAAGACATACTGTAAACTACGATGATCTGTGTAAACTTCACACTTGACCCCATATAGATAATGTCTCCATTGCTTTAATGCAAATACAACCGCAGCCAACTCCAAATCATGAGTCGGATAGTTACGTTCATGCACCTTTAGTTGCCTCGAAGCATAAGCAATTACATTCATCTCCTGCATTAGCACTGCACCCAACCCAAAATAAGATGCATCGCAATAAACAATGAAATTCTTACCCTCCACTGGCAAGGTAAAAATATGTGCAGTAGTCAGCAAGGTCTTGAGTTTCTGAAAACTTTCTTCACATTCATCTGACCATACAAATGGAACGTTCTGCTTAGTCAAATTTGTCAGCGGGGAAGCAATAGAAGAAAATCCCTTGACAAATCGACGGTAGTAGCTAGCTAAACCAACAAAGCTCCTTACCTCTGAAACATTAGTAGGTCTTACCCAATTCCTCACTGTTTCAATCACCATCACTCCATCCTTAGAAACTACGTGCCCCAAGAAGGACACTGAATCTAGCCAAAACTCACACTTGGAGAATTTGGCATAAAGCCTTTTCTTTCTCAACAACTCCAATACAATTCTCAAATGCTCCTCATGTTCCTTCTTGCTCTTTGAATATATCAGTATATCATCAATAAATACGATAACAAAGAGATCTAGATATGGCTTAAAAATCCCGTTCATCAGGCTCATGAAAGTAGCAGGGGCATTCATAAGACCAAAAGACATTACTACGAATTCATAATGCCCATACCTGGTGCGAAAAGCAGTTTTTGGCACATCTGCTGCCCGTATTTTCAATTGATGATAACCGGATCTCAAGTCAATTTTAGAGAAGACACAAGAACCTTGTAACTGATCAAACAAATCATCAATGCGAGGAATGGGATACTTGTTCTAAATAGTTACCTTATTCAACTGCCGGTAGTCTATGCACATCCGAAAACTTTCATCTTTCTTCTTCACAAATAACATAGGAGCACCCCAAGGGGATGCACTTGGTCTAATAAAACCTTTACCTAACAACTCCTGAAGTTGAGCCTTTAACTCCCTTAACTCCGCTGGGGCCATTCTATAAGGGGGAATATAAATGGGGCGAGTATCCGGCTCCAGATCAATACAGAAATCAATATCCCTATCCGGTGGCATACCAGAAAGGTCTGCAGGAAACACATCCGGGAACTCACGAACTATCGAAACAGACTCAATCGAAGGTACTAGGGAAGTATCATCCCTGAGATGGGCCAAGAAAGCTAAACAACCCTTACTAACCATCCTCTTAGCACGAAGGAAGGAGATAATACGAACGCGGGTGGAAATGTAGTCACCCTCCCACACCAACGGATCTGTCCCAGGCTTGGCCAATGTCACAGTTTTAGCATTACAATCTAAGATTGCAAAATTTGGAGAAAGCCAAGTCATACCCAGAATTACATCAAAATCAACCATTTCTAAAATAATCAAATCTACATGAGTATTGCTCCCCACAAAAGTCACAAGACAAGACCTATACACCTTCTCAACTATCACAGATTCACCCACAGGAGTAGAGACACGAATAGGCATGTCAAGCAAATTGCAATGTAAATCAAGGCCAGTAGCAAATGAGGAAGATACATATGAAAATGTGGATCCAGGATCAAATAATACAGAAGCCATGCAATCACAAGCCAAAAGATTATCTGTGATAACAGCATCAGATGTCTCTGCTTCAGACCTCCCGGGGAAAGCATAACAATGGGCCCAATCACCTGTCTGCCCGTACCATGTTGTGCTGCAGTAGTTCCAACTTGCCCGCCACCCCGACTGATTTGGTGACCACCATTTCCTTGGCCACCATGTCCTCCAGAATGGCGGCCTCTACCATGACCACCTCTACCTCTAACTATTGGGGGTCTGTAACTCTGTTTTGGACAATACCTCATAATATGTCTAGTCTCTCCACATCCATAACAGTCTCTGGAGTCAAGCATAGGTCTCTGTGAAAATGACAAAGTCTGGGGATAACCTCCAAACTCAAAGAAATGTTGACTGGTCTGCGATGGACCCCCAGCTACAGTCTGCAGTGAAGACTGAATGGGTCGGGCTGGGTAACCTCCTGAACTCTGCCCTCTGGAGTAGGACCCACTAAACTCACCTCCCTTACTGAATTTCTTAGATGTCGACGCCAGGGTGAAGTCGTCTGGCTTCACCCCCTCCACCTCTATCACAAAATCAACCACTTCCTGAAAGGATTTTGCTGCAGCAGCTACCTGTAAGGCTGAGATCTGCAAATCTGACATCAATCCCTTCACAAAACGGCGAATCCGCTCTTGTGGACTGAAGCAAAGCTGGGTGGCATACCTGGATAGTGCATGAAACTTAGCCTCATAAGCAGTAACAGACATCCTGGCTTGTTCTAAGCTTAGGAACTCATCTCTCCTCTTGTCCCTCAAAGTCCGGGGTATGTACTTTTCCATGAATAAGTTAGAGAATGATGCCCACGTCATAGGTGGTGCCTGTGCTGGTTAGCATTCAACATACGACCGCCACCACATTTTAGCATTTCCCTGAAACTGATAGGTAACAAACTAAACACCGAATCGTTCTACTATGTCCATCTTGTGTAGCAGTTCATGACAATCAACCAGAAAATCATAGGCATCCTCAGATTCAGCCCCCTTGAAGACTGGAGGTTTCAACTTCAAGAATTTAGTGAAGAGTTCATGCTGATCACTCGTCATTATAGGACATGTAGTCAACCGAGGAAACGTGCCTACTTCCAATGATGCATCCATGCGGGGAGCCACAACGGCTGCATGTTGTACTTCAGGAACCTGAGGTGCTGGTGCAGAAAACACTGGAGGTGTCTGGCCCTGATCAGATAACCCGCTAAGAAAAGCAAGAACCCGGTTAATCATCTCTGGGGTAGGTTGGGGTGGTAGTTCCTCATCTTGCACCTGCTCATTTTCCCCTTCCTCACCCTCTCTTACTACCTCGTCAGTCGGTGGAGGAGTCGCTGCCCTATTCCTTGCTGGGCCAGGTGTTTGTACTCTACCTCTAATGGACGTCCTCATGTGACCTCTACCACGGCCTCTTGCCACATCTCCTCCTCGAGCTACAGCCCCAGTGATTGGCTCAGACGCACCCTGTCTTGCCGGTGTTGGTGTTGGCACAGTTGTGGCTCTAGTTCTAACCATCTGCGAAATAGAGTGAGGATGTCAGATACCAATTTGTATCACCTAGATACCAATTGGATCCATGTAATAGCACGAAAGAAGGAAAGAATGGAATTTTCCTAAAGTCCTATAGCCTCTCAAAGAAAAGTAAGGGCGTCCCCCTACCGTTCCTCAAGACTCTACTAGACCTGTTCTTGTGTGATGAGACCAAAGAACCTAATGCTCTGATACCAAGTTTGTAACGACCCAAAACGAGCCGCGAGTGGCATCCACACTTATTCTCCTATGTGAGCGAACCAACAAATCTAAACCCTAACGTTTACCAATATTTCAACCATAACGAACAAAATACAATGCGGAAGACTTAAAACTCATTAATATAACCAATAAATAACTTCTAAAAATTAATACTTATTATTCCCAAAATCTGGAAGTCATCACCACAAGAACATCTATCCTAAAATTACTAAATCTAAGAGTATTTAAGAAGCTAAAATAAGTAAACGAATGGTCTATGTCCGAACTTCAAGGACATCAAGACATGAAGAGAGAATCCAGTCCGAGCTACGAGTAATAGCTCATCCTGAAATCTGATATGGTGAAGACTGGCTAGAGTTGCGGACGAGTCGAAGTCGATGGCCCGTTTGCTACACTCCACAAATAACAAAGAAGAAAAATTACAAGTAGGGGTCAGTACAAGGAACACGTACTGAGTAGGTATCATCGGCCAACTCAAAATATAAAGCAATATATAGTGAATAAAAATATAAAACAACCACATAACTTAACAGGTGACAATCAACAAGTACAAGAACCATTGGCAACACCACCAAACACACCTATGAGAACTCAAGCCTCCATACCATGCTCAATTTGGAACTAGGTTCTTCAAATTTAGTATCTTAACATAATTCAAGATTTTTCCTCTTCATTATTATCGTGTCGGAACGTGACACTCCGATCCCCTAATGCTACGTGTCAGAACGTGACACTCCGATCCACTAATACTATGCCGATCCACTAATACTATGTGTCGGAACGTGACACTCCGATCCACTAATACTATGTGTCGTAACGTGACACTCCGATCCCCTAATTACTATGTGTCGGAATGTGACACTCCGATCCACTAATACTATGTGTCGGAACGTGACACTCCGATCCAATAATCTCATTATTTTTGTTCATCAAGCCTTCTTTGTACCAAGTCGTCATCTTAATAGAGAGATTTAAGATTAAAGATTCAACAGTCTCATCATTCTAACCACCACGATTATACGATCACAACATTCAAAACACACAATCAAGCATATGGAAGGTTTTACAGAATCACCCGATACATATTAATCGCTATTTAGAGTTTACTATGATATAGCATAAACCATAATCTACCTCCACCGAATAATCGTGATTAAGCAATCTACTTCCCCAATGCCCTTGCTGTCCTCTTCGTTCTTCTCTCTCTCGCTCGTTCTCTCTTCTTTTCTTTTCTCTTCTCTAACTCTTTTTCTTTTACCCTAATTATCATATAATCTATTATGATAAAGTGACCCACTATTTAGTTTCATATTATCTTCTTTAATCCCCAACTAAATAAATTATTAACATTAACCCACTAACTTTATAATTATAATCATGAATAGTCCAAAACACCCTTTTTAAAACTCTAGCGAAATTCCGACCCAGGTGGACTTACGCAACCTGTGACGGTCCGTCGTGTCTGTGACGGTCCGTTCTGCAGGTCCGTCACAAAGTTCAGATAGTTTATTTCTGTAGAGGGGTTTGTGACGGTCCGTCGTGTCTACGACGATCCGTCCTGCAGTTCCGTCGTGAAGTTTAGAGAGTCGATCTCAGTACCCAGATTTTTAGAGTTGAAGTGTTTTGGAATGAGACCCTCGACGGTCCGTCGTGCCCATGACGGTCCATCGCGGGATCCGTCGACCCAGTCAGTTATTATCAGAAATAAACTCTACTACACCAATCGACTAAACAGATCGTTACAATTCAATACTCCCGTTATTCAAATAATACGCTTTTTGACAAGCATTTGTCTCATTGCTACGGAACAACAAAATGAATTTTAAAATTTATTAACATCCTCTAGAAAAAAATATGGTTAGTAATCTCATAGATACTGAGGCCATGAATAAAGACCATAAAAAGAGCTTGATTTTATGATTTTTCCAACTAATTTTTCTCTAATTGAATGTGATTCTCAATTTCTCAAAATACTTAAATTAGAACACACAAGATATAAGCTGAGTCCGGAGTTAAAATGGCAAAACAAATTGTCAAAAATATCGAAAGGGGATATAATTTTTTCAAAAAAAAAATGATACCGTGATGTTTTTTAAAATCGCTGCGAGTGCAACATTTATCCAAAAAAAAAATTAAATTGAAATCACTGCTATATCGTTTCTTTAAAAAAGTAATAGACCCAGGCATTTTGGCCCAATATTTGGTCTCGCCCTGCAACATTTGTTAATTTTTTTTGACAAATCGATGCCGTAGAAGCTATTTAAGGAAAAAGAATTTTTTTAGGATGAAATCGCTGTCATGACAGCGATTTTTGTGTTTTTCTTTAAAAAAATAACACGTCAATTTTGTCAAAAGAAAATCAGTCCATCATGAGCGTTGCCCACCAAAAATTTGAAAACCTAACCAAATCAAATATAGTCATGTTTTTTTTGTAACAAATCAAAGTCAAATCAAATCATATGTCAATTTTTTTCAATGTAACTCAATCTATAATTTAATTTAATTTTTGATTCGATTTTGTACACCATCCCTAGTGAATGACATAAGAAACAAAAAGAAGATGATTGTACCCTCAATATTAATTATTAAAACTTTTGTAAGAGTAATGTTTTTTATAGTTCAACAAATTCTTTGAGATGCTTACTTGATTAACAAAAACAAATCATAATTGCATAAAGGAAAAATAGTCTGATATACCTCTCAACTTTATCAGTTATAACTAATATCTTCATATGAAAATGACTCATATATACCCTTAACGTTAGACAAATAACTAATATATACCTCTTTCGCTATAAAATGAGCTCATATATACCCCTCATCTAAAATATAAGTGAATTACTTAGTTTTAAATTTATATTTATATTTTGACTCTTAATTTTTTTTAAAAATAATGTAGGGCTATATGAATAATCCTTCTAACAAAGTTCAAGCTATATTTTATTCTTTTTCATACATAAATTATTTTTTGACTTTTTTGATTATCATTATTATTACACTTTCTTATTCTTATTTTTTTCTTTCATTCTTAAGTGTAAAGAAAATAAATTTAAACTAATTTTTTTTGGTTATATTATAATATTAAACTGTTTCTCGGCTATATTGTAATTTAGTTTTTGCATTGTAAAACAAACAAATTTTGGGCATCGATCATAAATTTTACAAAAAAATTAGTGAAATAAAAATAAATTTGACCATCAAAATAATAAATTTAAATTAGTGGCTGAAACTAAAAAGTCAACAGGAATACGTATGACGAGGATCAAATATGCCCGATCTGGATTGTATCTTTTTCTTAAAAAATATTAAACAATAAAATTAGTATTTTAACTTCCTTTAGAGGAAAAGGGTAACCATTGTATAATGTTATACATGCGCTATTCTCATAACGAGGATTATATCAATTTTAAATGACAAAATTTAAGAGTAAATCGTTTTCTTTTCCCTTGTATAAATAATAAAAAGTATATAGGATATAAGTGCAAGTGAAAGTTATTAGGGACTAGGTAATATAAAGTATTAATCATTACAAAATCAAATTCGAATTCACATTATAACCACCTTTTGTTATGTATTTGAATTTTTTTTAAAAAAGTAATACATTACAAATTAGTTCACTAAAAGATCCTTTTTAAGCTGCTCCTATTTTGATTTAGAGTTCGGATCGAAGATTTTATTTCATTTTTTCCATTTTGATTTAGATTCTGGATGAATTTTTTTACACTTTCTAGGAACTCTCACCTTTTTATTCTCGTAATGTTTCGTACTTACAATATTCTAATTGGAAGTGAGGAGTGTTTACCATCCAAGCAATTCCCTTTTGTCGATTGAATGATGAACATAATATATATCGACTCAATCTGAATTAAATTTCGTAGAAGCTTTACAAAACTATTATAAGAAAATTACCTCATTGTTATAAATTAAATCATTAAGTATTTTTAATAAACTCCTAAATTCAATACTCCCGTTATCCGAAAAATACGCTTTTTGACAAGCATTTGTCTCATTGCTACGGAACAACAAAATGAATTGTAAAATTTATTAACATCCTCTAGAAAAAAATATGGTTAGTAATCTCATAGATACTGAGGCCATGAATAAAGACCTTAAAAAGAGCTTTATTTTATGATTTTTCCAACTAAATTTTCTCTAATTGAATGTGATTCTTAATTTCTCAAAATACTTTAATTAGAACACACAAAATATAAGCTGAGTCCGGAGTTAAAATGACATATAACTTTTCTTTAATAAAACAAAATGATACCGTGATATTTTATAATATCGCTACGAGTGCAACATTTATTCAAAAAAAAAATCTAAATTGAAATCACTACTATATCGTTTCTTTAAAAAAGTCAATAGAGCCAGGCATTTTGGTCCAATATTTGGTCTCGCCCTTCAACATTTGTTAATTTTTTTGACAAATTGCTGTCGTAGCAGTTCTTTAAGGGAAAAGAATTTTTTTAGGATGAAATCGCTGTCATGACAGCGATTTTTGTGTGTTTTTAAAAAAAATTAACACGTCAAATTTGTCAGAAGAAAATCGCTCCATCATGAGCGATTTTGCCCACCAAAAATTTGAAATCCTAACCAAATCAAATATAGTCAAGCTTTTTTTTCCAGTAACAAATAAGGTCAAACCAAATCATATGTCGATTTTTTTAATGTAACTCAATCTATAATTTGATTTAATTTTCGATTTGATTTTCTACGCCATCCCTAGTGAATGACAGAAGAAACAAAAAGAAGAGGATTGTACCCCCAATATTAATTATTAAAACTTTTGTAAGAGTAATGTTTTTTTATAGTTCAACAAATTCTTTGAGATGCGTACTTGATTAATAAAAAGAAATCATAATTGCATAAAGGAAAAAATGGCCTGATATACCTCTCAACTTTATCAGTTATAGCTAATATCTTCTTATGAAAATGACTTATATATATTTTTACCGTTATATAAATGACTCATATATACCCTTAACGTTAGACAAATAACTAATATATACTCCTTTCGCTATAAAATGAGCTCATATATACCCCTCATCTAAAATATAAGTGAATTACTTAGTTTTAAAGTTATATTTATATCGTGACTATTATTATTTTTTAAAAATAATGTAGGGCTATATGTATGATCCTTCTAACAAAGTTCAAGCTATATTTTAATCTTTTTCATAGATAAATTATTTTTGGACTTTTTTTTTGTTATCATTATTAGACTTTCTTATTCTTTTTTTTTCTTTCATTAAGTGTAAAGAAAACAAATTTTAAACTAATTTTTTTTGGTTATATTATAATATTAAACTATTTCTCGGCTATATTGTAATTTAGTTTTTGCATTTGTAAAACAAACGAATTTGGGGCATCTATAATAAATTTTACAAGAAAATTAGTGAAATAAAAATAAATTTGACCATCAAAATAATAAATTTAAATTAGTGGCTGAAACTAAAAAGTCAACAAAAATACGTATGACGAGGATCAAATATGCCCCATTTGGATTGTATCTTTTTCTTAAAAAATATTAAACAATAAAATTAGTATTTTAACTTCCTTTAGAGGAAAAGGGTAACCATTGTATAATATTATACATGCCCTATTCTCATAACGAGGATAATATCAATTTTAAATTACAAAATTTAAGGGTAAATTTTTTTCTTTCCCTTGTATAAATAATAAAAAGTATATAGGATATAAGTGCAAGTGAAAGTTATTAGGGACTAGGTAATTTAAAGTATTAATCATTACAAAATCAAATTCGAATTCACATAATAACCACCTTTTGTTATGTATTTGATTTTTTTTTTTTAAAAAAAGTAATACATTACAAATTCTAGTTCACTAAAAGATGCTTTTCAACCTACTCTCATTTCGATTTAGAGTTCGGATCGAAGATTTTATTTCATTTTTTCCATTTTGATTTAGAGTCTGGATGAATTTTTTTTACACTTCCTAGGAACTCTCACCTTTTTATTCTTGTAATGTTTCGTACTCACAATATTCTAATTGAAAGTGAGGAGTGTTTATCATCCAAGCAATTCCCTTTTGTCAATTCAATGATGAACGTAATAGATATCGACTCAATCTGAATGAAATTTCGTAGAAGCTTTACAGAACTATTATAAGAAAATTACCTCATTGTTATAAATCAAATCATTAAGTATTTTTAATAAACTCCTAAATTCAATACTCCCGTTATCCGAAAAATACGCTTTTTGAAAAGCATTTTTCTCATTGCTATGGAACGACAAAATGAATTTTAAAATATATTAACATCCTCTAGAAAAAAATATGGTCAATAATCTCATAGATACTGAGGCCATGAATAAAGACACCATAAAAAGAGCTTGATTTTATGATTTTCCAACTAAATTTTCTCTAATTGAATGTGATTCTCAATTTCTCAAAATACTTTAATTAGAACACACAAGATATAAGCTGAGTCCGGAGTTAAAAGGGTAAAATAAATTGTCAAAAAAATATCGAAAGGGTATATAATTTTTTCAAAAAAAAAACAAAATGATACCGTGATATTTTTTAATATCGTTGCGAGTGCAACATTTATCCAAAAAAAATTAAATTGAAATCATTGCTATATCGTTTCTTTAAAACAGTTAATAGAGCCAGGCATTTTGGTCCAATATTTGGTCTCGCCCTGCAATATTTGTTAATTTTTTATTTTTTTTACAAATCGCTGCCGCAGCAGCTATTTAAGGAAAAAGAATTTTTTTGGGATGAAATCGCTGTCATAACAACGATTTTTGTGTTTATTTTTAAAAAATTAACACGTCAATTTTGTCAGAAGAAAATCACACTGTCTTGAGCGATTTTGCCCACCAAAAATTTGAAAACCTAACCAAATCAAATATAGTGAAGTTTTTTTTCCAGTAACAAATCAAGTCAAAACAAATCATATGTCGATTTTTTTCAATGTAACTCAATGTATAATTTGATTTAATTTTCAATTCGATTTTGTACACCATCCCTATTGATTGACATAAGAAACAAAAAGAAGAGGATTGTACCCTCAATATTAATTATTAAAACTTTTGTAAGAGTAATGTTTTATAGTTCAATAAATTCTTTGAGATGCGTAGTTGATTAACAAAAACAAATTATAATTGCATAAAGGAAAAATGGACTGATATATCTCTCAACTTTATCAGTTATAACTGATATCTTCTAATGAAAATGACTCATATATATTTTTACCGTTATATAAATGACTCATATATATCCTTAACGTTAGACAAATAACTAATATATACCCCTTTCACTATAAAATGAGCTCATATATACCCCTCATCTAAAATATAAGTGAATTACTTAGTTTTAAATTTATATTTTATTTTGAATTTTAATTTTTTTTAAAAATAATGTAGGGCTATATGTATGATCCTTCTAACAAAGTTCAAGCTATATTTTAATCTTTTTCATTGTTAAATTATTTTGACTTTTTTTTGTATCATCATTATTAGACTTTCTTATTCTTATTTTTTTTCTTTCATTCTTAAGTGTAAAGAAAACAAATTTTAAACTAATTTTTTTGGTTATATTATAATATTAAACTATTTCTTGGCTATATTGTGATTTAGTTTTTGCATTTGTAAGACAAATGAATTCGGGGCATCTATAATAAATTTTACAAGAAAATTAGTGAAATAAAAATAAATTTGACCATCAAAATAATAAATTTAAATTAGTGGATGAAACAAAAAAGTCAACAAGAATACGTATGACGAGGATCAAAATATGCCCCATCGAGATTGTATCTTTTTCTTAAAAAATATTAAATAATAAAATTAGTATTTTAACTTCCTTTAGAGAAAAAGGATAACCATTGTATAATGTTATACATGCGCTATTCTCATAACGAGGATTATATTAATTTTAAATGACAAAATTTAAGGGTAAATCATTTTCTTTTCCCTTGTATAAATAATAAAAAAGTATATAGGATATAAGTGCAAGTGAAAGTTATTAGGGACTAGGTAATTTAAAGTATTAATCATTACAAAATCAAATTCGAATTCACATAATAACCACTTTTATTTTTTTTTTAAAAAAGTAATACATTACAAATTCTAATTCACTAAAAGATGCTTTTTAACCTGCTCCCATTTTGATTTAGAGTTTGGATCGAAGATTTTATTTCATTTTTTCCATTTTGATTTAGAGTCTGGATGAATTTTTTTTTACACTTTCTAGGAACTCTCACCTTTTTATTCTCGTAATGATTCGAACTCACAATATTCTAATTGGAAGTGAGGAGTGCTTACCATCCAAGCAACTTCTTTTGTCAATTGAATGATGAACGTAATAGATATCGACTTAATCTGAATGAAATTTCGTAGAAGCTTTACAAAACTATTATAAGAAAATTACCTCATTGTTAGAAATCAAGTCTTTTAATATTTTAAATAAACTCCTAAATTCAATACTCTCGTTATCCGAAAAATATGCTTTTTGACAAGCATTTGTCTCATTGCTACGGAACGATAAAATGAATTTTAAAATTTATTAACATCCTCTAGAAAAAATATGGTTAATAATCTCATAGATGCTGAGGCCATTAATAAATACCATAAAAAGAGGTTGGTTTTATGATTTTTCCAACTAAATTTTCTCTAATTGAATGTCATTCTCAATTTCTCAAAATACTTTAATCAGAACACACAAGATATAAGTTGAGTCGGAGTTAAAAGGTCAAAACAAATTGTCAAAAATTTCGAAAGGGCATATAAATTTTTTTTAAAAAACAAAATGATACCGTGATTTTTTTTTATAATATCCCTGTGAGTGCAGCATTTTTTTTTAAAAAAAAAATGTAAATTGAAATAATTGCTATATCTTTTCCTTAAAAAAGTTAATAGAGGCAGACATTTTGGTCCAATATTTGGTCTGGCCTTTTATATTGTTAATTTGTTTTGACAAATCGCTGCCATAGCAGCCATTTAAGGAAAAAGATTTTTTTTTTGATGAAACCGCTGGCCGCCCATGACAACAATTTTTATATTTTTTTTAAAAAAATTAACACGTCAATTTTATCAGAATAAAATCACTCCGTTATGAGCAATTCTGCCCACAAAAAATTAATGTACTCTTTTAAAATTGGTGACATGTTTTTTGCTCTTTTAGCTTGGGACTCAAAATAAGCTATTTCAACAATCTTTGTTTAAAATCTAGTCAAATTCTCATTAACACTGATCAAGGGAATGGACCCCTCACCTCTTTTTATCTCATTAGTTAAGCACTAACGACCAAGAAAACAAATGTTGTAAGTCGCCATGCCAAACATACTTTGTTCACAATTGAATTAGTAAATCTTAAGATAAAATGTAGATTTAAGTCACTAAGAATAAAACAAATTTAATTCAATTCTCAATAGCCACAAGTAGAGCTGTCAATATGAGCTAGACTCATTGAGAAGATTTGGCCTAACTCGGAATTTAATATAGTTTGGCTAAAATATTTAAAGCTAATTTAAGAAAAGAGTTTTTTAGCTCGACCTGAATAAGCCAGCTGATTTTTGGGGCTTAAAAAATATCGGTAGGGCTAGCCCGTGAGCCAATAAAAATTAATTAAAAAAATATAATATAATATTAAAATTTTAAATTAAAGAGAGTCAAAACTCAAAAGATATTAAGTTAGTATTTCTATTTAGATATTTAAACTTTTACTTGAAAAACAATTAGTAATATTATAAAGATAATTTTATTTTTAGATTTGTGTAACAAGTAGTAACATTAATATCATGTAATATTGTTTTGTCGATATTTATGAGAATATATTAAAATTATAATTTATACTTTAATTTAATAATTATAAAAATTATAATTATTAAAAAAGTAAACTGATCCCGCAAGCCTGTGACCCACGTACTTCTTGGTTGGGCTGACCGTTTTTTAATCCACACCAAAAATGAGCTAGCCCAACCTGACCCGTAGCCTGTATGAATTAGCCCGTATGAAATGGGCTGACCAATATTGACAGCTCTAGCCACGAGATGATCATTCAAGGCAAATTCATTTTGTCGACGGATGCTCTTATAACAATTCCCGGGAATGCATGTGGAGGAATGAGAATTAAACTTTATATGTATCGAATGTAAAGTAGCTATTATACCGGTAGGTATCACTAAATGATTAAATAGTTGCCAAAAATATAACTTGGCAAATGTTAAGACATCCTAAATAATCATAAATGATGACTGTTCAAAATCAATAACAACGAAATGATGCTAACAACTAAAGCAATTCATCAAAAAAATTCATTTACATTGCAAAAAATTCAAAGTTACATTGATTAATTTCTGCGAAATCACTTAACATTAATAATTGACTTACATTATAGTAAAGTAATGTTCACCTTTACTTGACAGGCTCAAGATCTTTAAATTTGATTTTCTATTTTTTCTTTTGCTACATATTTTCTCCTCCGCACGGGATGGAGAGTGCAGCCTCTGAGAGATCCAATGCAGCAGCAATGGGTTCTGCATTCCCTGCAACAGTGTCGCTGTAGTCCAGATATAATCGATGAATTCAACTTGAAACTTTGTGCTCTTTTTCAAGGTTTTCGAGGATGTCGATGCATCTCTTGAGCAAAGACTTAGCATGCTCATTCTTTTCCACTTCATAGACCTGAACAAACTCGCGGCTGAATGCCACTTCTCCACCAGGCAACTGCCTGGTAGCTTTCAGTAAGTTCACCATTTCCACAAGGCACTCTGAAGCTGCTATGTGAACCTGAGTTTGTGCATGGTTAACAATGTTTGAGGTTCACAATAAAATATAAAACAAACAAAAACATCACAACTCAATCGAAATATTATCACCTCAAACCTTCCACCAAATTTTAGCAAGAAATCATATACTATATCCCCTTTCATTTCCTTAAAAAGAATTCTCTAATTAAAATTACTAGTCATAAATGCTTTTTTTTTGAGTAATACTAGTCATAAATGTCTGCTGTTGAACTTTTCTCAAATTTCAGCACATTAACATTTTTAATTGAATGCGAAACACTGCTAAATGCTTGCAGTGGGAACCTAGTGGAGCCAGGAAAGGATGCCAAATCTATAGAGCAGTTACTAAGTCTATCATCCTAGACATTGGATTCGGTAACCAGAAGACAGGATTGCATAAAAATTAAGTATACAACAGCTATCCTTACTTAATTGTCCTAATCAGCAGATAAAAATAGCTGAATTACTGAAGAAAGGATGATATCACAACTGAATAAAGAAAGGTTAAGGCAGGAAGAGACACCAGCATGGAGATATCTCCCTTCAACATAATAACAGACAATCAGGTGTAGATAGTGGCCGAGATGTAGTAGTAGTAATGACACATGTGAAAGATAGGAAGGCATAATGAAGATGACATACCTGGGCAATTTTTACTATTTGTATAATTTCAAGTACTTTCACAGAGGTTTTGCAGAACAACTGAAAAGACCAGAATTTTAATAAGAATCCAGGTACAGTACTAGAGAGGACAAAAATGCAACTTTGGGATATGAATCACCTCATGGGCAAAAGAAACTATGCTGTGATATTGAGAAGAATCTTGAGAACCAGCTGTCTCAGTATGCAGCTTTGAGCAGAGCTCTTTAATTGACGAAAAAACAGACACTTTCACTGCAGAAAGGAAACAAGTATATCAGAACAGGCAAAACTGTTACACTCTAATGTAAGGATAAATAATGTTGTGAAGGCAATACCTGGCCATGAAAAGTTTGGTGAAAGTGAAAATAAGAAAAAATCAGTCAAGTTCTTCTGTTGTTTGATAATATCAGGTGCCAGTGCTATGTGAATGCATGCTGTTACACAATTTACTATCTTATCATGCGCAGAAGAAAAATCCTCCTTCTCATCTCCTTCTGCAAATAATAAGAAGTCATAATCAGACAAATGATAGTCATCTGGATTCAGAAGCATTGAACTATAAGAAAGTTTTTGGTGGTTTGAGCAATATGATGGTTTCCTTGACCTTATCTGAATAGACCGAGTTTCTTAAGTAAAGGAGTCACGTTAGCGGACATATCAGCAACTTGCCTCTATTGTCCAAACCAATAACTCCGTGCTGCCTATTTCTCTGATAATAGATCTCTTTTCTCAACTATTTCTTATTCTAAATCCCTTCTGGAAGTCACATTGACCAATCGATCCAAGACTAAGACACTTGAAGTAGGTTACTTGACCCCTTTACCCTCTTTGACATAAGATTCCTCTCTTTATGCACCTGGTTGCCTCTTAATCTCATCCATTAGCTGTTCATCTCAAACACTAAATCATTCAGTAACCTTTTTGATGGATTTGTCGTAAGATAAGATTGTAGCATAGGACAAAAAAGATATATTGAGCTTAATTAAGAAGACGGACTTTACTATCTCAGTCTTCCAAGATCACCCACAGATTGCCTTTTAATCAACTCCTCGGAGATGCTTTCATAGATGCCGAGTCCGACCTATTTAAATTTTTTTAAAAAGGTACTTCTTTCATTCCACTTATTCGCCATCAACTGTGAGTCATCTCAACTCGGTAAGCATACTCATTTTTTCTTTTTGACAAAGGTAACAAGTTTGTATATTAACCTTCAGCACTGCGGCTGGGATCCAAAGAATTTATATCACAGAGCTACATACAATTGAGTAGGCTCAGCAACCCAAAAAAGAAGTAGGACCTTATCTCATCTTATAAAGATCCTAAGATGTCTACAATTGTAACAGGATCATCTATATACTCCGAACTACACTAATAGCAAAAAGTGACAATGCAGTTCATTTAATCCTATGCAAAGGAGTACTGAAACATTGAAAACATCTTGAATTTCTCTCCTTCAAAATGGTCCACCATTCACTGCTCGGAGAATTCTTTATCTGTTGTTGCTTGTGCTACCACTCCCCTCACTGTTCCAGCTTACTAGAACCTAACCTGCCCCTTTGGCTAGTAAATAAGTTCCACAGTTGGCTCACCGCTTTACCGTGTAAAAACAGATGGTTGATTGTCTCGGCCTTTTGCTCACAAAAAAAGCATCTTGGACACATTTGTACCCTCTTCATGAGGTTTTCTTGAGTTAGAGCAACCTCTTTCACTACCAGCCAAGTGAAGACTACCACTTTGTAGGGAATTTTCACTTACCATATAAGCTTCCAAGGTAAGAAACTAATTTGAGACCCCACCTGATTTGAACTCTTATAAGCAGAGCTGACCGTGAAAAAGCCTTTATTATGGCATTTCCATGTGAGAGTATCTTCTCCTCCTTTGTTCTTGTATACTGCTCTAAGGTATCATAAAATTCGGCTAGTCTTTCCACCCAGGGGCGGCTCTATGCTTTGGCCTTTAAGGCCTTTGCCTTTTGGGGGCCCCAAATTTTGTTAAGATTAAATTATGTGTTCAAATTTTATAGAAAAATTAATTATTTATGATAAAAATATAATCTTTTATAAAATAAATTATTTTATCCACTTTAACATCTTTTGTACTTTGTTAAAAATAAGAATTAATAGTGAAAAGTGTTGGAAAACGTGAATTACAAATTCTCTTTTATTTCTTTTTAAATTTTAGTTTCAATCATTAATAGAGTATAAGCATATTAAAATGAGGTATACCAAGTCATCAACTTCTTGTGTCAAATTCTATGGTTCTTACTCTTATCTTTATTTAATATTTATCAACTTATTACTTATAGCACTATGTTAACAATACATATAATAATTGCCTCACTTAAAAAGGATGTTTTTCAATGTTGAGTTGATAAAATCTTACCTAAAACTAGTAACTGAAAAAACAATATAAAAACAATATTAAGTACTAATGATTTCCATCTAAATAGTGTAACTTTTTTTTTTTTGAATAAATACGTATATAAAGTATATTATATATTAGGCCGAAAATTGAAATTTCGCTTTAGGTCCCCAATTACGTTGAGCCGCCCCGTTTCCACCTTACAATCTTGCATCAGTCTTCTATATGTCTGGCTCCACCCTTCACCCTTCAGGAGTCAATTTTTCTAGCAGAGTAGACCTTTGTTGCTGATTTCGTGGATAAATATCTAGAAAAAGTTATTTGAAACTGCTACTTCCTAACCAATCATCTTCCTAGGACATGATCTTCCTTCCACTATTTACATTGAAGCTTGTTCTTTCAAAGAAAACATGCCCCAAGTTTCTGATTGACCCCCTCATATTGATGCCATAACAAATGTGTGCTCTTTTTTAGGGAATCTTCACAGCCATTTTATAAGCAAGCTTTCGTTATGTTATCTCAAATTTCTGATACCTAATCCCCCTGCTTTTAGATAGGATTACAGTTTTTCATTTAACAAAATAGAATCCTTTGTACTCCTTATCTCCTTTCCACAAAAAGTTTCTCCTTGTGAATCAATTCTTTCTCGTCCTTTGGCTAGAATTGGGAAAATTGTCATCAAATAAGTTGGCAAGGCATCTAAGACAATAATCAACCCCTCTCAACAAATATTGTGCTTTCCATCTGGACAATCTCTTCTCGCATCTTTCCACCACTCCATTCCAAATATCTTTGGATTTGCTTTTTGCTCCCAGAGGCATCCCCAAATAGATAATTGGCAACTTCCCTACCTCTCCTCCCAAAACTTCTATAAGTTGTTGGATTCTATTCACCTCATAGATTGGGAAAATGTGACTTTTCCTCCAATTGATGTGGAGACCAGAAATTGCTTCAAAAAGATTAAGGATTACCCTCAAAATCTTGAGTTGTTTCTCCTCTGCATCATAGAAGATAAAGAGTATCATTTGCATATTGTAAATGTGTGATTTCCACACTTGCATTTCCATCCTTTACAACATTAAAGCTCCTTATCGAACCAGTACTGTGAGCTGTCTTTATCATATTATTTAATCCTTTCGTTTGTTTCAGTCCTCAATCAGAAAGGAAGAAACCTTCCGGAGATCCATTTTTTAGCACTAAAAATCACAGTACTTATGCAAAATCTCATTCACTTCATTCCAAATCTCATCCTCTCATGATTCCAAGCAAAAATTTCCAATTGAGATGATCATATGCTTTTTCATATCCAATTTGCACATAACTCCTGGAATCTCGTCATTTATTCTTGAATCTAGACACTCATTAGCAATGAGAACTGCATCAATGAAATATCTGCCAACATCTCAGGAAGGCACTTATTAGCAATGAGATTGCATCAATAATTTGCCTACATCTCAAGAAGGCTATCTGTTGTGTTTTAACTAGCTTATGCATCACTTTCTTTAGTCTTTCTGTGATAATTTTGGATATCAGCTTGTAGACACTTTCTACTAAACTGATTGGTCTGAAGTCTCTCAACTCCTTAGCACCATTCATTTTTGGAACGAGAGCTATGTATGTTTGCATTAAAGCTCTTCTCAAAAAGCTCATGCGAATGAAAGTTTTGAATAGTTGCCATCACATTTTCCTTCACAATCTCCCAGCATTTTACAAAAAAACCCCATAGAATATCCATCTTGACCTGGTGCTTTGTCTATGACACAAGTCTTAAGCCCAAATAGGACTTCTTCCTCTTCAGAAGTTTTTTTTTGCAATTCTTGTTGTTTTTTTCTGTATTGATAGAAGGGCACTAATTCATGTTGTAAGATTGCCTCCAGTTCTCACTATCACTATACAACTTCTTGTAAAAGGATACAATCTCTCTTTTGATGTCAGCAGCCTCCACCAATTCTTGTCCTTCTACTATGATTTATCCTCTTGTGAGCATTTGAAATTTTCTGAAAGAACTTAGTGTTCATATCCCCTTGTTAATTCACAATGATCTTGATCTTTGTCTCCAAGCTTTCTCTTCCCTTTTTTGCAAAATCTTCAAAATCTTTGACCACATTTGCTTTCTGGACAACTTCTTCTTCCGTTAAAGGTCTATTCTGCGGAATACAATCGAACTCGGTAATTCTGGTGAGCAATTCCTTCTTTTTTTCTAGATTCCCATATGTTCTTGCACTCCATTCTTTCAATTTGGACTTCATAGCTTTAAACTTGAATTGTGTATCTACATTATTACATTGAAACCCTATTTATAGACTTCTTTTCCGGGACACTACAATACAATCATTTTCTAAGTAGGATTCTATGTACTATTTCTATTCAAAGTAGGATTTGTATATATTATGTTTGCTCCTATTCCTTTTCTAATACTCCCCCTCAAACTAGTGAATACAAGTCATATGTACCTAGCTTGTTACAAATATGGTTAATACAAGGACCGATGAGAGGCTTGGTGAGATATTTGCATATTAATCACTCAACATCACAAAGTTGACATACAATCTCAATGTGCTTAGTCTTCTAATGAAATACTGGATTTGATGCATAATGTCGATTACCCACATAGTGATAAATTCCTAAATTACAGTGTTAAACTTCCCAAACCAAGCTTAAGAAGGCTATTTCAGACCATCGAGTGACTTACGTAATCGACATAAAAGGCTACTAACCCCCCCCCCCCCCCCCCGAGCAACAAAATTAGGTGGTTGCTCCATATAGACTTCTTCATAGTGCAACAACCACCGGAAAGTGCTCAAAATTTGGTACAAAATATATGGATCGTCTTTGAATCAATAGATGAGTCAATTTAAACAAGAAATTCACTGTATCAAGAACATGCTCATGCGTCGGAGTATTAGATTTGATGGCCGAAAGTGGTCACAATCTGAGAAATAAAATTATATAGGTAGGCTCAAAATGATGATACGGCCTTACTAAGAAAGAGAATTATATGGGTAGGGTCGATTCTTTTTTTTTTTAAACTGGTAACTTTTTGTATTCCTATGCTGGCAACCTCCAAAAAACTCTTACAAGAAAGGGAAATACTTACAGAGATACTATGAAGTCCACTAATTGGAACTCCTCTTCTATTCTTTACACCAAAAACCTAATGTAGTCACAACAATGACGGCACAACCCTACTAAAAAGGAGAAATTGTAGGGGTAAGGTCTGAATTATGACACAGACCCTACACAAATAGGAAAGATTCACCGAAAAGAACGTTGCTACACAAATCAGATATGAAAAACTAGTCACGACAAAGATGGTGGTGCTACACAAATCAGATATGAGAAAGTAGTCACCAGAAAGATGTCACAAGAGACAAATAAGATATGAAAAAGTAGTCACAACAATGATGCACGGTGCTACACAAATAAGATATATGAGAAAATAGTGACTGGAAAGATACATGGTGACCCAACTTTTGCTAACATAATCGTTGGCCAGACGGGCGACATATATGGGTAATAGCCGTCTACCGGCAGCAGAAGCTCTTTGATTCTCTACCAAGATCATAGAGACTTAATACCATGTGAGAAATATTGAAAAGAATATTATTGAATAATGTATCTACATTATTACATTGAGACCATATTTATCGACACTATATTAAACTCCTTTTCCAACTAGAAAACTACAATACAATCATATTCTACGTAGTACTCTATATAGTATATATTATCTCTATTCCTATTCCTATTCTAAGTAGGATTGTATACATTATTCTTGATCCTATTCCTATTCTAACAGATTCAAAGACAATAAAATATGCATCATTAATTGTCGTACATCTTTAGTGAGGGAAATGACAAATAAGATAATTTATGCAATACCTCCTCTAAGGTCACTGGACAAATTATTCTGACCACTCTTATTAATTTGCAAACTGCACATGTCATATAATTGTGGAAAAGCTTTATTGAAGAAGTCTGGATTATTGAACGCCTTTAAAACCTGAAAGGAGAGACGACCAAAGGAAAGATTATTTAATGCCATGAAACATGAAGAAGCTAAAAATGTTACACAAAATGATCAAATATTAAACTAGACAATAAAAAGCAGAATCTAGATAAAGCTTAAGTAAATTTCTTTCTACCCAGATTATTTTGTAGTGTACATGGAAAGCAAGCAAGGATGCAAAGATCATCCCTATCGGATACAACATCTGTACTAAGACCACCTATTTTGCCCAACCTATATCCCAAAGACCATTTGATTTGCTGTAACTTACAGTACAACAGTATAATGTAAGTTCCTTGCCTTCCAAATTATAGCATGCAAACAACTATGCCTCAATCCAGGAAATTTGGTGTCAGCTGTGTGATCCTCAGCAACCATGTTGCTCCATTTAACTTTACCATATGACATACATTTCCTCTAGAAAACTAATCCAAGCAATTTGGTGTCAGCTGTATGATCCTCAACAATTATGTTGCTCCATTTAACTATATACCATATGACATAACATTTCCTCAAGGTAGAAAACTCTTTCTCTGAAAAATTCTGGAATTTCTGATTGAATAGCAAGGAGTCTTCAAGAGAGTTCCAGTTTGCCAAAACCCAGTGCTCCAGCTTAACAATACATGCAAGTATTCTATTTCATTGAAAGATTTGTTTTTAGATCCAGCATATATATATCCGGTTATCCACTTCTTGCTACACATAATTGTCACCTTTCATCCCTTTGGTGCAAGATCTTGAACATTCTTGACATAAGTTATGGTTATGAGCATTCTTCAACTATTGGGGGTCTTTTTACATAGAAGAGAGATTCTGTGTGTGCGGGTTAACTCACCTGAAGGTTTCGGAAAAATTAACAAAGTTTACAAGCAAATATTTTAGTGAGGCTTTGAACCTATACCACATAGATACTGCTCCAGAAGATACCTATGCAAAGTAGGCATATCATCCATGTCAGTATCTAAAGCATATTTTATTGGATTATGGAAGAAGCTAAAAGACCGGATCTTCAAAATCCTATCTACCTGTGTTGAATGTGTTTGAATGATGTGATACTATTCAACTATGAAGGTTTAATTCATTTCACTTAAGGGTGGTTTAAATTGTGTCACTAGGGATAGCAATCCAGGAAAAGATACAATTACTTTATCTTGCGTTTGGTTAAGATTTTGCTTCCAAGATTAACAATCCCAGGATTATATACAACACAATTGTATACATAATAACACTATTCTTCCTATTTTACCCTTGAGAGTTATTAGCCCTGAAAGTATGAATTTGACCAACATAGAAAAACTAAATGATTAATTCATGTTCATTGGTCAATCTAATTAAACAAAATAAACTCATTTATATTCATATATTGAAAAATTAACTTCAAGTATACACTTAGTAAGGTTACAATAGTAAACTTAAATAATTTCTTAATAGATGTGAATCTAAAATGGTGACATATAAATAGGAACATGTGAAGTATAATTTTATACCGCAATCAATGTGGGAAAACAGTCCCAGGATAAGACACTAAAATGACAAATATGCTTTTCTCCAAAGCTCTCTCAACTGAAACTTTTATCTACTTCCCATGAAGTGGGTTCAGAACCTGAGGTCTCAACCCTCAAGTTCAAATTCAAGTAGAGACAAAAACACTAGGTGATTTCTTCCCATCTGTCCTACCCTTAGTAGAAAGAGTTATCGAGTACCTTTTGCCTGTGGGAGGTGGCAGCTAGTCCAGACACCACGGTTTTATAAAAAAATGTAAATATTTCATAGACAGAAGATTATTCACATAACTACTGTCAGATATTTCAGGCAAAAAAGATTGCATGTTCCTGCCTGCACGAATAAAGGTGCTCAAACAGCCAGAGTACAAATACCTGCTCAAGACAGGAGAAAGCTGCTTCACGATACTTCTTTGTTTTCTTTGAACATGCAGATAATATAAGACTCAAAATGGCATCTGGAATGTCAGGATCAGCAGCAGAAATTGATTTATGACACGACATACAGAGTGCAGACAATGCAGAGAGTACTGCATCCTTTCCCTGAATCACATTAATGCATTTTTCTGTTAAGTTATCACTATCATAATAATTAGACAATAAGCACGATATTCCGTACAGGCTTAAGTAAAAGGATCCGGGTGATAAATTAAGCCTTAAAGATTGCAAAAAGGATTGGTTTACCAATACATATCATTCAGCCATCTAGTTTACCAAACATGATCGAAGTATACACTACATATACACTCGGTTGTATATATAGGTATGCATCTAATAAGAAGTGTTACACCAATACATATCATTCAGCCCCCAGTCCCCTCTCTGTCAACCAAAGTTATCCTTTGAGATCCCAACATCTCTCTAGTTGCTTACTTGATGCAATAAGTTGTCCTATTCCACATACTACATGTGTCCCCACTTCTATAATATGAAGTGTTACACATAATTTTCTTATTGGATTCACTGCCATATACTCATATTCCATATTAATTGGATTTACACAAAAAAATAATCATAATACTGATCTTCGTTTATGAAATTAATTTTAGTATGATAAAAGAATAACATGGGATCATAATTCAGAAATCACTCTAAGATGAAATTCCTCCAACTAGAACTCTTTTACCCACTGATTTTAGATGACCACAACAGTACAAAGTAGGAGGATTACAAACTTGTCATTTTGGAAGTATATGATCATTAATACATATTAGTAATTTAACATATATACATACACACAAGCAATACACATACAAGCAGTTTGATGATCAACAAAGCATGATGTAGTGATCATAGGTAAAAAAACAATACTATTACAATATTTCTCAAAAAAAAAAAAAACTTTACAACATGAAAAAACATGCTAAGAAACAACACAGTACTTCCTTTTGCTTCATTTAATGTGACAGTTAGTTTGGAAACAGAGTTTGACAATTTAAATTTTGTATTATATTGTGGCAACGTTGTTCATAACAAGGGAGACATTCAGAATTGCAACTACTAAAGGGGTATCAAGTTGCTAAGCAACACAACAAAGGTTTGGGAGAGGGTGGTCGAGTTGAGGTTGAGGAGGCTCGTGAGTATTTTTGAGAACCAGTTCAAACATATGTCAGCACGCTCGACTACAAAAACCAGTCATCTCGTAAGGAGACTAGTGGAGCAGTATGGGGAGAGGAGGAACTTACACATGGTGTTCATTGACCTAGAAAAGACTCACGACAAAGTGCCTAGGGAGGTGCTTAGAGGCTAGTAGTGTACCTGTTGCGCACACAAGGTCAATAAGGGACATGTATGATGGAGCTAAGACCTAGATAAGAATAGCTGGAAGGGACTTAGAGCAATTCACAATGTTGATGGGGTTGCAACAGGGATCAACCCTACGCCCGTTTTTATTTGTCTTGGTGATGGATGTATCGACACGACTAATTCAAGGTGAGGTGCCATGGTGTATATTACTTGCAGATACATAATTTTGATTGACGATACTCACGCAGGAGTTAATGCTAAGTTGGAGTTTTCGAAACACCCTGAAGTCTAAAGAGTTTAGGTTGAGCAGGACCAAGACAGAATACCTAGAGCGCAAGTTTAGTGAGGTGACACACGACACTAATGTGGAAGTGAGGCTTGATACACAAGCCCTCCAAAAGAGAGGTATTTCAAGTATATTGGGTCTATTATCTAGGGAGATGGAGAGATACACAAGGATGTCACTCAACGTATTAGTGCAGGGTGAATGAAATGGAGGCTTGCATCCAAAATCTTGTGTGATAAAAGTTGCGAACTAAACTTAAAGACAAGTTTTACAACGTGATGGTTAGACCAGTTATGTTGTATGGGGCAAAGTGTTGGCCACTCAAGAACATTCACATTCAGAAAATGAAGGTGGTAGAGATGAGGACGTTGTGGTAGATAGGAGGGATAAGATTAAAAATGACGATATCTAAGAGAAAGTGGGAGTGACTTCAGTAGAAGATAAGATGCAACGAGCAGCAGTAACCTGAAGAAGTATTGGGAAAAGATGATTAGATAAGACTGACACAGTTGCAACTTACCGAGGACATGACCTTAGAATAGAAAGGTGCGTAGGATGCAAATTATGATAAAAGGTAGTAGGTAAAAGTATGTTCATGCTAGTAGGTAGGAGTGCACTGTCGAGGTGCCCTTACTAGCAGTTTAGGGCTATGCTTGTACTTTCTTATTCTTCGATTTTGTTGATATCTTTTGTTTCATGTAAGCTTATTTGTAGTATTATTTGGTTGTAGTACTTTCTGCTTCTATTTGTTGTTAAATCTATTAAATCTCTTGTATTACGTTTTCTTTAATCTATTTATGTCTTGAGCAAAGGGTCTATTGAAAACAACCTCTCTACCTGACCTCTGAGGTAGAGGTAACGTCTGCATACACTACTACCTTGCCCAGATCTCATTATGACATGTTTTTTTTTTATTTTATCTCACGGGTTGTTTGATTGAACAAAGTTGAAGACATTGAACGAGTCTATTGGAAACAACATATTTACCTCACCTCTAAGCAAAGGGTCTATCGAAGCATATTACTCCTCTACTTCATTTTATCTGATGTTGTTTGATTGAACAGAGTCTAAGATGATAAGAATTTGTATTATATATGTGAGAAATATTAGAGAAGAATATTATTGAATTGTTGCATCTATATTATTATAGTAAGACTCTATTTATAAACACTACAATACAATTCTTTATCAAGTAGGAAACTAACTATACACTATTCTTATTCCTATTCCTATTAAAGTAGAGTGTATATACCTATTCCAATTCTAACACTCCCCCTCAAGATGGTGCATAGAAGTCATATGTACCGAGATGTAATTAATACGACGACCGTTACCTTGATTAACACTGTATTGGATGCAATGCCTACCTACATGATGTCTCTGTTTCCTGTTCCTGTTTCCTGTTCCCGCCAGTGTTTTGAAAAGGTTGGACTCCTTGAGAAGGAACTTTTTTTTTGGGAAGGGAACAACAAGAAAAATAAACTTCTCAATTGAAAGTCTTGTCAAACCAGCAAGAAGGAAGGAGGTGCTGGAATTAAGAATCTAAAGATCCAGAATCAGAATTTAATGATGAAATGGTTATGCAACTTCAACTCAGACAATCAGCCATTATGGAAGAAAATAATCATGGAAAAATATGGTCTGGATGGAAGATGGACTACCAAAGTAAGCAATAGTCCTTATGGAGTTAGTCTCTGGAAATCCATAAGGAACTTGTGGCCCAAATTGCTAGCAAAAAACATGTTCAGCACTGGTAATGGAAGGAAATTTGATTTATGGAATGATAAATGGATCGAACAAGGACCCCTAAAGCAACTCTATCCAGACATATACTCCCTCAATCAAAAACAAAACTCAACAATTGAAATGGTTTGGGGTGAACACGGTTGGAATTTGAGTTTCAGAAGAGCTTTAAATGATTGGGAAATCGACAGACTAGCAAGCTTCTTCGAAACTTTAGAACAGTTCAAAGGTACATCAACTGAAGCAGATTGCTTGATATGGTTAAGGAAAAAAGAGAACAAGTTTACAGTGAAAGCAACATACAGAGTCCTCTCAACCTCAAACAATCAGAGTGGGACATGGCCTTGGAAAATGATCTGGAGGGTTAAGATCCCCCACAAAGTTGCATGCTTCTCTTGGTTGCTAGCCAGAGAAGCTGTACTCACACAAGATACGCTCACGAGGAGAGGTTTCATTCTTTGCTCAAGGTGTTTTCTTTATGGTAAGGAAGCAGAGACGATTCTCATCTCTTTCTTCACTGCAGCTGGATTGACCAGTTTTGGAAGATTTTCATTAACTTGATGGGAATTAGTTGGACTATGCCCAGAAGAGTATCTGATGTATTAAAATGTTGGAATAGTGATACCAATCCCTCCAATAAGAAAGAGAGATGGAAAATTGTCCCAGCTTGTATTTGGTGGACTGTGTGGGGAGAAAGAAACAAAGTTTGTTTTGAAGAGAAAGCCAGTAGTATACAGAAACTAAAGTTGAAATGTTAGGGCTTTTCTTTTTTTTTTGGTGTAAACATAGCTTAATGGAGGAGTTCGAATCAGCTAACGATGTACTCGACTCCTTACGAGAAGATTAAGGACTAGGAGCTTATTTTTTTTGCCCATCTTGATGTAAATAGGGGGGACTACACACCCTTTGTGTAGTTTATTATTAACACACAAAATGTTACCTGTTCCCAAAAAAAAAAAAAGGAGCTTGGTGGAGTTACTTGCAAGTTGATCATTTGGCTTCACAAATTGACAGTCAATCTCAATGTGCTTAATCTTCTCATGAAATACTGAATTTTATGCAAAATGCTGATAAAACACAAAATGATTAGCGCCACTATGAGTCATGTCAAACTCTTGAATTACTATGTTGAACTTCCCAAACCAAACTTGAGAAGACTATATCAGACCATAGAGTGAACTATGCAATCGACATACAAAGGCTACTAGCCCCCCATCCCCCCAAGTAACAAAACCAAGTGGCTTCTCCATATAAACTTTTTCACAGTATAGCGGTCACCAAAAAGTACTAAAAAATTGGTATAAATATATGGATCATCTTGGAATCAATAGATAAGTCGATTGACCAAAACACGCTCATGCGTCGGAGTATTAGATTTGATGGCCGAAAGTGGTAACAATATAAGAAATAAAATTATAGGGGTAGGGTCGGAATTATGGAACAACCCTACTAAGAAAGAGAATTATATGGGTAGGGTTTGAATGATGGCATGACCCTCCTGAAAAATCAAAATTATATGGGTAGAGTTGGATTGACGGCACGACCTTTCTTAAAAAAAGAGAACTTATATGGGTAGGATCGCATGATGGCACGACCCTACACAAATAAGAAAGTAGTCATCGAAAAAAAATGATGTTACACAAATCAAATAAGAAGTAGTAAACGGAAGGATAACACAGTTCTACACAAAATCACAAATTGGATATGAGAAAGTAGTCACCAAAATGATTGCACGGTGCTACATAAATAAGATATGAGAAAGTAGTCACCAGAATGATGGTATGGTTCTTCATAAACTAAATATGAAAAAACTAATCACCGAAAAGATATGTTCTAATACCATATAAGACATATCACATAAACCTAACGCAACCTCAATTCATTCCCCAACCAATGTGGGACTTTTACCCTCTCTAAGACCCCCGTTCACGCCCACAGGCCCGATAGAGGAGTGAACCAAGAGTCCAAACGCGAATGGACTTGACTCTGATACTATGTGAGAAATATAAGAGAGTAGTATTATTGAATTGTTGTATCTATATTTATAGAGAGACCTTATTTATAGACACTACAATCGAATGCATGTGTTCGATACGGGTGTGGATCTAGAGGTCGGATCCTTCATGATCTAATTTTTAAGATTTGGGGATATGGATATATGTATGGATACGGGTACGGGGATTCACCTAAATATAACTAAAATATCTAAAAAATAGAGTTATAAAACCTAAATTATGAGATATTATGTGGAGAACTTGCGGAGAATCTTGGATAAAAATAAAAGGAAAATGAATGACATATAAAATTCTATACAAAATGTATTCCATTTTCTACAATTTCACCTTAGCTTTTGTATTGATTATAGAAATCATTAAAACTGTCCAGGCATTCTCCATCAATTTTAGTCAACGTACCCAAAATTAGTTGACCAAATCGGACACTCATCCACACTCACACCCATGTAGTGTCAGCACGGATGTTGCACCAAAAGTGAAGAGTCTGAGCAACTTAGATTATAATACAATCCTTTATCAAGTAGGAAATATATATACTATTACTATTCTTGTTCTTATTCCTAGTCCTATTCTAAGTAGGATTACATATACTTATTCCAATTCTAACAATATAATGGCACAATAATATATATATATATATATATATATATATATATATATATATATATATATATGACCAAGTGAAAAGCTAGTTTGGCTGAGAAAATATTACAAAATTCAAAAGTTGAAAAAGTTTAGTGATGTAGATTCTTTAAAAAATTGTGAAATATGCATAAAATAATATTACTATAAGCAGAATCAACTTATAAGATCTTGGAACATCCCAAAACGGAAAGGCTACCATATAAACTGGAATGGAGTGAATGAGAAGAAATAATACCAGTTTACCCAAGGAAATAAAAAGGTAAAAAGTGCCAATTCCTACCTCCCATATGCGTCCAGGGATTTCTTTCAAGAGGGATGAGAGGAGTACATGGTGCTGTGAGGAAACCACCTCACCAAGGATGTCACAGAGCTTACTTACTGCCTGAGCAGCCTGCGTGATAAATAAGATAGTAAAACTCTTGAAACAGCCCAACATACCTTTTTCTTTGAGGTGCAACGGAAAACTGCAGATAGTTAAATTTTCATGCATTTATCTAGGATTGGGAGTGAATATAAGAAAGATCATCAGTACCTTCTGTTTTCGAGACCATGAGGATGACATAATTCCTCCATTGATAAGCTCAACGATCTCCCCCAAGTACAATTGAAGAGTAACTCGTTCACTACTCATATTTTCCTCCCACATTTCTTCATACAGATTAGAAACAGATTTTTCATCCTCAAATCTGCATAAGATTATATATTAGTGTACACTGATAAGCACTAGTCATAGAAAATACCGTTAGGAGAAATTTAACATACTTGGCTTTACAACCGGACAAAACTTGCAAGCTCAAGTAGAAGGTTCAATTATGTAAATATTTTTGCAAGTATGTATATATTGTTCTAAAGGAGGGCAATGGGGGTACTTGTTACCATTTCCCAATAAAAAGGGAAGGTGGTGGTCTGGTGGAGGTAGAATAAACAGAAAGTTCAGAGTTCACATTGACTACTACATCAGGCTGTCCTACAACTAGAAAGTTCAAGAACTTCATAACACTTCCATTTCAAAATGACATAAAATATTTGTCAAAGGTGGCCCTCAAGTCAGTAGCCAACAAATAAGGCACAGGATTTAATCAGAATTACCAAGGAAGGAAAATATTCCATGATCATTTGAATAATATCAGAAACTGGACTTCAAATTTTTTTATTTTTTTTATTTTGGGGGGGGGGGGGGGAGAGAGCCACGAAACAGCATGCAAGATTGACGTTAAAAGCAGGTATTATCCTGACCTCAAACTTACAAACTTCTCCCAAATTTCAAAACTTTGAGAGTTGGGCAATAAAAAGTGCCATTCATGTGTAGAACAGGATACCAGATAAACCAGCTCCCTAACTATGCTACTCCGGAGAGAGGAATTAAATCCATTTTATGCATTTGAAACAAGATAATATAATATTCTTGAATTTGCTGTCCCAGTAATCTTGAATATGTTGTCATGTCATGTCAAGAGAAGTTAGCATTGTCCCATCATCCCAAATCCATACTGCTTATAGGTTGTCATGTAAATTATTATGTTCATTTTTACAATTCTGTTCTTCGTTTGAACAAGATAACATGGCAATATATAGATTCTTCGATAATTAAGGTTACCTCATTTTATACACATAGATACGTTCTCATGTAAGAAGTGACAGCAAATTCAAGATTACTGGGACATGCTAACTTCTCTTGGGAAAATTGATATAACATTAAACAAGATTACATAAAAATTCACCATCACAGGCTATGAAATAGAGAAAGGAAAATAGAGTCTGACCTTGAAATAAATATTACTGGCACAATCACATCATTATATCCACCCAAAACATCAGCAGCTGAGGAAAAGTAGCTTTTCAATAAAATTGCACATGCAATCTGTTCATTCCTTTCCCCGAGATGTAAAGCAGCAGTGTCTTCAATCAACTTCTGGGCCTGGGAAGGAGTTGCATACTTCAGAACTGTGGCACAAGCATTTGCAAACGCACGTTTTGAAGTAGCACTTCTTTCCTCCTTAACAGCTTGAAATAGAAGTCGCAGTAGCATGGTTGTAAATGGTTTGATATTTATGCCAACTTTCTGCGCTAACAAGCTTATAAAATTTGCAACGCCAACCCTGTCAATAGGAGAACAAATAACGTGACATGAAAATTCAGAACTAGATCAAAGGCAGTTCATTACCAACAAATGGGATCTCTTCAATTTTTCGAGATAAAAGGTAATTAATCATTCAAGTCACACATACAATACAGAGATTGTTGGAGAGATGTGGCGCATGCAGGTATGGTACTCTAATTTCAGAAGAATGATCAATGACTGGGAAATTGAAAAATTGACAGAGTAGCTGAATGACCTCCTTTCCCTCTTAGAAACTCTGCAAAACACTACATTGGTCGTCGAAGATCACGACAAGATTCTTTGGGGTAATTCTAAGGAGAAGACCTACACTGTGAAAGAATGTTACAAAAATTTGAGCTCCCAGAATGGCATTCTACTAATTTGGCCTTGGTAACATGTCTGGAAAACTAGGCAACCCCTCAGAGTTTCTTGTTTCACCTGGACAGCCTTGAAGGAAGCATGTCTAACACAAGACAACCTCAGGAAAAAAGGTGTAATCCTCATCAACAGATGTGTCATGTGCAAGCAAACCAATGAGAGTGTTAATCACCTTTTTTTGCACTGCCCTGCAACAATTAGCTTATGGTATTATTTCTACTCTATGCTTGGTCTACAATGGGTAATGCCCTACAACATGAAGGATGCTTATGCCAGCTGGATATTGTGGAAAGTTAACAAATCCATCAGAAGATCTGGAGAATGATCCAGCAGCCATTTTTTGGAGCATATGGAAAGAGAGAAACAACAGATGCTTTAATGGAATATCAACCTCTTTATGCACTCTTAAAGCCCAATGTTTAGTTAGTTTATTTAGCTGGCACTTTTATGCCAATGTAAACAGTGTGGATAACCTTTCGGATTTTGTTAGTTCCCTATCTCTAGTACAGTAGAGTAGCAGGGTTCCCTATTGACTGTTTCACAAGTTTTTGCCAAGCTAGCTCCATATTTTCTGTTTGGAGCAGCTTCTTTGCACAAGGTGCTTTTGTAACTTCGCATCTTCTTGATGCTTTCTAATATCATTTATTACTTTATCAACAAAAAAAAACTAAGCAGCTGGGGTTATGCCAGGGTACAAAAGACAGTGAAGGATTAAAATAAAGCTCCAGATGTTACTTATGCTGTGAAGATTCAGAATTTAATAGCCAAGTGTCTCTACACTGTAGTGTCACTTCTCAAATGTTGCAACTATTTTCAAGTATAGTTGGATCAGGTGGTCTATCCCAAAAACTATAACTGACCCTACCGAGGTACTGGTACAATCAGGGAGAAAATTTCAGGCGAAAGAAATGGTGGAACCTCATCACAGTTTGCATTTGTTGGATAACTGGAAGGAAAGGAATGCCAGGTGTTCCATTTTGAAGGCAGAAGCAGGCAAGCAGCTCTACTCAAAAGTTCAAAATTAATTGTATCTTGCTGATTATGTTATGGTGCAAAGAAAATTATGATGATGACTCCATAATAGACTTGATAAAATCCTTGTAAGGAGAGCAAGAATAGGTTTTTGCCTACTTTTGGAATATGTAACAGTGATATCAAAAGCGAGAAGCAAAAAAAAGATCTAATGTTTGTTAGAGCTATAAGTGCAAAGCGCAAATAAAGCGTGAGCTTTACTGAGAGAAAAGGTGCAAATGGAGAAAACATACAAAGTTCAAGACTAATATTTATAAGCATAAATAACAAAAACATGGACAGGGAAATTGATAGTTTTTACGATAAAGTGAAATATCAATGGTTTAGCATCGCCTCTTCGGGAAATGCTCATTCACAATAAAAAGTATCCCATAGAATCTTGATGACGACATTGAAGCGCACATAAAGCAAAGCGAAGTGCTCAATACGAGCCTCGCTTCAGGGTTTAAGCGCGCTTTACCTGCCTTTGATAACACTGATATGTGCGTAGTTACTGTTAGAATAGAAATAGATGTATATAATCCTAATTAGAATAGAAATAAGAATATGAATAGCCATAGGAATAGGAGTAATAAATAGTATCCTTCTTGGTAAAGGCAGTGTTGTGAAAGGCGCTCCTCTTTCGCCTTTGGCGACAAGGCAAGGTGAGGCACCATCGACTATCTGCAGCGAGGAGAGGCAATTTGAAAATGGCAAGCTATGGCGACGTAAAGGCGATGGCGAGACGACTGGCTTCGCCTTTTTTTAAAAGGTCTGATTTAGTAATTAAAAGCCAAAATTAGGGTTTTTCTTGGGTATTTTTGCATACTTTCACCTTCGCGACTTGCACTCCTCTTCTCCTCAGTCGCGACCCCTTCGAGAGTCGAGCTTCTTCACAACTGCTGCCAAGAAGGAGACCTTTTTTTTCTTCTTCAGTTCTTCTCTTCTTCTTCTCTTCTAGTTCATTTCTTCTTTTCTTTTTGTTCTCTACTCTGTTTTTCAGAAGTGAGTGGCTGAGACTGTTACTGTGCTCTGTTTTCCAGTGGTAATGTAGCAGTGACCTGAGTGCTCTGTTTTCAGTGGTAGTGAACTAAGTGTTGTGTTCTATTGCAGTGCTCACTGCTCACTGAAATCTACCTATAAATTTTTTTTTAAAAAAAAATCAATCTTTCTATATTTATTTTTCCCTACTCAATTTAGTTTTATACTAAATAATTTAATATTTGTGTGTCCATAAATAATGAATTCAATGGACTCTGATGGTAACAAAAAGGACATTGGAGTATTCCTTTAAGAGTTCTAGTATTGCTTGTCAATTGTCTTATGAATTATTGAGTCATTCAAGTTCTAGACTTTTTTTTTTTGATGATTGCAACTTAATCAAGTACTAGACTTTTAATATCTACTATTAGTTTTTGAATTGAAATATTTGCTAATGAATGTTATTGTTATTGAGATTTTGGATATTGATATATGAAATTAAATATTCTAAATTTTTGGTTTAAATTGGCGCCTCATTTCAAAAAGATGAGCGTGAGGCAGGCCCTCGTCACCTTTCACCGGCCAAAACACTGGGTAAAGAATTGTATTGTAGTGTCTATAAATAGGGTCTTTGTGTAATAATGTGAAACAAACAATTCATAATATCCTCCTATATTTCTCACATGGTATCAGAGTCTCTACAATCTTGGTAGAGAATCAAAGAGCTCTCATTGTCAGCGGGTGGCTATTACCCATATATGTTGCCCGTCTAGCGAACAATTATGTTAACAAAAGTAGGGTCAATGATATATGCATCAAACATATATTCAGGGGAAGAAAACTTAGTCAAACAGGTCACCCGCACATCAATACTTGGTGACTTCCTAGGGTTGTTATGTGTCAACCCCATCTTTACGGTGACTATTTCTTCATATCTGATTTGTGTAGCATCGTGAATCTCTTCGGACTACTTTCCATATTTAATTTGCATAATATCGTGGATTTTTCCGAACTACATTCTCATGTCTAAGTTGCATAGCACCGAGTGTCTTTTCTGTTACTCCTCGGATTTGATTTGCATAGTTCCATTCGTCTTTCCGGTGACTTCGTGATATTGCGTAGAGTTGTGCCATCATTCTGACCCTACCCATATAATTTCTCTTTTTCAGTACGATTGTGCCATCATTCCAAACCTACCCATATTATTTCTCTTTTTCAATAGGGTTGTGCCGTCAATCCGACCTTTCCTATTAAATTTCTATTTTCTAGTTGGGTCTTGTCATCATTCCGACCCTACCCATATAATTTTGTTTCTTAAATTGTGACCACTTTGGGTCATAAAATCTAATACTACGGTGTATGAGCATGTTTCGACCATTATTTCAGTGACTTCCGTATTTAATATGGACTCGTCTATTGGTTCTAACACAGCCCATATATTTATACTAGATTTTGAGCACTTTCTGACGACCGCGGGATAGTGAAGAAGTCTATATGGAGCAACCACCTATTTTATTACTCATGAGGGAGTTTAGTAGTCTTGTATGTCTATTACGTAAGTCACTCTATGGCCTGAAACAGTTTATGTAGGCTTGGTTTGGGAAGTTCAACACTTCTATTATATCACTCTATATTTTATTGACATTATGCAACAAATTCAGTATTTCATGGAAGACCGGTACATTGACATTGGCTGGCAATATGCATCAAATCTAATATTTCATGAGAAGACTTAAGCAAATTGAGATTGATTGTCAATTTTGTGAAGTCGAGTGACCAGCTTACAGATATCTCACCAAGCCCTTATCAGTCCTCGTATTAATTACATGTGTAACAAGCTAGGTACATATGAAATGTATGCACTAGCTTGAGGGGAGTGTTAAGAATAGGAATAGGTATATAAAATCCTACTTAAAATAGAAATAGGTATGTACAATCTTACCTAGAATAGGAATAGGAATATGAATAGTCATAGGAATAGTAGTAAATAGTATCCTACTTGGTAAAAGATTATATTCTAATGTCCATAAGTAGGATCAGTATAATAATGTAGAAACAACAATTCAATAATATTTTTCTCATATATTTCTCACAATTACCAGCACAAACTTTGTGCTATGATTTTAATACAAATGTTACCTTCTGGAAAAAAGACAACACAGATAATAAGATAAATGTAGACTAAAATCCAATCAAATTGCATTTTTCATGTAAATTACACTTTGGACTTGCAAAATACCTGGTATTTAATCCAACACCAGCACGAACTAACTGAGCAACACGAGGTACTAATAACTCCACCGACTGGGAATCAACAACATCAATGCAACGATCAAGAGTTTCCCACATTGGTGAGCCCTTTGCTATTGATATACGGAGGTTTTCAAGCTTTTCAGTTTGTATACCAACATTTGCTGCGTGCAACTGAGACAAGGGAGAGGCCCGAAGAAAAGGGGAAAACATTAGAAAATGAAAAGAAAAATAGAATAATGTCCAGATACTAATAAGTACCAAAGCAATATCAGAAACCACAGAATTTGCTAGACCTCAACATAATTTAACCCTTGGTCTTCCAGGCTTGATAAGCTCTCAAGCATGCAGCAGACTAGGTCAGGTAGATGTGGCCGAAGTGCAACACCCGCACCCTGCAATTATTGAAAAAACTGTTAAAAGAACCAAATTGGATTGTTTGAAGCTGAAACGAACTTATTGGATCTACGCAAGCAAGAAAAAGGTGGGATATTTGCATGGGCACTAGATTAGAATAGACAAGTTTCTCCTTCATCTAAAACCTTGTACCATATACACATGATGATCGCCAACCACCAGATAAGAACTTTAACATTCAACTCTGGTGCAATAATGCAAGAACATTACAGAACGAAGCAAAGAAAATTCTTCTCAGTCAAAGTATGAACAGAAGCACCATAATGATCTGACTGAAATGATTAACAGAGAAGGAAAAGACATGACATTGTGAGTATTTTGGAAACTGGAAGGTCTACAAGACATATTCATTAGTTCAATTTTCTAGATAAAATGAAACCTTTGTGAGTTTTGTAACCACTCCAATGGATGCCTTGCGAATGCTTTCAACTTTACTCATTATGCCTTCAGATAGCAGTAACGGCAACACAATCTCCATTGTCTTTGTTGCCTCTGAAACTTGTGTGAGAGAAACATCACATAATCTCAATGTTAGATTAGTAATAGCCCGGCATAATCTGTCGCCCGAATTTCGTACAGACTCCTTTATGTCATCCATCGCACGGTAAGCAGTAGTCCATATTCTTTTTAAGTGCTTCTCAACCTATACCATATGCAATGCTGACATTGTCAGATAAGGCAATAATTATGCTCTCTGCAATAAGGGATGCCACAGATAAACAGATCAACAAGTACATCAAATTAAAGGATATGAATGATATTCCACACTATAAAAACGCAAGACTGGAAAATTCTAGGAAAAGCTTATTTATCAATTGCTCCCTTACAAGCATTGCAGAGTGGGAAGAGTTAGCCATATTTTACATCCAAGAAAGTACCTCATTCTGATAAGAATACACATGACAGGCTCCTCTAAGGCTTACAAAAACTACTTTCCTATTCCCAAAGAGACTTATTTGAGAATGGATCTCTAAACCCCATCAGTGGAACATGTTTTGGTGTTTGTACATCTGATATTACACTATCATCCATTCTTCATGTACCTGAGTTCCCTGTTATCTGTAAGCCCCACCACCAAAGAACTAAGTTGTAGTTGTGAGTTCTTCCTTAACCACTATCTTTAAGGATCTTTAAAAAAGGAACAGGATTGGCAGTTGTAAATTGCATGACTACTTACAACTATTTGGTTGGGACTGGAGACTCTAGTTAAGCCCTTTTTTGGAGGAAATAAGGATGTCAATCAAGAAATAACCCAGTGGCATAGGCGGTTGGGGCACCCATCCTTTTTGGTTTTACAGATGTTGTACCCTAATTTGATTTCCAGACTAAATTTAACTCTATGTTTTATAATGCTTGTGAATATGCATACTAGAGACTCTTACCCTTTGAGTGATAAGTACTAATATTACGATTATTCAGCCGGATGTCCGAGGTTCTAAAACTATTTCTGTGCCTGAAAATTGATAGTTTGTTACCTTTATTGATTATTACCCTAGGATAACCAAAACTCCAAAAAGTGAGGCTTTCTATTGTTTTTAGTCATTCCACACTTTTTGAGCCTCAGATGAAAAAATTGTGAACTGAAAATGGCACATAATACATAGATAAAAGATTTGGTGCTTAAGGGAGTTCAATGGGATAATCCACCAAACTAGTTGTCCCTACACTAGTGTACAAAATGGGGTTGTTGAAAGAACAAATAGGCATTGGTTCAAAGTGGCAAGATCTCTTATGTTAACCCTGTATCTACCAAAAAACCACTAGGGATGCCATTCCAGTTGTCGTATATCATATCAACAGAAATGCCACTTAAAACCCTCAATTATCAGAGTCCTCTCGAGGCTTTAAAGGGTGGGATAAACATATTATTCCTCCCAATAATGTTTAGGTTTCGTTTACACTAGGAGTTCTAGGAAACTTGATCTTAGAGCCCTTAAGTGCGTCCTATTAGGTATTCTCCTACACAAAAAGGCTCCAAATGATTTCATCCTAAACAGAGAATTCTAACTCTCACTCATCAATGAGAGTCAAGTTAATCTCCTGGAATGTTAGGGGGTTGAATGGGGGAAGTAAGAGGGAGTTGGTGCGAAAGCTTCTTCAACAATGGGGGGCTGATGTCTCTGTGTTGGTAGAAACAAAACATGATGGTCAGATAGACAATGTTATTCAGAGTATATGGCACAGTAGATGGATGGGAAAGATCCAAAAGGAGGCTAGAGGGACAGTGGGGGAATCCTATTCTTTGGGATAAAAGAATTTGGAACGGGGAGATGGTAGTGGATGGCAACCAATGCATAACTGGCAAGTTCACCAGTTTATATGATAACTGGAGCTAGCATTTGATTGGTGTGTATGCTGAATGCAATAGAGTGACTAGGAGACTTGTGTAACCCTGAGGTGACAATCCAAGAGTGCTGGTCCACACAGGGGTGGGATATCTATTTTAGGAGGCGTTTAAACGATTGGGAGATAGAGAGGGTAGCCATGTTATTGGGAAAAATAGGGCAAGTTTCTATTAGCAGTACAGAGGTTGATATACCCAGTGTTATCAAAGGCGAAAAACGCAAAAAAAGCTCTAAGTTCCGTGAGGGCTTTAAACGCAAAGCGCAAATAAAGTGTGGGTGTAAATGAAAAAAGGCTCAAAGGGAGAAAAAAATACAAATATATATGTTTAGTCAAAGACTAATAATTATAAACATGAATGACAAATATATGTCAAAAGAAATTGAAAAAAAAAAAATTATGATAAGGTGAAATATCAATTATTTAATGTCACTTCTTTATACGAGGCTCATTGGCAAGGAAACGTTAACCTTAGAACCTTGATGACGACGCTAAAGTGCACATAAAGTGAGGCAAAACGCTCAACACGTTTTGAGCCTCGCTTCAGGGCTTAAGCGCGCCTTTGATAACACTGGATATACCTCTTTGGGAACGCGATGGTAACGGGATATTTTTAGTAAAGAGTGCCTCCACAAGAGGTCTCAAGGTGACTAATACAAATACTCAATGCAAGTGGAATTATTTCTGTAAAAGCAGCATCCCTACCAAAGTTAAGTGCTTCACTTGGTTGGTCATCAAAAGGGCCTGTCTAACCAAAGAAGTGCTACAGAAGAATAAGAGAACAATTGGTTTCTAGGTGCTTTCTGTGTATGGTGACTGAGGAGACAAACAAGCACCTTTTTTTGCACCGCAAGTACACTGCTCAGTTGTGGAATTTGTTTCTCAACATATACTAGCTATAGTTGGGCCATGCCTGAGCTGCTGAGCATACATCAGACCTTCTTAGCTGCTGGATCAGAATAGGGGGAAGTAAGAGCCAAAAGAGATGCTGGAGATTGATTCCCTCATGTATATGGTGGTCAGTATGGAGGGAGAGAAATGCCAGATATTTCGAAGATAGGTCCAATCCCATTCATAAAATCAAATGGAATTGTATTGTATCTTCACTCTTTTGTGTAAGCAATTATGTATGATCAGATTATAGATCTGATAGGGAGTCTGTAATTTAACTTTTTGGGGGTGGCCAGCATATCCTTAATGCTAAAAATACAAACTTACCAGTTTCAAAAAAAAAATGAACAAAACATATTGAAATTGATTAGGAATTCATGAAATCGAAAATTACTAGGGGCACCTTGAGTTCACTTCATGTACCTTCGGAAGAACAGCTAGCAGAAGTACTTACAGAAGGCCTCAGCAACAGGACTTCTCATACTCTGGTTTGCAAGGTGGGTTTTTACGACGTTTTGGCTCCAACTCGAGGGGAGTGTTGATTGTGTTATTTCATTAGCATGATTTTTTTTATGACAAGGGAAACCCGCAGCCGTTACCCTTTGGGTGCGAACAAAGTAAACCCCCTGCTCCTATGCAATAGCTTGAAAACCACACAGGAGAGGTAACCCGCACTGGGCAAGCTCGACCCAGAAGGCAAACCCCTTGCTCTCGCTAGCAAGAGGTTTTGAACTTCAGACCTCCATCATAAAGTCCCAAGCCCAAACCAATCGGCCACCCCGAAGGGTAATTCATTAGCATATTTTTTGGAGATCATTTTCCCTTTTCCTAGCGTAATTATACGAAAAAAGTTTTTTTTTATTTCATTTGATGGTCTTTCCTTAATTAGTTAAGATTTACTTGTATAATACCCCTTTCTCATGGGATGTAAAGGCATACTGAAATACAAAAAGAAAGCATTTTCTTCTTTCTTTACCAAATTTTACAATATCTAACCGCATCATCAAACTTTCTGATCCCATCAATTTAGTTATCTCTTTTGGTATAGCTTTTAGAAGCATCAACAAATTATCCAATCTTGACCAAAAGAAAACTGCCCAACTGTTTTTAGTTTTTGTAATACAGAAACCACTAGCTCAGTTCAGAAATGTTTAGTGAGTGACAAGCAATTATGATGGACAATCAACACGAGTAGTGTGCTCTATCAAATTGCAAGGTTCTGTAATCCTCAGATTAGTTTACTTTTGTGCTCAGACTTGTCAAATTAAGAACATAACAATAACAATGTTCCCTCTATCCCATTTCTGTGACCCTTGCTTTTCTAGTCTGTCATAAAGAATAATAACACCTTTCTTTATTTACTATTTAGAAATAATTGAACTTTAAAATTCTCATTTAACCCTTAATGAGATGTGACTTTATAGCCACAGAAATGTGTGGCATGTTTTAGACCACAAATTTCAAAACTCTTTCTTTCTTGAATTTTGTGGCCAATAAAACACTGCTTCATAAAATGAGACGGACGAAATAATGAATAAGAAATCATATTTTGGGATTTGTAAACATTTGCTTTATGAGAACTTGTGGATTATTTACCATTAAATCATGTACAATACATAACCTTGATGCTGGTAAAGAGATACAAAGCTAATTACCAGTACATGAAGAAAATTAAGTGTTAGTGGGAACAGTTATCTGTATAGAGAACAAGTTACTCCTGTCATCCTCCAACCTCTTTTGTTAAGTACCTCAATAATAATCAACTCTTTTTCTTCTTTCCTTTTCTTTTGACAAGAGTCATATATGCAATTGTTTCTACCCTATAACCTCAAAACTTAGACCAACTTTCTCGATCATAATGCTGAATATCATTCTATTAAAGATTTCTAAATGTTTATCACAGACAAATGCAATTTCCTTGAACATAAGATGACAAATCAATGATTTTACCTGATCAAATTTACGTCCTTGAATTACATCTGAAAGTGCTAGACAAGAAGCCTCTCGTGATCGCCAAAGTCGGGATCCGCTTTGAGTTAAAAGATCATCCATAATAAGATCAAAATGCTCATCAATTGACTTTTTTGAATCAGGAATCAGTGATCTCCAAATATGTGTCATCGCATCCTAAAGGAAAAGAAAAATAGTTAAAAAATGGGCATCGTAAAGCCAGTACAATATCAATTTCCTTAATACAAAAAATAATTATAACAAACTGCATGGTAACCGCCTTTTCTTTTTAAAGAACTAACTGTTCTTGTATTCAACCATACTGTTACTCAGTATTTTCACAAATAGAGAGAAGGAGCTCGAGAGATTATAGCAGGAAATCTGCTACACTATTCCGAAGAAAAAAGAACATGTACAAAGACGTTATCTCCACTCTTAAGTGGTAGGAAACAGAAGCTAAAACCGAGTTTAAGAATCTGGAAACAGAAACAAGAAATAAGGAGAGAGGAGAGAGAAGGGAGCGTAGAAAGATAACATTTCGAAAGCTCTAACACACAAGCTGCAAATTCAGAATTATAGCTACCGGGAGAGGTGGACTTGGACCTCTACTATTTGAGTAATTTAGAAAAGAAAAATTACAAAAGGTGTAGGTAAAAAAATGGGCAAAAATATTAGTTGAATAAATACTTGTAACTTGACATTAGAGCATCCTACTGAAGTTGCAGCGTGGTTCCACTAAAATTCTATTGATGAACGGCGAGAAATGGCTGCTTGCAATGCTTTTGTTCATTCCTCTTGTGGAAGATGACCACAGCCAGATATGGCGACCAGTCTAGAATTTACATGTTTTGATGCCATCACTTGAACAAATTATACAGATACAAGTGCATCTTCAGCTCCTCCAATCACCAGAATCGATAAACTTTCAACTGTTTTTAGCAGCTGTGCTGCATTTTCAGGTGAGAGAACTGTCTCAGATGAATGTTTTCCTACCTCATAGAGTGCTACATCTCATCCTTCTTCACATACTGAGGGATTGTATACGCTCAAAACATCAGTTGTCAAATTGGTGGCAATATATCATGCACCTCTATTAACAACTTAAGTAATTTCTGTTCCCAACAGTGGATGCACCAAGTGCAATTTCCCGAGAGAAGTACAGAATAATATCCTTGCAAAGGCTAAAACCAATTCTTCTCACAGGCTAACATCCAATATTACAATCCCCTTAATAAGGGCATTAATTGAATTCCTGGATGACTGAACTATTTGTCCAGCCTTCAGTGCAAGCAATCCACCCCCATCATCATGACCAGCAAGTACAACTGAAGCAAAACCCATAATCGAAGAAAATGAGAGAAGCAGGTCAACCATTCAATCTTGTAGGGATTAGGCAATTGATTTCCTCCCAATCTGTCTGACATGGCCTAGATGTCAATCCCCATCCTAGCCTGTAGAAGGTAGTGACTGCACAACCTACCTATCGGGTTAGCTCATCCATCATCAATCTCTAAGAGAAAACTTCGGCTCTAAAACCATGCACTAGAACAGTAACAAACTGATTGGTCCCTTCAACATCTCATAATGGGAATGAACATCCCACCTTAACAACATCATCTTCATCCCCAGTTTTATCTAGGCTGAAACTAGGGATTTCTTCAGACAGAACTGGGGAAGTTGGAGACTCATCTAAAAGAGGCATAGAGAGAGTGTGGGTATGAAATTGACTACTGTGGCACCTCCAATACGATAATCACTTTGAGACAAAACATGCAATGGGTGAGCAGAAGAAGGTCTGAAAGACAAAGAACAGTAAGGTGAGCCAGGCAAGCAAAGTTTGTAATGAAGAGAGAGCCCAAGACAAGAAATAAATGAACTGTCAACATCAGCAAGCAATATAGCAGAGACTTTCCCATCCTCATGAGCCGATCCTGCAAGTTTTCTCCTCATATCACTCTCAGTTCTTGTTTTACCTTGTCGGAATTGGAGATTGTGGTACCTTACTGTATGAAGAGAATCCAACTTTGCACGAAAGGACAGCTTCTGGGTCAACTCGGTGAAACAAAAGCTTCCTCCTTGCTCAAAAGCTTGTTCTTAAGCATTTACAGCATGTCCAAGAGCTAAGACTACCGAAGAAAGAAACAACACAGGCACACCCCCATGACTTTTTCAGATGAGGCCTTTTGCCTTTAGATAGAAGATGAAGCTTCAACCTCCAGATATGAATTGACAGTAAATACAAGCTTTGACAGAAAGAAGAACAATGGAAATGATGGAACAGAATAGAACCGTTCCAAGGTATGGTCCATGCTTAGCAGGGCCATCACACAGAGAATAAACAGAGGTGATAACAAAAAATCTCATCACAGAAACGAGAGGAATGTCCATCAATGTGCTTCTGAAGGCATATCTCTGCAAATGTTCTTTGAAACTGTAACATCTTATGCATGTAAAGGTCGAAATCAACACACTTGGTACCAAAACATCCCCAATTGCCACGATCAGTGGCGCCGATAGTACCAGCCACGATGCCAACATCGCCACCATGAAATATATAATCTTCAAAAACCTCTTCACCTTCTCCAATATTCCCTTTCCTCCACAAGCCATTATCATAATTCCAAGTCCCAAAGAAATATTGACCGAGAATATCTTCCTCTTCAGGTAGGGGCTTCTGAAATAATAGATCGAAGAACAATTGAAATTCTAGATAAATCCAAGCGACAAGGCGGCCCAATGGCCATATCTCGCCAGCGGCAAATAAAACGCCGGTCAGCAATGATATTGAGTCTCGATACTGAATGTGTTCCGGGTTGGGCAGGGTATTCATTATGAAAATATGTAAATTTAAGACAGAGAAAAGTAAACAATTTTCTCCGTTTGCAAAAAAATTCTTGTGTCCGTCCGTTGAAAAAATATAGAAAGGAGACTTTTGGTTTATCAACGGGAGTTTTTTGAACTGTTTTTCTCTCCCCTTTACACCACACCCCCTACACCTCCCCCTGCTTTCTTTGGCTGTCTTCCTTTGCATGGTAACCCCTAATTTTCCCTCTTACCACAACTTCTAAAAAAAGCATAACCATATAATAACAAACGAAACATTTCTTAGTTAACGGCTAAAACGCCAAAGCAATCACAGACAGTAGGATATCAGCTTATTTAATACAAAAAATTAACATAACAAATTGCACAGGAACCACCTTTATCTCCATCTTACACAAATTCTGAGAACATAATATAACAAACTAAATAGTTCACATATCACCTGAAACAGCCAAAATGATCTTAGGGTTGCTTGAATGGAATACTATTAAGTTAAACCCCTAACAAACTAGGAGAACACAGAACACCAGCTTGGCACAAGCACTTATATGGAAGTACCTGCACATTCTTATCAGGATCGTACTGATAACGAAGGAGTCTTGGAACAAGAGCATGCAAGTAAGGTTGCAGAGCATCCCCGGCATGCTTGGCTATCTTGGAGAATCCAAAGGCTGCACCTCTTTTAGAATTCAAAGATGCCTGATAATTGGCTAAGTCCATGAACTTATAAATCATGTCCGGCTGCCCCATCTCGTTTGCCAAGTTGCAAAGCTCCTTATAAGTACTTAGTTTCCCTCCACTTGGACTTTCACCAATCGTACCCTCTTGAAACACTTCAGAATCTTCTACAAGCTAGGAACAAATTAAAAAAAAAAAAAAAAACTAATTTCAGAGCAAAAATGGGTATTCATAGTATACACACGAGGAAAGATTGTCAAGAATTAGAGCAAGATAAAAGTAGTCATCAAACCTTGACAGCTCTTTTCCTCTTCCCAGAGCCAGTAAGAGTGCCAACAAGAGCATTCACTAAGCTTTTCTTCATAGAAGCATCACCAAGCTCATATACAACACTAAGTCCCTGAGATGCCAGCTCCTGTGTAAGCTCGTTCTGCTCAGCCAGAAGGTGAGAGAATGCTTCCTACAATAGTACAAGAGTCAGTGGCTCAAAAGGCTCTGGTAAAATGTTTTCTTCGGAAACATCAAAATAAAAGGAGGTCACTTTGATGTCTATAGATAGTTGAAGAAGCATAGGCCTCACAGTTTAAAAAGCACCCCAGTGGTTAGTTATTAAAATTGTATTTATCAGGGGAAGAGAGGTGCTTGAAGCTGTCTCAACACTGCTCTTCAAAACAAAATTGTGACTATCATAATTGAGACCGACTACGAAACAATAAACATGATCTCTAACGGGAATGATTATCATCAAAAATGTAATCGATGACTGCAGATTATACCTGACTAGATTGGGGAACACAAGGATTCAGTGTATCTTCAAAAAAGCTAACCACTTGGTGGACACACTAGCTAAGCATGGAAGTAAAATCCAAGTTTTTGGTTTACTTTTGTACTATGATATACTGCCATCTTTTGTATTATTTATTTATGAATCAAATAAGAAATCCTATCCCTAGGAAGGTCAAAGCTTGTAATAGTTTCTATATTTTACTAATAATATATCCCAATAATCAAAAGAAATAAAAGGCTGTTCTGGCAGCATATACAAAAGGCTAATAGATCTGAAAAGCAATAGTTTGAGTACTTCTCCCAGATACAACAACATTAGGATTAAACCCAAACGAGTTTGAAATTCTTCCCAGGTATGTATTATAAGGTTTTGCTATGGAACTGTCAGCATCAAGTTAAATTCAAGATACCTGGATGTCAGGAAGCAGTTTCTGGATAGCCTGGTGCTGACCACAATACATTGTCAGCGACAAAAGCCAGACAGTGCCAGCACAGCGCTCTTGTTTCCGGCTACTGTATAATAGATCATCAAAAATCTTTCTAGTGATTGCATCTCTAACTGTACCATGGCCATCTTCATTGGCTTCAGATTCCACACAGGTAGAACTTGTAGAAGACACATCTCCCATCAAAAAGTTCGAACTCATGGAAAGTGAAGTGTAGTTACTCTTAAGAATCATGTCAGCAGTAACAGGAACACCACCCCATAGAAATGACAATGCCTCCCCAGCACCAAACAAGATATCTTCTACCTGATCAACAACAAAAATAGGAAACCCAGATGGAAATGAAATAATGTCAACTCGATGTATGCGACGCAGAAGCACAAGAAAGACATTATTTAGCAGTGATATTATAATAACAACTAAGAAGGTTTTTCCTCCAGCTGTGAACCTGAGAAAAAGAGTTTGTACATGTCACCAACATAGAGAAAGACCTTTAGGGCCATCAATGGAGGAAATTTCACTTACCTTTGACTGGCTTAGACTGAAAATCAGGTCAAGAGCAATATTTAGATGTGAAGAGGATAATTCCTTGACACACAAGTGTCCCAACGAAATAACAATTTTCTGCACTGCTTTCACATCCTCACCAGCAAGCAGCTTGCCTAACTTTTCACGCAAGACAACCAATATGGGAACTGCAGTTTTAAGCTTGGTTAAGTAAAATCATACTAAAAGCATGCTTCACATACAGATTCTATAGTAGCCTCAATAAATATGCAAACACACCTGAACTAGAGTCTACCAGCAGGAGAGGCAATGGGACACAAAGTCCAACATGGCCCAGTGCTTGCATTGCAAAAGAAGCCAATGTGGCAGTCTCTAAATTGACAACATCGACCAGACATTTAAGTGTACTCTGGAGTAAAGCTTCTGGGATCTGCCACATGTAGAAAGAAAAGCAACACAATCGAAACAAAATCAATAAATACAAGATCAATAATGAAATAAACAATTAGTGCATAGGTTTATCCACAAGTTGTGTACATTTAAGATGGTAAATCTTTGAAAAAAAATTGGACTCATATTTTTTATTTCTAAGTTACCATGCAATAGATAACTCTCAAGTCTTAACGATGACAATAAAATCAAAGCATCCCAAATCAGCATCTATTGTCTTTGTGCTAGACTATACACTATTTTTGCTATCTGGCTATCCTGAAAGCATGCATTACTAGGTTTCCAAAAGCCACAGTCTTTCATTTTGCCAGACAAGCCTCAAAACTAGAATTATCACTAAGAACATGACTGCATTCATTTCTACAACATGATCAGGTTGTTGGTCAATTTCAGGTATTCAATGTGATGATTGGTTACTGATATGAACATGTGCTAAATTTGATCCTAATAGATCCCGCGACTGCAATATTCTCTCCTAAACCAATCACCCTCTGTTAAGTGAATCACCCTACACCTAAATTACATTCCATAAAGAAAAAAGTGGTGCTATTACCTGATTATTGGCCAATTTCAGATCTTAACATGTGCTAATATCAGTTAACATTGTAACAACCCAACCCCTCATTCCGAGTATTTGTGTACCAAATCATGTTTTTGAGACTTTGAATAGGTTGGATATAAACTTGTTGGTAAAGTTCCGGTTGAGACCCAAGGGGCTCGGGGTGCTCTCGGACAAGTTGGGAACTTAAAGGGTAGCATGTACACAGACCTTACCCCTAACTTGGTTCTACTTACCAATTAAACAAAACTAACTTGGTCCTAACCTGAAAACTGACTGCCGTGCTACCTGAACAAAAAACAATTTTTTTTGAGAAAGTTAACATAATATAGACAGCAATACACTAATGGTGTATTTCAGTGGCAAGTACATCAGGAGTATACAGTAAGCAAAACTAAAAGATCTATCATCTATACCCCTCCTAAACTATCAAAAAAACAATTTAATGCAGTTCCACTAATTTTTTCCAGTTCCGTTACCCTTTGCCCCAAGGCTTAATAAACCAAATGAGCAGAAAAGGATGAGAAGGCCACCACTAAGGATTAAAATACAGCTATAGCATCAGCGAGCAGAAGAGGGTGTCAGAAGCAGGTCAGGAAAACCAGGCAGAGAAAGGAGGATTAGAGGAAACAAGAAGATTGGAAAGGAACTTCAATTTTAAACAAAGAAGAAATATTTGGTCGTTAAAGGTAGGAACCATGCAAGTAGGACAAAAAGAATGAAAGGTATCTGGCTAGGAAGCATAAAGTGGAAGCAACTTCAAAATTTAGTAAAAATTGAATAAGCTCTAGTCGTCCTGAGGGGACCAAAGTAATAGAGAAAACTAATTTTGTTTATCCTACTTTAATTCTTACACAATACACCTACACCTATAATACACTAGAACATGCAGAATTTAGTATGACCTAACTCTGGAAAATATGGCAAGGCATAATTGCTTTGACTCACTTACGCGATCAGCATATTTCAGTCTCAACTTTGACTATCCACAGGGTTGATTAGGAATTGGAAGTTAAATGATTTCACTCTTTTTATGATGCAGATCCGGTGTACCACCTACTCTTGAAGCATTGTTTTAGGTCATACTAAGGAAGAGAACCAGAGTTATAATACATGAAGCATATATGCAACAACTAAACTCCGCTAACAAAGTACCCATCTAAATCAAGTACACTGATGTTCTACAATGCATTTTACATCAATTGACAAAAAGCACCTGGATGCACATTGCAGTAACGGTTCTTGACATGCAAAATGCCAAAGGAAAAAAACTTACAGAAACAGTTCTTGACATGCAATTTGCAGTAACATAGCCTAAAGTACATAGCACACCATGCTGCATCTCGAACCTGGAAGAATTGATAATGCATTATATCATCAGGAAGCCAATGCAGTTGCTCCAACAAGGGAGATGATCCGCTCCAACAAGGGAGATGATCCAAAAGAAGCAACAAACAGCTAATATTAAATAATCCAAGCTACAACCTTAACTTAGGTGTTGTACTGATTGAGGCAATCAATTCACTAATAAGATCAGACAAACTGTGAAGAGGAAGTGAACAGGAAGCAATTCCAATTAAGCGAGATATGGATTCACGTGTATCAAAGTCAATATGCCCCAGAAATTGCTTCATCCATGCAACTTTATCAACATATCGAGAAGTTATCACCTGTCAATTATATTAGAAGACCAAAAATTCCTGAACCCATACATCAGATATAAAATGAGAATTAAGTGTGGTCCTCTTCTTCTAGCATTCGAGGGAAATGTGAGCCTACCTGGGGCATATGAGATCCAACAGATATAAGCGCTTTAGAGGCATTAGCATGCAGGTCAACAGAACCTTCATAAGCCATTGCATGTTCAAGAAGCAAGCATAATTTCTCAACCGTAGCCGAAAAATGGGCACCTTCCACCAAATTATTCTGTTTCATATCTGCCTCAAAGCACCTCAACAAAAACTTGATCATAGCCACATAAGATTTTGATGGGAAAAGAAGCTTTGAACCTCCCATGCTAGCAGAATCCAACAGCGCAGGCTGCTGTTGGATAATATAGTCTAGCATGTCAGAAAGTTTTGGGTACTTTAAGTTGAGGCTTTTGCTTACTGCTTTCCTTTGATCTTCATCAGGAAATAAACCTTCTAATGCAATTTCCCTACGGAAAAAACAAGTTGCACATTTGCAGACGGTTTATAGTAAGAGGAGATATCTATTAACCCATCGAAGAAATCACCCAACAATGCATTGCACGTAACTTGAAAAGAAACTTTTTCAACAATGAGCAATACCATGTCTTCTGTTTTAGTTACTTCTTACTTTCTTTCCATCACTACTAGTCTACTATTATTCTATCCTCCAGAACCCATTTGAAAGGATAAAGAAAATGAGCAGCCACATATTTGCAGTAGACAGTTTTTACAGAATAACACCTAGGGAATTACAGGAAGCTATTTCTTCGGGCTTCATCTTTGCAATTTGGACCCTAGGATCCTCAGAATATCTATGGGCTAGCTTACATTCAGTGGAGGAAAACCTTCAAGCCTGTTCACTCCATGTGACTCTCATTTTCCGCATTAGGTAGGGAACCCACATCAATTAGACCAAATTTCAGAAAATTAAAATAGTGGAGAGAACTTAGATGAAGTTCAAAATGCACCAACCTCCTCCTCCCTCGCCCCTCTCTCCCCCCAAGAAAAAGAAAATTACATAAGCAAGCACCACAACAACCATGCCTTAATCCCATGCAAGTTGGGTCAGCTATATAATCTTACCATGTTTCACTAAACAAGGAGGGAGAGACATTTTTTTGGGATTAGGGGGGAGGGAAGCACACTTTACTGTAAGAGGCTAAAACTTGTTTGATCAAAGGGCTTTTCCTCCTCCATTGTTGAATATAATCTAGCTAATTGCATTTTACAATTAGGCCTAAGAGACCATAAACTATTTATCAACAGTTTATGCTGGTAGAGAGAACTGAACCGGAACATTCATGTTCTGCCAGTGCCAGCGTAACCACAACACTCGGGCAGGCCTTGTTGACAAGTTTGTTACATAATCTCTGGTAGATGAAGAGTTATAAGGGCAACATGTCCACCTACATAAAGTGAACTATGCATAAAAGGTCTCTAAATGGATCTCTTTGGTGTTCAATTGAAGATACAGTAAGGAATCATCCTATTAAAATAGCATCCACAGAGAAGCCAACACCGTTCCACACGCAGACAAAAGCAGACGGCATTCACATTTCGAACAATCTGGTGTTACCAAGTGTAATTTGTTCTCACAATTGCCAACTTCCACAGAGCCTTACCTCAAAATTTAAGTACAAATTACTAAAAAAATATTCTCAAGTCACATTTGATGAGAAGGTTGTATAATGTGACATAGGCATATCTTTGGTAGTGACTCACGATATGAATGAAACTTCTGGTTGCATTAAAGCAGCCACAATGCCAGTATGTGGGACAGGTGCACTATGACTGGCTGTCCCAAACCTATAGTTAGTTTTCCAGGGTTCTCACATCTCCACCCTCCATTCTACCATCATTATTAGCTTGCAAACACTAACACAAATGGAATACATTCTTCCACTTGAAGGATCCAAATTACAAAATTAGTGCAGAACCACACATGTTGACCAGAAAAAGGGGGAGAAAGCTTCAAGGAATGGTGTTACAGTTAAAATTAAAGTGGAAAAGGTTCATGACTCAGAAGGAACAGCATCACCAAATGACTAATAGAATTTTTTAGAAAAGGTAATAATTTACTGATGTCGTGGACAGTTTTATCAAAAACGATAAGTGCAAAAAAGTTCTAAGGTTTGTTGGGGCTTTAAGTTAAAAGCGCAAATAAAGGGTGAGCTTTATTGAGAAATGTGCAAATGGAGAAGATATACAACTATATATGTGTGTAGTCCAAGACTAATAATATAGGCAGGAATAACAAATATATGGACAAGGAAATTGATTGTTTTTACGATAATGTAAAATGTTGGACTACACACAACTATATATATGTGTAGTCCAAGACTAATAATATAGGCAGGAATAACAAATATATGGACAAGGAAATTGATTGTTTTTACGATAATGTAAAATGTCAATGGTTTAGCGTCGCCTCTTCAAGAAATGCTCATTCACAAGGAAAAGTATCTCTTGGAGTCTTGATGACGACACTGAAGCGCACATTAAGTGAGGGAAGGCGCTCAACGCGTTTTGAGCCTCGCTTCAAGGTTTAAATGTGCCTTTGATAACTGGTTGTGGGATTAAGTCCCAGGATACAAGTAGTGAACAAAAAGGAGAGAAGCCCATGCCAATATATGGTTTTCTAGAAATTACTCAACATGGTTGATAAAATTATTGCCATAGAATTCCACAGAAAACTGGTCTACTTTTCAAGTTAGATACAACTATTCATGTTGAGAAGCATAACCATATATCAAGGATTAATTGTCAAATGCCAGATTGCCATTCTTTATTACATACCAAGAACGAGTAACCAAAAGAGAGATACAGATTATCTAAATTGACAAGTTAACCAACTTACAATTAAAACATTAAGCTACACAATGAGGGAAGCTGTAAAAAGCTCAGCAAAGATTCTAAATAAGCAAAACTACTACTATGATCGTAAGTGATATTGTAGAAAGTATCGAACAGTTGCTAAACCAGAATCTTCAATAATGAGGGAACCTGTAAAAAGCTCAGCAAAGATTCTATATATGCAAAAGTACTAGTATGGTCGTAAGTGAATATTGTAGAAAGATATCGAACAGTTGCTATTTGCTAAACAAGAATCTTCACTTAATGTTAACCAGCAAACATCATAAGCTAACCTTATATCCAGCTTAATGTCAGCAGCTCCAACCATACAAATATATCTGCTTGGGCAATGCTGCATGTCAAACAACATGGTTGCCCATCTCATAGCACAAAAGCGCACTTCGCTTTCCTCCTTTTGAAAAAGAAAACGAATTAAACAATAAATAACAGCTTGCATCGAATTAAACAATAAATAACAACCCGCATCCATATTAAATACAGTCCCTAAAGTTGACGGAAACAAGCATAACACTGGAACAAAAAAAAGGAATCAATAGTACAAATGTATCCTACCACTTGAGAACTTCTCAGAAGGAGCGCCTCCAGATCATTTAATACATTTTGTGGTGCACCCTGAAAACCAAATAGCCATCAAAAGATGTAATAAAAGATGGGTAAAGATATAGAAAATTTAAATATACGACAAATAGTGTTGACAGCTTAGAAAGTAGAACCTTGTAAGCAAAAGCAAGGGAATTTGTTGCTTCTTGAATAGTAAGACGGAGAAATTGGGCCTCAGATTGCAGGGCAGCAAAGAGCCTTGAAGCAACATCAACTTTATCTCTGTAACAAATTCAAAAAGAAAATGGCACATTAAAAAGTATCTAATTTAGCTGCAAACAAAAGAAAGGCCCCGGGAAGGGAGGGAGGGGAGGGGAGGGAGGGGAGGGACGTCTGGAGAAGAGAGGGAGAGTGAAAAGAAAACACAGCTGCCTGTTCCCAGAGTTAATCAAGTCAATAATATGCAAGGCCTAGCCGACAACCTGGACTGCCAAGTGGCTTTTCTTCCCACCAAATACCTGGGGATGCCCTTGGGAGCCAAGAACAAAGAATTAGAAGTATGGAGTGAAGTCTTGGAGAGAAGTGAAAGGAAGCTGACAAGGTGGAAGAGTCAATATTTGTCTCTGGGAGGTAGAGTGACTCTTATAAAATCAGTTTTGGATGCCCTCCCAACTTCTATGCTAAGTCTTTTTCCACTACCAAAAAGTATTAGAAAAGAAACTCAACAAGTTGAGAAGGGTGTTCCTCTGGCAAGGGAACAAAGAGAAGCAAGGATACAATCTGATTAAATGGGAAGATGTTATAATGAACAAATCACAAGGACGTCTGGGCAATAAGAACTTAAGTACTCAGAACACTAGTCTGTTGCAAAAATGGCTGTGGAGATTCTATTGCAAAGATATAGCATTATGGAGGAGATTCATAGCTGAGAAAACGGCCTATAGAACAACTGGATAACTGAAGAGGTGAATGGCACTTTTGGATGCCCAGTATGGAAAACTATCAGGAGAATGTGGACTGATTTCAATTCGCATGTGACTTTCAGAGTGGGGAATGGCTGGATGATCAGCTTCTGGAATGAGATTTGGCTAGGTGATGTGAAAATGAGGATACTCTATCCTGACTTGTACATTATAAGCCTACAACAGACTGACACTATAGCACAAATGTGGAGTCCTCAAGGCTGGAACCTTATTTTAAGAAGGACTTTAAATGATTGGGAGGTAGGAAGAGTAGCAAAACTACTTCAGGCCTTAAATTTGTTCCTTGGCATCAACGAAGAGCCCGACAAACCAGTTCCGAAATTGCATAGCACAGGAGTCTTTACAGTGAAGTCTTGTTACAGGGAAAGGAACACTAATCACCTTTTGACAACAGTTACACCCTGGAAATTAATATGGAAGATTAAGATCCCTTTAAAAGTTGCATGCTTCACTTGGTTGGTAATTAGAAGATCTTGTCTAACCCACGAAGTGCTATAAAGAAGAGGTATACAGATCTGTTCAAGGTGCTATATGTGTGAACAGGAGGCTGAAATAAATGGCCATTTATTTTTGCATTGCAAGATGGCTACAGATCTGTGGAACATGCTCGTTTGTATACTTGGGGTAAATTGGACAATGCCCAGAACCACTTTTGAGGTACTAACACACTGGCAAGGAATTGGGAAGAGAGAATCAAAGGAGGATTGGTGGAAAAATGCCCCCCTTGCATTTGGTGGACACTATGGAAAGAAAGGAACAAGAGGTGCTTTGAAGGGAGGGTCAGCAGCTCCCAGATGATCAAGACGAGAAGTCTTAGCCTTCTGTATTTTTGGTGTAAACAAGATTTAGTGGGGGAAGTAGATAATTTAGTGGAGTTCATAGGCCAACTGTAAATTTAGATTTACAAAATCTGTTTTTCGATTTGAGAATGATGGCACCCCCTGGAGGTTTGTGAATCCCTCCTCATCAATTTCTTGATGAGTTCTTTTGTGTGAATACAAAGTTACCTATTTCAAAAAAAAAATGGTACATACCTAAAAAGTTGAGGCATCCTCTTAGCAAGCAAGCCAATTGCTTGGAAGGCAAATGCTTTCGTCTCCCGCGCAATAACATCTGGACAGATATTACTTGTTAAAAATTATACTAAGCCAATTAATCAATCTCAAAGGCTTAGCCTAACAAAGTTCATTCTTGTATGAGCAATAGCACCTGATTCTGCTGCTGAATAACCATCAAGAGATTTCAGAATCCCAGTCAGTATAACAGGGCCCATAAGCCTCAACTGGTCCATTGTTCCCTGCATATATTGATAATATAAGTGTCAAGAGAAATTAGATTCAATGAAATTGCTTTAGTTATCAAAGAATTGGTGTACATAAGAAGAGTGAATTGTCACTGGAAGCCAAAGACCATCTTCTTCCTCAGGCAAATCTTGGCATTTTCAGCATAAGCAAAAGTGGATTTCCAACTTTCAGGTTTAATAGAAGAGGTCAGTTCCCCTTCTTGTTCTTCCAATTCAGAAAGACTTGTCGAAAATCGGCCCGTTGGGTTGGTCCGGCCAAGAAAGGTGTGGACTTTTGGGTATTGCTTGGGTCGAGCTAGGCTACCTAGTGATTTACAAGATACTTTCTATATTCTATAAGAAAAAAATCAATCTCCAATCAATAACCTATTACCTCTCCAATCAACATGACAGTCCATGATGGTCTCAACTTGATGGCCTCGCCGTGCACAAACCTTACCCACGAATGAGTCTATAACAGTCAAACCTTAGACTCATATTTATTCTTTTCTTGTTGGACACTAACAAATAACTGAAGTATTTTAACACTTGATTCTCATATTGTCACTTAACTTACTAACCAATGTTGGATGCATTATGGAAAAGGCAAGTAGTGCATATGTAGGGCATCATGTTACGGATGATTCTCACATTAAATAATGAGTCTTTAAGGATGACATATCCAAAAAGGCATTATAAAGGAGAAAGACGAATCCATGAGGTTCTTGGCTCGATTGTTCATAATGGTAATTGGATATTATTCGTCATATCTACGGTTGAGCACAGTGCTAGTGAGAGGACAACTCTAAGTGATTTGCTCCCAAGTTTTGGTTCAAACAGCAAAGGTGGTAGTGCTAACTATGCTGTAGGCACACCTGAGCTTGAACCCTAATCAGTGAACCAAATCTGATATTTAGGTGGAGAAAAAACTACAAAATTACTCATTATCCACCGTGCTTCAGAACTGAAATACAACGAATTTCTCCGATGTCTTTTAAAAAGAAAAACTCTAGTTGATCATCACAACATTCAGGGAATAATTGAGAGATATGCTTCAGAAGAGTTATCTAGTATTGGAAATAGTAGGAATTGGAGTGTTATACAAAAGATTACACGTACACTAGGTGCAGATGATAAATTACAGAGAGGACCAAGTATAAGTAGGTCCAGGTAACCTTATTACTTATGTAACTTAATGGAAAGACGGGATGAAGTGCAGAAGATATGGAGTATAACAGCAAAAGAGGGGTCTCTTTTCGTCCACATAGAGAGTAATCAGGGAATGCAATAGTTAGAGCAAGCAAATCTTAGACATGGGGAACATATTGTTATTGTAACTTTGTAAGTTAGTATTGTTCATCCAACGAGTGCAAGAAAGATGTACATTACTTATTATTGCACCATAGTGTGGTTCTGAGTTGGACTAAGGAAGCATGGTACCCCAGATAAAAGCAGCAAACCTTTTCTAGGACAATTTGAACGATAGGATGAAGAGGATGTTCCAATGCAATGGAAGGAAAGTAAGGAATATGAAAAGTTCTTTCATGCTCCATTTATGCATTTGGTGTAAAAAAACAAATCATTTTTGCATATATAATTGGATAGAGCGGTCAGGAAATCAAGAAGAGCACTCAAAGCCACATCGTGCATAACTTTGGCACCTTCACGGTGAACTAGTGAAATGAACTTCTACTTATCTAGTGAAGGCATCTCCAAGCCTCTATAATCATGAAAAGGAGTCTTTTAAGTTTTGGAAACAAATGTTCTCAAGTTTCCCCAACTGTTTTTGCACTTCCTACATCTTTCTTTAACCTATATTGGACAATGTTTGAGCTCCTTCATTAGCACATGACAGGATTGTTAAGCTTCACTATGTTGTGAGAGATTCTCATAGGTCATGAAATCTTACATGCTTGAAGACCCATACTGTGAACTCCATCCCCAATTGCTTCAACCTTGACGTTGTATTATTTCCTAAAAAAGCAAAAAGTATAAATGACTTGTCTTCTATAATAGTAAGACTGGAAGTTTGAAGAAATGACAGAAAAAATCCTAGCATGTGTACTAATGCAATAAAAGAATAAGATGCAGCACTTTATAACATGCAAATTAAAATAACTGCTCTATGTTTGAGGGAGCATAAATAGAAAATTGAAACATATCGCTCTTGGCACACCCCTTGAAAATTTGATTGATTGGGAAGCTCGATATGCCCTTTAAATAATTTAAATTGGTAAATCTTGTGACTTAAAGTAACTTTTATGTAGTTCTTAAATATGTAAATTGTTTTTCAAAAATCTTTAAAATTGTATGTCCGAATGCACGGTCAAAACAAAAAACTGACTTTAGAAATCTAAACTACGTAATAAATTGCGACAGAAGGAGTACTTTCGTAGCCCACTCTAGAGAAAATCATAAACATAGAGAAAAAACAATTTTACCCATATGAGGATGCAAAATAATTTAAGGACACATCACAGAATGGCAAGCATAACCATTCTAGACAATCAGAAATTTCAGAGTGAGTCTACATGAGCTTAAATCCTACATTTGTGTGTATAAAAGAAGCTAATATACCAGCACACAATCTTGAAGAAACACGCAAGCCATAAATGAAGTTTTGGACGTTTTTATGGTCCCCTTTAAGAGATGACTGATGATTCTAATGCTTTACAAAATGCGATAATGGTTTCCGAGCATTCCCGGTTCTACACCAAGACAGCATTTTTACCGTATATGCAGCCAAAAATACACTGTAGAGTCAACGGAAAACTGTTTGCTGCAGTTATTGATCGGCAAAAAATAGACATCAGTTTTGCTCTCAAAGATGGATTTCCAGGACTAACTCTAGACTCTGGTGGAATTTGGTCAGTTCCAGCGGTACCTACAAAAACAGCTACACCGTTAGCATTACCTGCATCTGATAGAGCAAAATAATTTATAACTCAACAAGATATGCATCAGAAATAAAAATTGAGGCAAAATCAGACAAAAGCACTTAGGGTTGTTTGCAAGCTGGTTAGAGTATAAAGGTATTAGTAATGTAGGGATTAGTTATGAGCGAATTTATGTATTATTTTATGCAAGTATAAGTTATGTAGAGATTAGTTATTCATGTATTAGTTATAAATATATTAGTTATACCACCTTCAATCTTGCATAAAATAATACATAGACTTCCTTCCTAACTTATACATGTACTAGTTATGCGGCTTCTAAATTGTCAACCAAACATCATATTAATTTTATACATGAATAACTTACTTTATATCTACCTACCAAACGTCATATAACTTATACAGAAATCAACACATGAATAATTTATTTCTTATCCAGATACCAAACGACCCCTAAAAAATAATTTTCAATAACACCAATGAGTGAATGGCACCAAAAACCTCATTAAGTTATACAGAAATCAATACATGAATAATTTATTTCTTATCCAGCTACCAAACAACCCCTACAAAAAAATTTTCAATAACACCAATGAGTGAATGGCACCAAAAACCTCTACAGATACGTTCCTCACATAAAAGTTGCAGGTCATGGTGGAAAACTTGACTAGTTCCATTTGTTGTGCGACTCATTGTTAAAAGTTGCACTTTGGGGGACAACAAACCTACCTTCACATGTATGTTTCTACTTTTTGAATGATCTATTTATATGGTATAAATGTTACTACTTTCTCGAATGGAATTGTTCTTATGGTAGTATTGTAGTAACAATGTCTGAAGTGAGCTAAACGTATTTATGTTAGAGAAATGATAGTTTCCCTTCTAGTATTGGAAGTCAATTTGATTCCATAAATTGTTATATTCGGTAACATGTTATTCGGAAGAAAATATTTCCCTACAATTTTTATACTCGTGAATAATTGATTTTTAATCAACGCAGACTTAGCTAAAGATAGGACAATAATGGAGGAAAAAGATCATATGTTTATATCTACTAGTCGGGAATACGATTTAGAGGGTGTTTGGATTGGCTTAAAAGTTGGTCAAACCTACTTTTAAGTCAGTTTTTGACTTTGAAAGTGTTTGGTAATATAAAAATAACTTAAAAACTTCATCAAAAAAAGATAACTTAAAATAAGTTAGGAAGTGTTTGGCAAGGTCAAGAATGACTTAAAATAAGTCGGAAATTTCAGTTTAACTTTTTATTTTTGACTTAAAACCTACTTTTTTAAAGTCAAACCAAACGGGCTTTTAGTCTAGTAATCTAGTTAGAGAACTTCTACAATTATTAATTTTACTATAGCTTCATATATTTGACTTATTTTCAGTTTTGTTTTTATTTGGTGATGATCACATGAGTTGAGCCTAAACAGAGAAGGAAAATTTGTACACTTGACCCAAACTTATTTGGGATTGAGGCGTAGTAGTTGTGAATATTTTATTTTAACAGTCTATAACACATGGTTTAAGCTAGGAACACGCAACTTTTAATGGTTTTGGACCAATATTATTGTTGTGCATATTGTTGTTTGTTCATTGGGTTAAAATTAATTAATATTGTGCAGAAATATCCTACTAGGAAATAGATAAAGCTATCTTTTTTAATAGCATACTATGTTTTGGGTTGTTAAAAGTCTCCACTTTCAGTTCCGTGCCTAGAAGCATTACTTTAGAAAAGAAAACATTACAATGAAGACCATGAAGTCTTATCATGCCCCTAAAAAACATTTGGTTGCAGTTAGCAAGTTGAAAGATGAATGGTCCATACAAGTCTCGACACAAATGAAAGGTGGTGGAAAACCAGAAACACCACTATGCCTTATTGAGATAGGTGATATGGGAGAAATATGGCACCATGGAAGGGGAGTCAAGAACAAGAAATACCACTATGCCCGCAACCAAGGGTGTGGCCAAGTAGTCAATGAAATGATGAAGTGGATTGAACACCGTGAAGACTCAAATTCAATTTTCCCAAAGACAAAAATACTAGGTGATTGCTTCCCATTTCGTCTAGTCTTGGTGGATAGAGTTGGCGGGTACGTGATGCTGGTGGCAGGTCGTAAGTATCCTGTGAAATTAGTCGAGGTGCACGCAAGCTTGCCCAGACATCGTGGTTATATATATGTATCTAATTCCAGCTAGGACTGGTATAGGGTTAACATCTAGGAGATGGTGGTGCAGGAACAACATGTTGAGGATCACTTCCTAAAACATCTATTGTATTGTTGATGACAATCTAATAGGTCCAAAGATTACAGGTGCAAATCTTGAAGTAACTTTTGATGAATCGGATATAGCAGAGTTACAAGGTCTACTTGAAATGATCTATAACCAAACCTTACCAGCAGAGTCAAAATTCTCGGTTGGGTATTGGAAGCAAGGACAAGCTCTTGGATTGAAGTATTGTATGTTACTAGCAAAACAAAAATAGTGTGTTTCCTCATATGTTAGCTTAGATTCCTAGGGTGAAAAAAAACGTTTTTTCAAGTGATTGGTACCTATGGGTGCGGTTTTGATGATCGAAAACATGAGAAAGAAGAGGATCACATATGTTTGTTCATGCAAACACTCGAGAGAGGACGTAAATCATCTTTTGTTGCATGCATCATCAAACATGATGCAACATCACGTCTGTGGTGGAAGCTTTAAGATGGTTCAAGATACAATTAACTATGTCGGCAACTGCAAAGAATGAACTCTAGTTAGACATTTAGAGGATAGAAAAAAAGATGTCGGTGTGTGGGATATTGCTCAATTAGCACTTGTAATGTAGACAATACGGATAAAAGGAAATAAGAGAGTTTGAAGCAAAAATAGCTCGATCCTTATATATAGCTACTACATATGAGGAGCAGCTTCGTGTTTTGAGATATTTATGGTGTGACACAGTTTCCATTCCTTGTTTGTCTCCTAGCGACAAGTAGAGAATTTGCTAGGACAAGTTTACACTTGTCTTTGTTAGTTGTAACGTTCTCCTCTATTGGAAGTTCAAATGTTCTTCCTCACATTGGCCTCACCTAATACCCTTTGAGGTTGAACAAATTGATCTTAATAGTAGGATTACTTGTATTTTCAAAGCATCTTGAACTTCTCTACTTTCGAAGAGTTCAACAGATAATTGATGGGACAATTTTTCATCTATCTTTTTTAGTAGGAAAGTTTCTCCGTGTGTTCCAACATAACAAAAGTACATATGTTCTTCGTGACAAAGCTCACCCAATACCCTTGAGATAGATGAACAATCCTACCACTGAGTAGTCACATTATAATGTAGAAACAGATGGTTCTCTGCCTTTTGTCTACACAAATAACACCTTGAAGGCTTGAACATATTCATATATCTTTCTCCTAGAATTTCATGTGTAAGGACAGCTTCTCTGGCTACTAACCAAGTGAAGCATTTCATTTTGTATGGTATCTTTACAGTCCAAATATGCTTCCAAGGCCATAAATTGAGTTGAGCTCCCCTTTGGTTCAATTTTTTTATGTTGAGTTGGCTGTTTCTGTGTTTTTGCCAATTAAGTGCATGTTCTCCCTCCTGTAGTCCTCTGCATTGCTCCAGAATATTAGCAAAGTCGGGCACTTCCCAATCAAAAAGAAGTCTTCTGATGGTGAGGTTCCACCCCTGTCCAAATCAAAGCTCCTTCATTGTAGCCCCCTGTTGTTAATTCAAATCATACCTGTAAGAGAATAATTGCTTGAGGCTTCCTTCCCAACTAGTTGTCCTCCAAAAATAGAATTATCTCACCCTCCTTTACATCAAAAATCAGCTTGTCGATAGAGTTCCCCCACAGGTTCTTTGTAACTCCACAAACTTGTACCAAAGGATGGTTCATTATAAAAACTTTCATTTCCATATGTTCCTCCCTAGTAAACCTCCGTCGTTAGGGGTGTCAAATGAACTCAAACATAGGTAACCCGCTAAGCCCGCCCAGAATTTTAAGGGTTGGGCTCGAGATAATTTGAATTGGTTTCGATCTCAACCCATTCAAGTTTAACCGTTTGAAGAGAATTCTCAATTGAACCTAATTCAATCTCCAATTTCAACCCGATTTAAAAAAAATTATTGAGATATGTTCCAATATTGAAGGTATGAATTATTATCTATTTAACATCTTTTAGAATTTATCTATCAATTTGTTACCTTATTAACAAAAAATTCTTGAGCGGAAATTCAAATTGTGATTATAAAAGTTAAATATCAATATGTTAAATTATTGAGATTAATCGTGTCATATTGGACGGGTCAAGACCAACCGTTTTTTAGCCCATTTGAGCCCAAAGTAAACTTGGGCAGGTCAAGACCCAACCCGATTTCCGTTCAACCCATTGTAATATTTTCAATTTCAACCCAACCCGCCCATTTGACACCCTCACCCACCGCTATTCTGCTTTCTCAAGTTTTTCACTCCGAGTCCCCCTTTATGGTTGCTAATGGTCAGAGTTTCGCATTTAACAAAATGGCATCCTCATTTCTATTTATTTCCTCACTAAAGGAAATTTCTTCTCAAGGTTTCAAGCTTCTTTTCTACACTTGTAGGTATAGGCCTATAGGGATAAGGGCATCAAGTAGGTTGGCAGAGCATCCAGCACAAAATTTACGAGTGCCAGTCTACTACCAAGGAAATGTAGTGTAATTTCCATCTTGCTAATTTCTTTCACACCTTTCCAAGACTCCAATCCAACTATCTCTTGATTTGTTTAAACCTCCCAAAAGCATCCCAAGATAGATAGTTGGGGTAACACCAACTTCCCCTCTCAGTATGGTTGTCATATGTTGTATATTTGGCACTGCATTAGCTGGAAAGTTTGACTTTTCATCCAATTAATATGAGCTCATAAATGGCTTCAAGGCTCTCTTCTACATCACAAAAAATCAAGGTGTCACGTCACCTGCAATATTGAAGATGAGTAATTTCCAGCTTGCTAATTTGATAGTTTGCCACATTGAAACCCCCATTTCATCCATTGCCATGTGTAGTTTTTTATCATATCGTTCAAATCTTCCATAACTTGTCTCGATCCTCTTTGAGAAGGAAAGAAACCTTCAGAAGATAACATTCATTGAGATGGAAAATCCAACAATACTTTTAAAAACTTGATCCAGCTTATCCCTACAGCATCTTCAATTCAAACAGATACTCCTCAAATTTTACCACTTGCCTTCACCTGCCACTCAGATTATAGCTCTACGATTTGCAATAAAAACTAAAAACCTGAAGTCTAAAAACAAATAATCAGAATGAATCCTAAGTTAATAAGCTAACACTGATGGTGGAGGTTAGCCAGAATCTCAGATAAAACCAAAGAAAGTTGATTTAAAGAACAGATCAGTGGAGCTAAAGCACAATGCAAGAATGATGCAAGAACATTGCAGATTTTCTACGCTACCAAAAAACTAAGGGAATTAAAACAGCTTCAGATTCTGAAGATGACCCAAAGGAGAAATGATAAAGAAATGAACTTTGGGCCTAACTCAAACCTAAAAGCTAGCTCATGAGGAGAGGATTGCCCTAAACCATATAACGAGTTCATGTTACCATCACACAAACAATGTGGGACTCCAACAACCCACCCACCCATCCCCCACCCCTCCACACCCAGGATTAGACATCCACAATATAAGACGGGAGGCCCAACCGCGCAACATTAAAAATAATGAATTGGGATGAGCCTTGATCTGATATAGTGATAAACAAATGGACCTTGGGCCTAACTCAACCCCAAAAGTTAGATCATAAGTGATAAGGGTAGGATACCCCAAGACCATATAAGAAGTCCTTGTTCCCTTCCACAAACAATGTGGGACTCTACCACCCCTCACGCCCAAGACTAGGCATCTCAAGCGTGGACAATACAAGACGAAAAGCCAACACGATAAAAATAATCAATTGGGATCTACGTTGCGCAGTCTCTTCATTTTTGTAGTCGAACCGTCTTGACGCGACACTGGTGCGGTCGCGGATGCGAGGTGCGTTTTGGATTCGGTCAATCCGAACTGGATACTTTGACCACAACCAAGAAAAAAATTGGGGAAGAAGATATCAGTTTCATGGCCGCTGGCCCTGAAAGTTGACCACTTTTTCTCTAACAAAGTTGTCACGAGATCTGGTTGCTCCATGAAAAAGAATAGACAAAAGGCAAAGCTTAAAAGAACAGAGAGAGGAGGCATAGATTTATTCTTGTATAAGAAAAAAGAGGAGACGGAGGCTCCATGGGAAAGAACAAAGGATTCAGAGTCTTTTTGGAGAAAGCTTTTATATAAAAAAAAAAACGAAATAGAGCAAGCGAAGGGTTTCTTGACGACACTTTATGAATTATATTATCTGATTTAAGTTAGTCTATATATATATATATGAATAATTCTTTTTATGATAAATAAAAGGAATTATAATTTTTTTAAAATTTATTGGTAACAAGTTATAATTAATTCATACTTTCATATGGTCCAATGTAGGAGAGTGCATTATTTGGATTAGACCAAAAATCAATCAAATTATTATTATTATTATTATTATTATTATTATATTATTATTATTATTAAACTATTATTATTATTATTATTATTATTATTATTATTATTATAATTTTCTAATATGCTATTTTTAGCCGAATCCCTGCACCCGTACCATACTCGAATTCGCACCCCCGAATCTTAAAATTTAAATTTTGCCGAATTTGACTCTTGGATTCGCATCCATCTCGGGTGCCCGCACCCGAGTCCGAGCAACTAGATTGGAATGAGCTTGGATTTGATATCATGATAAAGAAATGGACTTTTTGTCTAACTCAACCCTAAAAGCTAGCTCACAAGGGGAAGATTGTCCATGACCATATAAGGAGTCTATATTCCCATCCCACAAATAATGAGGGACTCCAACACCCCCTACGCCCACGATTGGTCATCTAAAGTGTGGACAATATAAGACGAGGGCGGAAACATCATAAACAATAAATTGGGATGGATTAGCCCTAATACCATCATAAAGAATTGGACCTTAAACCTAATTCAATCCTAAAAGCTAGCTCATGAGGAGGGATTGTCCAAAGACCATATTAGGAGTCCACGTTCCCATCCCATAAACGATGTGGGAGTCCAAATCAAGACAGCTCAGAATAATGGAAAAGCATTGATGTCGTTGACCTGATTATACTACAAGCAAGGATTTCTACAAATCCTTGGTAAATAATGTGAGATTGATGAACAATCTCCACAAACTTTTGCAATTACCATTATATACTATGAAGATCAAAGCGCAAAAAACAGTTTATCAGGGAATTGCAAGTATAAAAAGTCCGCTCTTCCAACCCTATGCAAAGACAACCTAACAGAGATATATTTTCTTTCGATTACAGCACTAATAAGATGTAATAAATCACCGGCGTAACATTATCAAGGTAAAACAAGTTGCAATATAACATAACGTATATAATACCATTAAATAGCACAAACAGTTTGCTCACGAGGTTTGCATCCTCCAAATTCACACCAGAAGCATTCTTCTTGTGAAGCTCCTCTCCTCTCTTAACAATAGACTCTTGACTTTCAAAGAAAACCAAAGAAGCTGATGTTATTTACTCTAAAATCAGAAACGCGAGCGAAGACATTCAACTACCTAAATGAAAACCTAAACACATCAGGTTCCGCAGAATTAGCTTCGAAAAAAAAAGAAGTACCAATCTGAAGAGGCAGCCACATAGAGGGGATAAACAAGTTCTGTAGACAGTTCCATAGCTTGAACGACATTCAAGATTCCCAACTGCATAATGTGAGATAGACCAACAATAAGTTTTCTTCAGATAGTCAACAGAGATGGACAAAAATCAATCCATGTAATGTTTACAGAATGGTAAGTTAAGCTACCGAATACCTTCACATTTTTTAAATAGTCATTTGTCAATTGTCGTTTCCCAGTAACACGATCACATTGAGCAATCGAAAGTCCGGCAGGGCAAGCGCTGCTGTAATGATAAATTTTGTTTTACAACAAGTTAGTCAATTAGCTTCTCAAATGTCAAAATTACCAAACTAATATACTCATATAAACTCTAGTTTAACCTTTGAGAAGTTGGTTGATATAAAACCATCTGAAGGCAAAATTCAAGAAATATCTTGTGGTCTGGCAGATCACCAGATCTTCTATACTTTGCCGCTACTTCATCACTTATTTTAACAGAATGGCATTCCCCAATCACCTGAAAATCAGAAAAGATTTCACATAGGACTTAACACGGATATGATGAACGTCTTTTGTTGTCTTGTGAATAGAATCCAATGTGATGATAAAGCACTTCATAACAATTTATCAAAGGATCTTCACCAAAGTAGTCGATCTGAAATTTTTCCACTTCGCAAAGAGCACTATGAGGGGTACAATGCAGAAAAATGATGAATCCAATATAAGCACCATATGAACTTCAATATCGAGTAATTAAAATAAAATAAATTTACATGTTTAACTAGTCAAAGGCATTGAAACCATTGGCTACAGAGATCATTAGTATCATGCAAATGTTCCCCAGGAATTTTTCCTGACAAATCAACTGCATGGTCCTGTTAGGTAAATAAAGAGCGACATAATGGCATCTACAATCAAACTTCTAATCTGAAAAAAGCTTTAGCTATTGCTTGGACCATTACCTAATACAAACTCACAGAGCCACAGTTGGTATTTATCCTCATAACACTATACATGCTTGGTAACATAATACTTGCAAATGCACATATTCATCAGACGGATACAATATACCCCTGTTTCTCCATCCAAAGCTAATCGTATAGTAAAAATATTCCCTAGGCAGAAACCAGAGCATAGAAAGCATAGAGAAACGTGATATAAGGGGATGTTTGGTTATCATAAAAGATCAGCAAAAGTGGGAGAAAATAGCTTTTCTGTATCCTAAGCAATATATTTTCCCTTAGTTCCCCATGTTACCAACTGATGAAGATGTACCTCCTCCTTGCAATACTCACAAGAAAATCCAGGAAATATCATCTACTCCATGAACATGTCTCTCTCTTTATTTTTTTATATGACATCATGTCTCTCTTTTATTGCTATGGCTTTTCTTCTTTTTTTGAGAAGGCAACATTTTTATATAACGATTAGCCACATAAAAATTGCAGTTGTCCATAATATACGGAAATATAGGAAAATGCACTAAGATATAACCTACTTACAGACTAAGTTGCAAAAAGTCGGGTGTAGGTATCCGACACAGACGCCACGCGGATCTGGGAGTCGGATTAGGCAAAATCTAAATTTTAAATTTGTGAGTAGATATGGGTGCTGGGATTTAGCTTAAAAAAATCAAAAATATAAAAATAGAGCTTTAAAATATTTTAAATAAATATCTTGTGGAAAATTTACATGCATGTTGTAGAATTCAATCTTTCATACTCCAAGATGGGCATTAAAAAAGTAAGTTAATTGTTGAAAGTTAACATGCTAATAATTAATTTAGGGGGTGTTTGAGTTGGCTTTCTCTAAGTAGCTAAGCTAAAAGCTAAAAGTTTAAAAGCATTTTTTGCCTTACCCAAACCCCTCCAAAAATAAAACAGAGCTCAAAAGACAAGTTACTTAAAATAAGCAAATTCAAACACCCTCTTAGAAACTGCCCCTCTAATCTCTGAGAAAAAAACATTTATAAATAGCAAACTTTGATCAAGAGGAAAAGCTAAAAAGGATAGAAGTTATTCCATTTTCCATGTCTTAATTAAAATCTCAATTTTCCCCCCAAATTTTTCCATGGACTCCAATCAAATATCCAGTAAGGGTTGACCAAATCCCGCACCATGTCATGTTCGGCAGCAAATGAAGAGTCCGCGTAACGTAGCTTATAAAAACCTAGAACATCAACAAAATATTCTATGTCTTCTATACATTCATGTTTACACCAGAAATAGGAAAGAGCTAGGCACTTCATTGTTGTATAACTACATCTTTGTCTTATACATTGTCAATCGCTCATGAACTAATAACGATGGTCATTATTGTTTATGCCAAATTTGTTTAAGAACAATATTGCACTTCAGTCACTTTTACTAGAAACAATATTGTCCTTAATAATATACATCCATTTTACTTTATGAATATATGTACACACACACAGATATATATGCATATTCATTTCACTCTGTCTTAAGAAAATATACATCAAAACCATCAGAAAGAATATTCATAAGATTGTGTGTTCCCTGCTATGTCCGAGTATTTAACATATATGCTTAAATTTTAGAAGCAGCCCTCTAAGTCTCCAACTTCCCAAAAATTTTTGGACAACAGACACCTCTACTAGAGTCACTCACCTTTTCCTTACTTTTCTTCCCTACATCTTTCTTGCAGATCCTGACAACCATATGTAACTAAAAGGAGAACAAAGAACCAACAAATATTTTAAATTAGATGAAGATGATGTGATTACCTTAGTTGTGACCCTCAACAGTATGTCTTGATGTTGAAGAGGTAGCTTTGAAATGTTAGCTAAGAAGTTAGGTGCCATATTTTCTTTATCCTGAAACAATAGATAGTACAATCAGCACGGTAATTACGTCTGCCTTGCAAAATGATGTCAAATTCACCCAGAGCTTCACTTCCTATTCATCCAATATTAACTCATACCTCCTTTATTGTACGATCAACTGCCATCTCAACATACATGATGCAGAAATTCCTAACCATTGATGATGCACTAGATTCCATATACAACTGCCATAAGTCAGATAATGGCAAACCGATGTCATTCTGGTGCTTCACTCTCTTGTTCACGTGGCTTAGAATCTCAAGTACCTAATGGAAAGAACACAAGTACAGCTTAACAAGCGTTCAAAAAACATACACTACCACGCAATTCAAATTTGAGAATGCAACTAAAGAACTTCATAGGGAGTGCAAGACTCGTCACTCATCCCCAGCTAGAAGCATAAAGTACTAAGTAACGCAATTAAGTGTCTAGAAAAGATAAAATTGAGAGACCCATTAGGGTACAAAGTCTTGAGGAAGGGGGAAATGATTAGTCTAAAAGAAAATTAAGAGACCCAATTGGGAAAAATGATTACTTTGTTGCGGACAAGAGGAGCAGGAGATGAAAGGGAAGCAATGGAGAGAGGCAGAAGTTTGGTGAGCAAGTCTTGTAGCTTGGAGTCATCGCAAAGTGCGAGCCTTGTGAGCATTCGATCAAGGAGTTCCTCTATCTCAACATCCGATTTTCCAGAGAGCATAGATGACCAAGACGATGCCGTACTCGAAGAAGAAGAAGAGTCCGCCATTTTTTTTTTCTGTGAAAAAACTTGGAGGGATCGTTCAATGTAGGTTTTGTAGCTGGACTTCGCAAAGACCCTCTCTCAAGTGATGGTTTAAAGTGCATATGCTAACCTCTTTCTCAAGAAATTGGCTAATACATATTTTTTCACCAAATTACTAGATTTGTCCACAAATGTAAGGGGTTTCATTTTATTTTTTTGCCCGAAGAATAACTTTCGCATAGTCATTAAAAAAAATTTAATTGTGTCTCATAGTCGTAGTTTGGTAATTATAATTTATAGTTACATGTTATAGGGTGAAGATTGAAGAGCGAGACTAGAGAGTGAGGAGAGAGGCGAGCGAGAGAGGATAGAGATTGTGATATGTGAATTGTATATATATATAGATTAGATAATTGTATATGCATACGTATGTATAAGAGAATTGGGAGAGGAAGGAGAGAGGTGAGTGAGAGAGAATAATAGTTTGTATAATTCGCATCTCGTTTGTATAATTCGCATGTACATTTGTATAATTTACGTATTTTTGTGTAATTGAGTAATATAAGGTCTGAAATTATACAAATATAATAAACTCAAAATAACGAATTGATACAAATATAAACATATGAACTTAAAGCAAATTATACATATATTATACAAATTACATTATATAAATTATATTAGGGAAAATGCACAAGTACCTGAATGTATAGTGTCATGTTAGCCAAAAAAAGTAGAAAATTATTGGTTTAAGTCATATGCGGCCCCTTAAAGTTACCCGCATAATTCACTTAGGCACCTCAACTAGGACTTGTACCTATTGGACACCTCTACTAATTCGGATTTGAACCTTTTGAATACTTTTGTGACAATCAGTTAAAACTATGAAATGTGTGTAATAAACTCGCGATGACGTGGAAAATGGACAAATCAATTACGTACATGTGGCATTTTGATGGGGAAAAAAAGAAAAAAGAAAAAAGAAAAAAGTGAAGTGTTGTCATCACTTTGAAATTCTATTCTTCACCATAGCCCCCTCCTCCACCATAGTTGTCATCACCTTAAAATCTTCTTAACCCACTATTATGTTTTCAGATCTGTTTTTTTTTAAAAAAAGTTGAAAATAGTAAATTGCATATACATAAAAATTAGTCAATACATGAACCTATAAAAATGAACCATTATAATTTTAGATATCAATAAAATCATTGACTACATAATACTAAGCATATTCATTTTTTATTTTAAATCTAATTTATAGATATATTTTTGATAAGAAAAAAAATGAAAATGAGTCTATATTTTTTCCCGTAAATAAGATCACAATATCGAACAAATTTAAAGAAAATAAAGAAGAAATTGTAATGGTGTTTCCATAATTGAATACGATAGAGGTGGGGGGGGAGGGGGAAGGGGAGAAAGAGGAGGCAGGAGAAAAGAAAAAGGTGAAAGGTGTTGGTGGCAACATCACCAGCGGAAATGGCATTGGTTTTGGAAGAAATGGCTAAGGAAGAAGGAAGACAAAAGAAGGAAGAAGAAAGAGATTTAAAAAATAAATACGTTCTAACGCGCTGAATGGATGTGTATTACCCTTTCCTTACCATGTCAGCGAAAAGTGTCAAATAGGTACTTATTATGAACAATAGAAGTGTTGAATAGGTATCAGTCCTAGTTTAGGTGTCTAAGTGAATTATGCGGACAACTTTAGGGGGTCGCATATAACTTTAGCCAAAATTTATTAATAAAATAAGTTCAGAGGTAATAGGACCTTAGTATAGTATAAGTGTATCTCTGAAATTTCGGGCATAAGTTGAGGGGGTACTTGTGCATTATCCCATTATACTATACAAAATTTGAAAACTACACGTTTATACAAACTTTAAAAAGTTATAAAGATTGAATGTATATGATGACAAAACTGAAAACCAAAGGAAATCATCGTCATATACAAATACAAAACATCGTATGCAAATACAAATCAAATAAAGAATTGTTAGTTGCGAATTATACATATAAATGTGGTTAATTATACAATTCGAAGTCATCCCACGTAATTAATGGTTAATGTTAGTCGCGAGTGATAATTATAGCAAACTATAGCTATGATGAGTAATTAAGTAGTATAAGTTTGTTTAACTGCGTAATTTCCCTATTAATATTAATCAATAAGTTAGGATTATTTCAAATCGAACCGCAGTTGATAATTTGAATTGATAAAAAGTTATTAATTTTATTACTAGATGCATTAATGATTCAGTATTAACGGTCTAATAATAAATTAAATAATTATATTTATATAATTTAATATATAAAGTCGTTTCATATTTTTATTTTTTATTGTCTCATTACACTTGATTATTCTACAATATGAGATAGTTTGCTCTTGATCAAGATGCAATATGTCAACTCATATTCATAATTTGTCGTCTTGTTTTAAAATGATTTTAATTCTTTTCTGGTCAAATCTTAACGATTAAATCTATAGCCGAACTATAACGATCAATAGTGGATAAATCGATAATCGTTAAGTTAATATCTTATTGTCTATAACGATTTAACATGTCTGCAAATCGATAACATATAAACTTTAAAACTGAACCAACCAATATACAACCCTATAATAAGCTTTCTTTTATTTTAAATAGTGTAAAAAAAAATTGTCATTTTACCCCTTAAGTATTTTTTATATAAAGAGAAACTTACAAAAACGAGTTAATGGCTATTATTTTAGGATTATAAGATTAGAATAGCTACATGTATTACATTTACTCAAAATAGCTATAGTTTCCTACTAAATCTTGTTTTATTCAAAGTATTATAAATTTTTTAACGGAAAAATATAATGATACAGTGTTAAATATAATGCACTAAATATGGGAGGTTTGTTATTATAACTATCATTTAATTATGTCATTTAAACTCTCGATTTTCAATTATTAGATAAAAAGAAATAATGACATCTTCACAACATTTACTCTTAGATTCCTATTAGTTTAACAAAAAATTGTGATACAATATACTCAAAATCTAATTTCTTGCATACAATAAATACATTATGTGTATATTTAGCATGTTAATACAAGTATTAAATACACATAAATAGTATAGGTGAACAAATGATATGTATACACAAGAATACAACAATATACTAACATACATGGAATACAACGGATTCAATATATTCACATTTTAAACTTCTTTTAATAATTCAATACAGGTGACAATTGTAAGACTCCGAAAGTCTAAGACGTGTTCTAGACTCTAATATAGGTGTCAAAAGATTTAGACACTGTTTTAAGATCAATTTTAATGTATATAAGTCATTTAGGAAGTTTTAGAAGCAAAACATCAGAGAACGCCCATGACGTCCGAGAACTAGTTCAATGAGGTGCTAGTGTGCCTTAGCCTATTTGACTAAGTTTTAAGAGTAAAAAAATGATGGATTTTGGTGGAAGGGTGCCTGACACGTATTAGAGTTAGTTTATAGTTGAAACGTCCAGATACGACTCCCCAAGGACCAACCAAGGGCCCTTGAGGAGGACCCTTGCAATTTGGCAAAAAGCTGCCAAAAGGTAGTGAGCACAAACGAGTGCAACGGATCGTGTGCCAATCGACAGGGCATCGATGGCCACCGTCGATGGGAACTTAGCCATATTGTTGACACCCAATTTTGACCGACCTTTAACCATTTTTAGGAATACTATTCAATTAAATACGTATGTTAATTTTTTTTAAAGTTAAAATTTAGTCAATGTTTCTTGAAATTTATATATTTTAGTATCTTTTACTTTATAAAATTATCGTAAATATTATTAAAATATTTTAAAATTATTAATGAATTCCAAATGTTTTAAAAAATAATGATTTTCAATTATATAAAAATATTTTAATATATGTAGTATTTTAATTAAATAGTAATTTCTACACTTTCTCAAAATTTTAAATTCTAGCCTATTCTGTCATAATTTCTTTCAATTCTAGCCACTCGAATTCGAGTTTATTTCAATCATAGCCCCTCTTTCATTTCAATTCTAGCCAATTTAATTGCAATTTTAGTCATTCCATATTTATTCCAATCTGATTTCAAAACATCTCTCTTTTAATCTCGTCCATCTATTTTATTAATCAAATCATAGCCCTTCATCTCTTATTGATCTAACAGTTGTGATTAACTCTCTTATTCTCTCAACACCAAAAGACCTCAAAACCTAAAATTTCAATCCATTCTTCTCCCTCCTCTTCCTCTCCAGCCGCCTCCCCTCTCCCTTCTCTCTTCCTCTCCTCCATTTTTTCCGGCGAAAGCCATCATCACCGGTGAGCTCTCCCTCCCGCTCCTCCTTCGTCTTTCTCTTCTCCCCTCTCCCGTCTTTCCCCCCTCTTCCCCTTCTGCCTCTTTCCACCTCATTTCTCTCTTCCCCTTCCCCACCTTTTTCTCTTCTCCGGCGAAGCAGCGATCCATTGGTCGCCCCCAATCATCGACGATCACTTTTCTCCCTTCTTCCCTCTCCTCTCCTCCCCTCTTCTTCTCCTTTTCTCCTCATCTGACCAGCAGCCTGCGAGAAAAACCAGCAGCAGCCGGCAACGCCAGAAGCAACTCCAATCAGCAGCCGGCGCTGCTTCATCTTCCTCTAGTCACTGCTCCGAGCGGTGAGTTCCAGCAACCTGCAGCAACTGGACACTAGCGCAGCAGCTCCGAGCAGAGAGCCATCGCGACGATAACTATCCAGGCAGTAGCTCCAGCACCTCCCGCCAGCAAGAAATCCGCTCGTCCCCTCCCTTTTCCGCCGAAACAACAGACAGAAACTCCGGCTCTGGTCAGCAATGACATGAAATTCAAACTTAGTGTTTGAGAAATGGCGGATCTGGACAGATCCGTCCAGGTTTGTTCTAGTTAATTAATTATTATTCATCTCTTAATACTCTTAGTTGTTGGTCCTTGTCATGCTCTTGATTTCTATATAATGTATTTTCTATGCATATATACTTTATATGAGATTAACAGATGCCTTGAATGCATCCTAGAAGGAACTAAGTTGCTACCTGTATGATGTTAAACATGTTTGCTGTAATTTGGTGATGTTTGAATATTCCCATATCTCTATTATTGGTTTCTCTGTAATTTGTTGATTTGTAGAAAGCATTAGTATGTTCTTAGTACGGAGTTGTTGACCATTGCTTTTAAATCGATTACCCTCCTAAAACTAATATGATGTCAATTTATTCCCCAACTTTAGCTAATTAAGTGGTGCCTATGTATTTGTACTTGATGTGGCAATTTTGATTACATTTCTTAAATTACTTATCAACTTGCTAATTTGCATGATCCATTTTGTTGAATTCACGCAGCTGATGCAGTAATATGCAACATGTCCGTAGTATGGTAGGTTATGTAATCTTTAGAATATTGATTGAAATTATATTTTATGTTTCTCCCTTAAATATTTACTTTCCTTTTGTCCAATGATTTGTAATTGATAGCTAAATAACTATTTCTTGTCTTCTTTAAGTTGTCACATATTTTGGCATGTAAATTTTGGTTAAGTATTTCTAGAATTTGACTCGTATTTGACAAGAATGTCTACTAATTTTGACTCTTCTTTATTTGAAAAATATATTTTATTTCTATTTTTTTATTCTTACTTGTTTATATTTGGTAATGATATTTTAATTTTTATTTTATTTTGGCTCCTCTTTATTTAAGGAAAATAATATTACTCTTTTTTTTTATTTGGTAAAAACAATTAAAATATTTTCTGATTTTTGCCCTCCTTTAAAATACGGAAAATAGTATATGATTGATTCCTCAAAATATTTGTTTACCTTATTTGTTCCCCCTCTTGCTATATAAATAAGACCCCCTCCCTTCATTAAAAAAATTAACTCATACAATCATTCACTCTCAATCACAAGTTCTCTCATCACTCTTCATTCCCTCATTGCTCTCTTGCTACTCTAAATACATTAAGATTTCGGTAAACATTCAAGTGCTCTTCTTCGCTACTTTGCTATATTGCTTTTGTTCGAGTAAAGGTTGGATCAACTTGTTTTTCATTGCTACCATTCCTAATCTACTTAACCGGTTAGTATTCGGAATTAACATTTAAATTATTTTTGTATTCATACATTTGTGTGAGCTCATTGTTCTATTCCTTTTTTATGTATAAGTTGTTAAACGATTGCATATTTTCTCACCTTGACTAATAAATGTGATTACTTGTGTAGTTATTTGATTACTTTGACAGGTTTCAAACTTGAAGAACAAGTTGAAGATTAACCATGAAGAAAGATTTATTTGTTTATTTGAATCTATATATATATTTTTTCTTATATTATTTATCCGAATGTTGTAACATTTGTAACTCTAAAGATCTCATATATAAATTTATTTGGGGATCGTCTAGGGAAGGGGGATTTACATGCCTACTTGTTTATTGTAATTTTTTTTTTAAAAAAAAAAAGTTAGAAATCATGCCCATAGGTTTATCTTTAACCACCTAGAATTATTGTTTGTAGGTGTTATAATCTAACCAATTTTCAATTTGCTTGACGCTTTGTTAGTAAGTCTTAAAAAAATAATAACTATATTCCATTAATTTTTGAATGTTAAAATCAAATCATAATAATTTAGTAGGCTGATTAGGTGTTATAAAAATGTTATAACTTTTAGCATTATCTTGTCACGTAGAAAATAGGCCTAAGGATTAATTTGTTCATATCATTTAGATTTACAAAATCATGCATGCATGTGTTACTAAAATTAGTTAATATTTGTCCTTTTTTAAGATTTCTGCACTCATGATGCAATATGTTGTTTTCTTAAAATAATAATATTAAATTAGAATCATTTCATGCACTTAACAAAATTACTTAGCTTTTAAAATATATTTCATAGTAAAACCTTGCATTTAATAAATTTACCACCTTAATGTTCTACTAGTTTTTTTTTTTTATTTACAAAGTTTTGCAACATAATTTTCTTAAAAGTCATTATTCAATCTTCCTTTAAAACTTTGGATTGATTATGACATTGTTTATTTTGAATTTATAAGCACTATCTCCTAACCTATCGTTAGTGGGAAAGTCAAAGGAACTATGAGGTCTAGTTCCAATTTTCTAAATTAAACCGACGCGTCCTCGGAAGTACTACCTACCCATGAATTTCAAAAGGAATTATGTCTATTTATGTGTAAATATTTATGTGCCTACATGGAAACTAAATCTTTTAAATCATTTTCAAAAACATAAACTATTTTTTTTGGACCGACCTCAAATCAAAATTGTTTCCATGGTGGAGGAGCGCGATCAACAATATCGTGGCATCATCCCTATAAAGAAACAAACATTTTTTTTTAAAATTCCTACTCAAAACTTATCAATTTTCAAACTTTTCTTTCGCACATATTAATCGCTTAATATTTGCCAGTTTTGTTATAACATAGTCTCATATGCTTAAATAAAAATAAAACTTGATTGTTTATTTATTGCTATCACTTAGCCTTGCATGCTCAAATTAATAAAAAAAAATAAAAATAGGCCCAATTGTTTATATTTGTTATCACTTAGCAAACTTAAATAAATTAATAATGAAGTGACCTTGATTGCTACTTGTAACCCCCACATAGATTGCATGAGACACTGTCGGGACCCACATTTGTGGACCTCGAGGGATGCCTAACACCTTCCCCTCGAGGTAATTGAACCTTTACCCCGATCTCTGGCTCGTTGACCTTAGCTAGACCTAGTTAGGTTATATAGGTTCCCTAACGCGCCTTAATTCGTTAGGTAGCGACTCCAAACTCAAAATCTCAAAAGAGTAGTTAGGTCGTGCACAAAACCCGTTTTCTGCGAAAATGGGACGCGACACATATTCATGGGAGGCCTGTTTTGGACAGTCTTTGACCAAAACGACGGACCGATAGGACGGTTGGTCCCTTGGTCCGTCGATTGACAAACGGGGCGTAGACGTGGTCTCGCTTGTAAGTCCACTGGTTTTGCTGCACGTTTTTAGTTTGGTCAAATTAATTAATTAGGTGGTTAGTTAATCAATTAGGTGTCAAGGGATGTCTAATTAAGTTGGTTAATAAACCTATATAAAGACTCTAACCTGATTAAGCTAACCTAGCCCTCATAATTCACATAACCCAAATTGCTCTTCCTTCTCTCTTCTTTCTCTCTCCCAAATAGAATAACACCATAGAAAGTCAAATTCAAGGGTTTCTAGGGATTCTATATATCAAAGTTTCTCCATCAAACTTCATCAACCAACAAAGTATGAGATTCCTTTTACCTTTGGGATCTCTTTCCCCAAAGAGCTTCTCCAAATTGATTTCAAAAAGTTAAGTTCTAAGTTGGTTTTCTTCCAATACGAAATTGATGTTGTGAGTTGCTTTGTTTATGATTTCTTTTGGATAAATGAGTAGATTAACATGAATTATGATTCAATTATACTACTCTTTGATATGTTGGTCTAAATTGTAGAAAATGACTTTTTCCCCTTAACTCTAGGTTGTGATCTTGAATTGAATTGTATAGTATTGACTTATTTGGTTTGTTTAGTGTGTGAATTACTATCCTATGTTGTTATATGCGAATTAGGAGTAGATTGTGATAACTTGACCTAAGTCTCTAATTCTAGGCTATGAACTAGTGATGAATTGTTGTATAATGATTCAATTGGCCTTGTTATTATGTTAGTTATTATTGTGTGATGATATTACACCCATTGTTGGGTTGAATTGGATGGTCGATGGTAAGACCTTGATGATTTTTTATGAAGGAGACTTGGTAAGTCTTGTGATCTCAACTCTTTACTTCAATTATGGTTACTTGTGATTAAATGATGGTGTTGTATTGAAGTATACCTTAAGTTAGGATTGATAGGGTTGGTATGATGTTCAATTGAAATGTATTGACTATGGTTAATGAGGTGTTGTCTAAGATTTAAATGTTATAAGGATGGTGATAGCTTGTCAATGTGTCTTATCATGATGTGATTATGTAAATGTGCTAACCTCACATGTGTGAATTGTAATGAAAGAATAGTACTCATGCAATTCTTGTTGAGCTATGATGATGATTATTATACAAGGAATTGACCCTATGACCTATATTAAGCTATGATGATTAATAAAGTTATTAAAGACATTTCAAAAAGGGACTCTAGCTTAGCACTGAGTGAACTAGAATGAGGAGTGTCCCTTCCCACTTAGGGAAGGTAGGATCACTAATGTACTCTTGAGATTGGAGACTATAATGCATGTAGCATAAAGAGGGTCCCAAATATATCTCCTAGTTCTTGAACTATGTTGCCCCAATAGGAATACTATCTAGTGGATCCACGTAGTTGCTATGTTCATGTTTTGGTACTACCTTGGCAAGTAGTCCGCCTTCCTTCGGTGTAGGGTTCCATGACACCGGATTCCACATTAGATCATGTGGTCTATGTCGGTTATAGCAAGATGTTCCCAAAGGTAAAATGAACAAAAGGGATGAACTCTAACTAGAACGACGTAGGGTGTTTAACTTAGTCTAGGTAGGGGTATGGGACTCTACCTAAACATTGCACTAGTTAACCTTGAGGAAAGTCTTAGGAGGATGTTCTTATATATTTATATGCTTATAATTGTACATGATTTAAATATGATGACCTTGCATATTGATGATGTTATATGATGATTGATTTCACTTATGAACATGTGTGGTCTCCATTGCGAAGGTGTGATGATATGTACTCTTAATGGTATATTGTGTGAAGTTGTACATTGGTTATGGTTCTTGTTGGGTTTACTTGATTGAGTGAGGTTTTGGGGATTTGCTTACTCATTGCACTAGTTGACTTAATGAGGGTCCATGAGTAATTGTCTTGATTTGGTTATGTTGTAATGAACTCTTATTCATGCTTGTTGATGTTATAACTTGATGTTAGAGTTGTCTTGATTATATGTTCTAGTATGTTGGTATGTATGATTGACTTGGCTAGGTTTAGCATGGTTGGTCTTGTGATGAATATGGTTTTGACTCGATAAGTATGCTTTAGTGACTTGTATTGGTTCTTGAACGTTCATAAGGCTTTCCAAACGTAAAATAACATGCTTAAATGAGATGTCCCTTTCTAACATGATTTTATGATGTGTGTGCATATGGTCTCATACTTAGTACAAGTGGTGTACTAACCTCATTTTCTCCTTTTTCCCTAATATTTTAGGTTCCGGTTGTTGAAGGCTGTGATGACTATTGAAGGAAGACTTGGATTCTCACTCTCCAAGTTGGGTAGGTCATCACTACTTCGAGGGCAATGTCATTTTCTAATTTCAGATATTGATTAGTCTTAAAGACAATATGTTCATTTTTTTATTTGAGTATTAAAGATTGTATAGCCTATATGTGGCGTTTATTATTTTGATGTATGGGCTAGGCCCAATTGTTATACTCTTATTTAGATGGTCATGAGATGAGACATCCGATTTTAAGACTGTGTTAAGTATCTTATATATCTATGTGAAATAAAGTAGAAGACTAAGTAATCTTCTTATACGAAGCGTCTATGTATACTCAATATGAATATATTATATGTATGCGAAATGTCTATGTAAACCTCAAGATAGATATAGAGTTTTAAATTTTTCCGCAATTTTAACCTATGAATGTAATGATGTAAGCTAAGAGGCTAGTCTTAGTCTTCGATGAGGACGACGACGCCAGTTACGTCTAGGGGGTGGTCTCCGTATGTAACAACAACGACATCTAGTACAATAGAAGTATTTAAGTGTACAAGTTACTAATGTATAAAAATCTAAAAAGTATTAGAGAAGCAATAATATATTCCTCTTATTCAAATCATATAATATTCATATGAATACAACAATCGACTAACATATTTTGAATACAATGAACTCATATATTTGTTTTAACAATATAAGCATTAATGTATCATGTAGACTAGAAATTTAAAACAATACAATTATACAGGTGCACAATTCATCAATATGTCATTATGAATCTTTGTTCGTTTCTCAATCTCCTTTGCAGTAATAGAGCCTGAAATTTTGACTTGCTTTTTAGTAATACACAAATCAAGTGAAAGTACCTTTTTCAATAATTTATCAAAAACTAAGTACATCTCACGACCCTTTTCGAAGTACTAATTTCCATCATTGAAATGGTGAAAATAACCTCAGCAAAACCCTATAAAGATAGGTGAAACATGTATACAATTATAACTTTCGATGAAAAAGAAACAAATGAAATTAGAAGATATATACCTGATGAATCTGAATCACAAAATAACTCATGAAATCATGCAAAGAATCGTTAATTGTAAGGAAATTTGGGGAAAAGAAACGATGATTTAGGGATAGATTGAAAGAAAAACTTTGAAGGTGGAAACTAGTAATATTGAAGGGGGAGGGGGGGGGCTAAAAACATGATTAGGCGTGTAGAATAGTATTTGCATTTTAATAATAAAATATATCCATAAAAAATAAAGTATATGTGAGAAATAAAGGAGATAAAAAATTATTAAAATTGTATGTCTATATTTTTACATTGAGACTTTATTTACAAACACTACATCAAACTCTTTCAAATAGGATTCTCATTCCTATTCTATTCTAAATAGGATTGTAATACTTGTTCATATTTTAACACTCCTTATCAAGTTGGTGCATACTAATCATATGTATCTAGCTTGTTATAAATGTAACTAATATAAGGACCAGTGAGGGACTTGGTAAAGATATCTCCAAGTTGATCATTTGACTTCACAAATTTGTAACAATATCTCCTAAAAGTATCTTTTCTCTGATAAAGTGACGGTCAATCTCAATGTGCTTAGTCATTTCAAGAAAGATGAGATTTGATGTGATATGAAGGACCACTTGATTATCACATACAAGTTTCATAGACCAATTTTGTCAAATTTTAGCTCTCTCAACAACTATTTGATCCAAACTAGCTCACAATTTGCTACAATCATTGCTTGATATTCTGATTCTTCACTACATCAAAAAACCATACATTATTTCTTACTCTTCTACGACACCAAATTATCTCCTTCTAAAACGCTATATCCGAATATCGTATGTCTATTAAAAGATGATCCTGCCAATCAACTTTTGTATATCCAGTGATATACTCATAGCTTTGATTCTTGAAAAATAGTCATTTATCAAGAGATGATTTTATATACCATAGAATACGAACAATTTCATCTTAATGACTATCACAAAGTAAGTCACAAACTCTGGGATGTCAGGTTTAGTCATTGTGAGATAATTCAACTTTTCAAGTAGTCATATATGTTTTTTAGGATTACTAAGTGACTAACCATATTCTGAAAGGAATTTAACATTTGGATTCATAGGAATGTCAATGAGTTTACATCCCATCGATCTTGTCTCCACACGAATGTCTAAGGAAACTTCCATTGAGAAATAATAATACCTGATCTAAACTAGGCAATCTTAATACCTAAAAATATTTTATTCTGTTAATGTCTTTAGTTTGAAAATTCTTAAAGAGATGTTGTTTAAAATTAGTGATATCATCTTGATTATTGTCACTGATAACAATATCATCAACGTAAATAACTAAACAAATAAATTAATTTGGTGCAGAATACTGATAAAACACAAAGTTATCAGCTCCACTATAAGTTATGTCAAACTCTTGCATTACCATGCTAAATTTTCCAAATCGGGCTCGATAAGACTGCTTGAAACCATAAAATAACTTATGCAATTGACAAACAAGGTTACTAGTCCCCCTGAGCAACAAAACTAGGTGGTTGCTCCATATCGACTTCTTTCACAAAATCATTATATAGAAAAACATTTCTAATGTCCAATTGATGAAGAAGACTATGACACAACAATCATAAATAGAAAAAAATGGACATATGTTATTTTAGCAATAAGAGTGAAAGTATCACCATAATAGAGGACAAAGATGATACAAAGACATAATAGGGTGGCGTGAGGCGATGATAACTCCAGAAAATAAAATGGGTTAACATTTCTAATGGAACGTATACATTTTAAAAGTGCAATTGATTGGATATAAAGAGGAAATTGTACAATAAAAACAGGGTTCGACACATGTTATATAGATCATCTTGATTAGTGTTGACACTACAATTGGAGATGCAAAAGTAATTATGAATTCCTACAAAACCTGAGATACGGATAAGACCTCAGAGACATCAAAATGATCAGAAGAAGATGTATAGCAAGGTTGAGTTTCGAAGAATATGACATCGGGGGATATAAGATATCGATGAAGATCAGGTAAATAGAAATGCTACTCTTTTTTAACTCGAGAATAACCAAGAATGACACATTTGAAAGCAACATGGGCTAATTTATCTTTACCAAAGACTAGGTCAAGAACAAAACATGTGCTCCCAAAGACACAAGGGGTTATAATGTAGAAGATAAGGCATCCTGATGCAAGGACTGTGTTGTCCCAAAAAATGCAATGAAATATGAATTCAATTAGGAGAGAGTGAGCAGTCTCAATAAGATGAGTATAATGCAAACAAGATGTTTGGTGAATAATTTTTTGATGAGTCATAAATTTGTGAAATTGGAAATATAAGTATTTGAAGGCATTGTCACTATGAAAAGTATGTATAGAAAGACCAAACTGAATTTGTATTTTAATAAAAAACTTTTGAATATAGAAAATAACTCATTATGATCTTTTATTAGAAAATTCAAATACATCTTGAATAATCATCAATGAAACTAACAAAATAATAAAAACCTAAGGGTGAACAGTCTCTACCCCATATATCATAATGAACTAATGTGAACGACCCTCAGTACTACAGAAAAGGTAGCACAAGTGTGTTTCTCAAGTTCACATACTCACAATCTAATTTGGATAAAATAGACAAACTAGGCACCATCTTCTATAACTTGGATAAAGTCGGATGTCTCAACATTTATAAACTAGGGCTGAGAATCTGTTATGAAACATGTTCCGAAGGAATTTGAAGAGGTAAGATAGTAAAGACCTTGTGATTCATGTACTGTATCAATCATTTGTTACGTATTGTGGTCCTACACAAGGAAAAAAAATCATCAAAAATAATTATTCCACAACGTAGAGCACACGTCAAACAACTAAAGATGGCAGAACCAAGGACATAAAGAATAAAGTCTAAAGTGACAAAAGAGATGGGTTTTGACTTTTTCAACCCATTTTGGTTTTGTTTGGATCTCATTGGATAAAGTAATAGATGGATGAAACTGTGAATAAACAACATCATACATAAGTGATTTTGTTTATGTGTATGATATTTTTTACAAAAATACGATCAGAATAAGTCCGTGATCCATGATCCAAAAGTATTAAACTGTGAAACATAAGTGAAAGTATTATCCGCAACACAAATAAAAAAGAAAAGAAAAAGTGACATTCGATTTTGCAAGATGGGTATCATTGTTACGAAATTAGTTTGTGTAGTTATTTCAAGCTCACATCAATTAATATTGTTTTTAGTAGAATTTAGAAGTGGAGGAAAAATATCATTTTTATAAGCGTAAAAATGCTTTTTCATCGGATAAATGGTGTCTAGCAGTTCTCGCCATTTTTCTTTGACTTTTATTATCTTTTCATCATCTTCATTGAAAAAATTAACTACCAATGACGAAATTCATTACCAATGCAGTTCAAAAAACATATATTTATCATCAGAAAATGTTTTTTCGCCCAAAAAATGGTGTCCAAAAGTAATTGTCTCCCTTTTTATTTTTTCTTTTCACATTTATTACCTTCTCATTATTCTTATTGAAAATACATACACGACGACGAAAATAACTATCAATATCTTCGTAGAAGATCGAAGAAACAAAAAATTGAATAGAAAATAAATTTTGAAAAATAGGAAAGGAATATAAAAAATAAAAAAGTACAATAAAATGAAAATAAAAATAAAAATATCCTAAGTCATCTGAGCTACATTTCACTTAAGGTGTACATAAATAATATATAAATACCAATATAAAATTATATAGAAGGGTCATAAGACTTGAAATTAATTTGAATGGGGGACACTCCTTTTTAAATTAATTTGTAGGGTTATGGTTAAAAAAGTGAAAAAAGTGGGGTTAGGTTGTGGGGTAATGGGTCATTTCATGTCATATCCGGGAATAAACCCTAGACGTAACTGGCGGCGTCCCTCTTTGAGGACTAAGAATAGACTCTTAGCTTACATCATTACATTCATAGATCAAATTTAGCGGAATATTTATAAAATTTTCATTACATCTACTCGGAGGTTTACATAGACCTCTACATACACATAGTATGTATATATATCGAGTATACATAGACCTTTCGTATAGGAAGATTACTTAGTCTTATACTTTTAGTGCACGTAAGTATATATAATATAACATAGTCATAATAGTCGTCTCATTTCATAACCATCTAATAAGAGTATATCATATTGGGCCTAGCCCACACATCAAAGTAAGAACGCCTCACCTAGGCTATACAATGTTTCATACTAAATGAAAAAGAAAGAAACATAGAAGTCTTAAATTCAAAACAACTCCATTAGCTAGATAGTGGCATCGCCCTCGGAAAGTGAGGACCTACCCTACTTGGATGATCAAGAGATCCAAGTCTTTTTCAACTCTTCTTCAAAAGCACTTCAACAACAGAAACCTAAAATGTTGGAGAAAATAAAGAAATGGGGTTAGTACACCACTTGTACTAAGTATGAGACCATATGCACACATACTTTGAAATCATGGTAAAAAGGGACCTTTCTTGAAAACATGCTATTTTACCCTTTTGAAAACCTTATGCACATTCAAGAAGACCATAACAAATCAATAAGACATAGTCATTAAGTCATAGGCATGCACATCACAAGACCAACAACATCAAAACTAGTCAAGTCAACATGCATAAACTATAAATGAACACATAGTCAAGCAACTCTATCATCAAGTCATAACAACAACATGCATGAATAAGAGTACATTTCAACATGACTAAAGTAAGACACCCACAACCCTTATCAAGTCAACAGTTGCAATGACCAAGCAAAGCCTCATAATCTTACTTCATTGAGTAAACCAACAAGAATTATGACTAACTTACTACTTCACATATCATAACATTTAAGAGTACATAGCATCACGATACTTTAACAATATAGACCAACACATATTCATAAGTGACACCGATCAACATATAGTATCAACAATGTCCAAGTTCATCATATGCATGTCAGATAGCTTTATAATCATATTCATACATAAGAACATCCTCCTAAAACTCCCTTCACGGCTAACTAGTGCAATGTTTTGTGTAGAGTCCCATATCCCTACCTAGACTAAGCTAAACCACTTAGGTCATCTTAGTTGGAGTTCATTCCTTTAATTCATTTCACCTTTTAGGAACATCTTTTCCTAACCGACATAGACCACATGAGCTAATGTGGAATTCAGTGTCATGGAACCCTACACCGAAAGAAGCCAAACTACTAGTACCAAAACATGAACATAGCAACTACGTGGATCCATTCGCTAGTCTTCCAATGGGAGTAACATAGTTCAAGAACTAGGAGATATAGTTGGAACCCTCTTTATGCTACATGCATCGTAGTCTCCAAATCTCAAAAGTACATTAGTGATCCTACCTTCCCTATGTGGGAATGGACACTCCTCACTCTATTTCACTCGGTGCTAAGCTAGAGTCTCTTTTGAAATATCGTAATTAATCATCATAACTTAATGTAGGACATAGGGTCTAACCATTGTATAACATCATCACCATCATACTCAATAGGAACTGCATGAGTATTGTCCTTTCATTACAATTCACATAGGTGATTTTAGCATATTAACATTTTCATATCATGATAAGACACATTGGTAAATCATTCACCATCCTTATGACATTTACATATTAAGCTAACACCTCACAAATCATAGTCAAGACATTTCAATTAAACATCATACCATCCTATCAATCCTAATACAAGGTACACTCCAATGCAACATCATGACTTAATCACAATTAACCAAAATTTGAAGTAAAAGATAGGGATCACAAGATTTCCCAATTCTCCTTCATAATTCATCATCGAGGTCTTACCATCAACCCTTAATTAAACCCAATTAGGGTATAACATCATCATAATTCAATGATCAACATGATATCAAGGCTTAAAGAATTACAACATCACAATTCAATACTAGATCACAACTTAAAAATACTTAGGTTAATTCACAACATACCTCATAACCTAGATCAATTCTCAAGAACTTGCATGAAAAGACTACAATTCACCCTAATTTGTTCATGATTAGTATAAAAACATCATCTAGTAGTAATTCAACCAATAGCCAAGTCAATTGAACCAATACAATATAATTCATATCAAGATCATAACCTAGGGTTAAGGGGTAAAGGTCATCTTCTACAAACTAGACAAAACCATCAAGATGTATCATAATTGAGTTTAAATACATGTTAATATATTCATAATATCCAAAATAAATCATAAAAAAATAATTCATAATATCAATTTCGTATTGGATGAAAACCCACTTGAAAACTCAACTTTGGAAATCAATTTGATGGAACCCTTTGACGAAAGAAGTCTCAAAGGTGAAAGAGCTCTCATACCTTACTGATTGATGAAGATTGATGGAGAAAATTGACCCTTTGCATCCCTTAAACCCTCCCCTGTCTTGGTCTTCAATGGTGTTTATCGCTAGAGAGAGAGAAGAGAGAAGGAAGAGAATTTTGGGTTTGTGAGTTATGAGGGCTTAGGTTAATCTAATGGGGTTGGGATCTTTATGTGGGGAGTTAATCAACTTAATTATACTTCTATTAACATTTAACTAACCACCTAACCCCTTAATTAATTATTTGATAAAAAAACGTGCAAAAATTCACAATGACCACAGACGACACCATGATCGAGGGATTGTGGGTCAAGCGACGGCCACTGTGCCCTTCCTTGCTGCACATCCGTCGTCTTGTTCAGAGACTATGCACATGAGGCCCTCCAATGATTTGGCTAAGTGTTGGTCGATGGATGGCATCGATGCCCCGTCGATCAACACACGCCCCATCGATTCCTTTCGTGGGTGCACACTGCCTTGGGAAATTTCTTGACCCCATAATGCAAGGGTCCTCCTCAAGGGCCCTTGGTTGGTCCTTGGGGAGTTGTACAGGGACGTTTCTATTGTGAATCAACTTAAACACATTTTAGACACCCTTCAAACCAATTTTTATCATTTTCTGACTTGTAAAAGCTAGTCAAATAGGTTAAGGCACACTAGTACCTCATTAAACTAGTTTCCAAATGTTCTTGGATGTTTTGGTTTCTAGACATCCTAAATGACTTATATTCATCAAAATGGACCTGAAAACATTGTCTAAACCTTATGACACCTATGCTAGGCTCTAGAACACGTCCTGGATTTTTGAAGTGTTCATTTTATCACTTTAAGAACTTGGGGGTAAAACAGAGATATAAAATATCATTTTCATCCTCAACACTTCAACATAAAATAAATTCATCCCTCCAAATAATTACATTACAATCTAATGAATATAAAATCATTTAATAAAAAAGTTAACACTTTTCGAGGAACCTCTGAAGACGTTATCAAACAACTCCTCGTCTTCCATAAACTTCTCAACCTTCTTTACCGAAACTATCATACATAAAATTGTTCATCCTTCATGTTCCTTCCATCTTCCGTTATCTAAAACATAGAGAAAAAAATCTTATAGTTGTTCTTGAAAGAACGAAGTCGAGTTTGCCTATTTTCATCGACCTTCTTCTCAAGTTCAATCGAAGCTTTTTCAATCTACTGAGTCTGATGTAAGTTTAGTTGTGTTTTCAATTTTCACCTATTTGATTTTTATATTGAGATACTATCGTGAAATCATGAGTTTAGATGTTTGCTTAATATTCTAAAAATCTCACCCGTTTTAGTTCATGTTTTTTATTCGGAATCATTAGTGACGTTGTGCTTTGGACAATGCACGAAACATTTGATTTTTTATGTTTATTGATTTTTTTATCTTTTATCTTTATGGTCCAACGAGCTAAAAGCTTCAACTGTATGTTGAGAATCCCCTGTATGTTGGTCAACTATAATGGAGTTTAGGTCAATGACATTATCGAGTTTTGTTGGAACTGATACTTTTTTCATATTATTTTTAAGCATTACTTTTTTTGTATTAATAGACTACTGATCAATTTTTAATATGAAAAATATGTTTTTGCATATAATACAGTATGACACCTAAAACTAGAGACGGAAGTGTTAAAAGATTTGTTTCTAAGCCTTCTAAAAATAATAAAAGAAAGGATGAAGAAGTTTCAAAAGGATCTTCAAAAAAGAAAAAAGTTGTAGTTGAAGAACCTAAGTCTAACTCGAATTCATATACAATGACTGAGATCGATAACTGTGAAGACAATGGTGAATCTAGTGAATAAAGAACTGATAGTGTAGATGAGGAGAGTAGCACAAACAACGGAGATACTTGAGATGAGGATGATGATCCTCTGTCCTTGCCAATCTGTGCAAGAGATATCTCTGGTAAGTCCTTTAATCTAAGTACATGGATGGATGAGTTGGGATCTATCCAGTGAAATTTCTGCTAGAGCAAGATTGACCCTTTATCATGATTTTAGAACTGTGTTAGTTCAAGAAAAAATTCATAATGAATTTAAAACTACTTGTTTTGGACATTTAAGACATATTCAAAGTACTACAAGTTCAATGGACAATTGGTCCATTATAAGTTGTTGCGTCGTGTTAAAAATGATAAAAAGAATTGCATGAGATATGATTTTGTGTGAATGATAAGTCTGCGTGTTTTAGCTTAAAAGAGTTTGCATTGATTACAGAGCTGAATTGCTCAGCATACCCCTATGAATCAAAAATTAAAAATGTACTTGAGAAAGGTGAGAAATTCTACCATCAAGTGATGAAGAGTAACAATATTAGTGATACAAAGTTGATGAATTTGATTAAAGGTACTATATTGAACAAGGAGCAGAAGTTGAGGTGCTCCTTAGTTTGTTCGTCCACTCTTTGTTGCTTGTCCACGATCGATCTAAGATTGTGGATTTGAACCACATTAAGATGGTCGATGATTTAGAGCTTTTCAAGAGCTATCCGTGGGAGAAAAAGTGTTTTGATTTAACACTGAAGTATTTGAAGAACAAAACTGATTTGAAGAAGTAGATGCAAATGTACAATGAAAGAGGAAATGTACCATATGTTTTGTATGACTTTTCCTAGGCATTTATGTTATTGGTTTTCAATTATGCACTTCATTTATAATAAACTCTTTTATATCTATAAAGTATTTGATAGTATCTTTTTTTTTTTATTTCAGGTTTGAATATATGAGGATTTTTCTCATATTGGGAAGTATGCAAAGAAGTCATTGAATTTTCCTCTATCCACTCCACATTTGATTAGATGACACACAACAAAGAGTAATAATATTGTCGAAGGTGATTCATTTAAGTATAAAATAAGAAGTACAAAGGTATAATTTATTTATTATTATTATCTAGCAATATTTGTAATTTAGTTTTCAGGTCTTGTATTATTTATATTTTTTTTATAGATTGTGCATCCATACCTTATTCCTACTGTCCGTGAAACAAAATAAAATTATTTGGCAACATTAAAGCCATATACGGATGAAATCAAGAACACAACCATTGATGTCTTAAAGGCTAAGTTGAAAGGTGTCACTGACTGCTGCTGTAGAGAACGAGGAGGATGAAATATTGGGTGAGAAAAATTCCAATCAGCCTTGTGATAATTCTATTTCGCGTGGACTAATAATAAAAATGATAATTTGTATGAGCGTGTTGCATCCCTTAAACTATCAATGATGGAAGTTGTTGATTTCATACGAGATGAAAAATTGAGGAGATCTTAAAAGAACAAGAAAAATGAAGGTAGACTAATTTATATAGTTTTGTGTAAAATAATATATTTGAAAGAATGCTAAGTTATGTATTTATCAACAGTTAATGAAGACTATACATCACCAACAGTTAATAATGATGGTGCTGCTGATGTAGATGAAATTCTTCCATAAGCAATAACGATGAAGATCTCATTGCAGTTGATGAGTACTTCGCAGAAGATATCAATGAAGTTGTAGACAAGATGAAGAAAGGAGAGAAGAACAAGAGGAGAAGAGGATGGAAGAGAACAAACAAGAGGAGTAGAAAATTGAAGAAAAAGAACAAAGCTGCAAAAGAAGCACGAAGAAGATAACAGAGAACCGAAGATCGAACAGAATAAAAAAAAAGAAAAAGAAGAGGAGAAACAGGTAAAAGAAGAAAAAAAAGAGGAGGATCAGGCAGAAGAAGAAAAAGATGAAGAAAAGCAGATAGAAGATTAAAAAAAGAAGGGGAGAAGCAGGTAGAAGATCAAGAAGAGGAGGAGGAGAAGGAGATAGAAGGAGGAATTGGAGTGGATGTGATGGGAATTGTTATGGAGATCAATGGTGATTAAGACAATTTATTTTTAAGTGGATTTTAAGACATTGATTTTTGAAATGATTGATTTTTTGTGGTTGATGATAAAGATATTTGGGGATTAAAATGGTTATTTTTTGGTGGTCGACTATTAAGACAGTTGATTTTTTTAGATAATAGTTTTTGGTGGTTGAATATTAAGACAATTGGTTGTGAAGTGCCTTTTTAGATAGTTGGATTATGTTAATGTTATTTTGTTTTGATGGATATTGTTGTCGATCAGTTATTGTCATAAAATTGTATATATAAGAAGTACTTCGTTTTATTAATAGACCGTAATACTATATGAGCAAAGGATAAAAGATTGCACTATTACATCTCTGTTACACATTTTCAATAATCAACAACTAACAACAGACAGTACAACTTTATTTCTAGTTTAGGCCTTTCTCTTTTTCCTCAACCAATATCAATCTTTGTTTTAGTTAAACCCTTTCTATCTCGGTGTCTTTTAGCAATCCTTTAAAGTGATCCCTTTGTTCTTCTGCTTTTTTGTATAAAGCCAATAGCAAATTCCTATTTTCTTTGGAGTTTTGAAGCCTTTCTAATATTTGAAATTTGATAACGCCTTGAAAATTTGATGTCTCGAATTTCAAACTCAATTTTGATGGGCTGCTTGTTGATGAATCTTCTCAAGCCACTTAAAAAGAGCATGCACCAATTGCACAATTAAAGAATTGTCGACTTGGATTCGTATCGGTGTGTGAAGTCCTCAAAATAGCTAAATTACCACAACGACAAACGTAAGTCTTTTCTGCATTAGATATTTGAGATGCTTGAGACATAATTAAAAAAGATATTTAAGTATTTTAAAATAGAATAAGATGGAGGAGTTCATGAATCCTTCTTTTTATACACTTAAAGAGCAAATGTTACCATTGAAAAAGTACCATTTTGTATTTTGTTAGTGTAGTAAAATTTGAATAATTGGATATAGTCATTGCTGATCAAACTATATAGATAATTAAGATAATCGATACGTGTTCATGTGCTTGGTGTATATTTTAATAACGACACTACACTTTTAACAGTAATAAGGTATATAAGGGTTGATATCATGATCCTCAAATGATCTATACTGCACCTACTAGAATATGACGCTTTAATATAGACCGTAGCTAATATAATTTAAAAGGGAGAATGTTTAAATGATATTAAATTATATTTTTGAAATTTATTCAATTAAGTAAGTTTAAACAAATCATTTAAGAGTACACATACATTGGAGGTGGATATAAATGATGTATGAGAAAGAGTTGTAGTTATTTAATCAACACATTCAATGTAATGTGTGAGAAAGCATAAGTATTTTGAGAGAATGTTGATTGTTCACCTTTAAGTATTTACTACAACTCTTCACTGTAGAAAAATCAAAAGATTTTCTCGCCGCTGCTTCGGCTAATAACAATTGTAGCTCACTCTTGGAACTAAATGTTTGATTCATGTAAAATTAGTTCCATCTGAGAAATTTTGACTAGGTCATGATCTCAATTTTGGCTCTGCCTCATCTTCATCAAATTGTTCGAAGTCTTCCGCATCTACTAGCTGATCTTTAACATCTAATGAATGATCATATGCCCGTTGATTAATCACAAAAGCTCTCATTTGGTTGATCACCCAAGTTCTTATTTTCAACCTAGTTGTTGTCGTTAAAAGAATTTGTTGGTTCAGTCGGAGAACTCGCAATGACATTTTATCTTCAACATAGGCCTAGATATATCAGCAACAACATCTATCATGTACAAGCTCAATGTCTATCATTCTTTATGACTGTGGTATGTATTTTCCCCCTCTCATTCATTTGATAGCTTATCACTAAGTTGTCTGCCTCGCAAGATAGCTCACCAACCTCAATTACACTTGCAATCATATTGTCATATAAACCATTGTGAAGCAACGTAATAGTAACTATAGTCTTACTAAAATATTTTTAAAATCAGCTTTTGGGGGGAGTCTCCTCCCATACTCCCATATAGTCACCAGCAACAACAACATATTCAACTACTGTCATATATAAACTACACTGATAGATACTCCCTCCGTCCATAATTGTTTGGTAGGTATACTAAAAATATATGTCCAAGATTAATTGTCAATTTAAATAATCAAGAAACAATTAGTCACCTTTTTCCAAATTTGCCCTTAATGATAGTGTAGTTCAATTGAAAAGTTATATAGACTTTTGATATTCTTGATAGGGTTATATTAGTCAAATTATACCTTGTATTAAACTTTCCTTGAGGGGTGTGCATGACCATAACATAACAAACAATTATGGACGGAGGGAGTACTACATTACGATATCAGTTTCTAGTGGCCGATGACTGAAACGAAATCCGTACAAAATGCGAATGAACAAGAATGGGTTCAGATCTAGCTCGAAATGGATAAAATGTATTTATAGTCCTTCTAAACAACTAAAGATGATCTAAAAACAAGTTATGAAGTGATTTTGGAAGATTTTTGCAAGCTTCAAGAATGGCGGGAATTTTTTTTCTTTGAAACTATTTTAAAGAAAATGGTGTAAAAATGGAAGAAATGACTAGAATGATGATGATTTCACCTGTGAAAGCTAAAATATCATCGGAAAAGTCGTCAAAATCTGCTAAATCGACCGCAAAAATAGGAGTATTTTGATTTCTTCTTGGAGATCTTTTCTCCGATAAAACTTTTTAATAAATGAAAAAATAAAAAACAATTCTACATTTGTATTAGATGGACAGGGATCAAAGTATAGTATCAAAAATTGAGTGTAGAGTGTTGTATATTTTGAAAGAATATTGAATGATATCATATATAGTGTTTAAAGTACCAATTTTTTAAACTTTTATCTAAATATTCAATTAAATTTGAAGGCTAGCTATTTTGTCAACTCTTCCGGACTTTTGCAAAATTTAGGTATCTTCTTATAACTAAATATTAATTTAACGAAGTCATTATGTATTTTCTTTTAATGAATAAAATTACTCCAAAAAAATAAATGAGAGAGAGAGAAACATGTCCATATTCCAGGTGGGACTTGTTACCCAACCTTTCCACATGCATTTGTTCTCCATCGACAAATTCGATATGGCAATCATTAAACCAATGATAATATATCATGATTAACTAGATATTTTATGTTATTATGTGTATATTTCATGCAAAAGAAAATATTGAGACAAATTATATTTTGTTTGGATGGTTATATTATTGGGACTATATTATTTATAAAGTTTGTTAGTTAAAATTTAGGGAAAATATCAAAGTACCCCCTCAACCTATGCCCGAAATCCCAGAGACACACTTATACTATATTAAGGTCTTATTACCCCCCTAAACTTATTTTATATGTAATTTTCTACCCCTTTTAGCCTACGTGGCACTAGTTCGAAAAAAAAAGTCAACCATCGTTGGACCCACAAGATAGTGCCACGTAAGCTAAAAAGGGGTAAAAAATTATTAATAAAATAAGTTGAGGGTGGTAATAGGACCTTAGTATAGTATAAGTGTGTCTCTGAGATTTCGGGCATAGGTTGAGGGGACTACTGGACATTATCCCTAAAATTTATTGTATTGTAGCATTTAAATTCATTGTTAAGTGACGACGGAAAGATTCAATCTATGTAACGATCGATTTAGTGTGATCGCATTATCAACTTGATATTTTCTTCTTATTTTAGTTTTATTTATTATTTAATAATTATATCCTATCTTTTCATAATAGCTCTACCGCTTAAGCTAATTTTCTCGTAAATTTATCACTCAAAATATGAATGTGTGACATCATATAATGATAAAGAACAATACAATTTATCCAAACACTAAATTCATTAAAAACAATATAATATAATACAACATATTACATTACAAAACAATAAGTAACAAACCTCACAACAACAAAGTGTTCATTCATAAGGAGCCAGATATAGTAATGTAGCTGAGAAATTAAATTACTAACCACCACATAATAACCATATAACATTATTTGCTTCTATAAAAAAATCTTTGTACTATAATACATACATAAATACATATATAACTTTGTTTACGAACCAAACGACTGCAAAAAGATATAGTAAGTCCAAAAAAAATGAAACTGAAGTTGTATAATCAACAAATATCCAAAAACTAACGCAAGCATAACGAATACCCAATTCAATTGAATACCTAAAACCTTAGAAAACATCGATAATGAAATCGAATTTGAAGGTTCAGGACTATCATCAGTACTCACATCACGTGGATGATCGAACGAGGAAGGAACAATCGTATCCGGTGCTGATTCTTCATCACCAGAAATCGGACTAATCGGAGCCATTGAGTCATCGTCAGACGGATCCTTAAGGTCTCGAGGCAATCCTTGACCATATGTAACGTTAATTTTAAAATGTTGACCGTTTTCACACTGTTCACCATCGTAATCGCTAGAGAAAAAATATGTTGGCCCAACTTTTAATAGTGGCACTGCTACTGTAACTGGAAAAATTGAAGTTGAAGATGGATCTGCAGATACCCATTGCACGGTATCATTGTCTAAGGCATTGTTGTAGTCACAATTTTTGTATGTTGTAAAGTTGTAAGTTTGAGTGACTGAATGGTTATTGTCTGTATTAAATACTGCATAATTAAAAAAAAACAAAGAAGAATTTTTTTAGTAATTAAGATGATATTCAAAAATTAATAAATTTAGAATCAAAAGAGAGAAGCATTCAAAAAAACTTCTGATTTAACGTAAATTATTAGTTTTATTTTTATATTATTGTCAGTTTTAAAAAATATTTTCTATTTGATTAACTTAACACCCTCTATTTGTTCATAAACTTTCGTCGTTACTAAATATTGAAAATATTTTAAATTTAGTAAAAATTTAAGTGTGTATTTCATTGACGCACATAATAGTACCTAGGTAGGTCTATGAGAGAGAATGATGAATTGGATTGTATGTTTGGAACATGTGCAAGCATATGGTGAGTACATGTTACTTGTACAATACCTTATCATAACACACACTTCTACAACTAACTTATCAAACTCTAAATAATGCCAACAAATACAGCTGTTTGTGATCAATTAAAAAAAAATTCAAACCATCAAAATCAAGTTAGGAATTGGTGATTTCAAAAAAAAAAAAAAAATAGTAAGTACAAAGATCAATGTATTTGGTAAAGTAGTTTGTACATCATTCATCACTCAAATAAAATTGTCAAAATTCAATTTTGGACATAGTAATTCAGATCCATCACACACACACACACACATATATATATATTATATATATATATATATATATATATATATATATATATATATATATATATAATCATAAGCAAAATTTAAAAAAATCCAAAGATCCATAAATCAATGCTTTATTTTTGTTACACATTGAGATACAGAGTTATCATATAATGATGCCCCCTACCCCACACAAAAAAGAGAGAAGAAAACTTATGGACACAAATAGTTGGAATACATTCAAAAAAGCTTCAAACCAAATCATCTTCTAATAATTAAATTATCGATTCAACAGAATTTAATAATTTTAGATTAAATTTAATTATGTACAAGTAATCTATTTAGAATTCAGTGAACAAAAGTAGTCATGAATCAAAACACATCAAACAAATTAAAATTTTAGTTTTGTTTGTAATTAAATTATATAAACTGTGTTTACGCTGTCTGCGTATATAAGTTAAATATTAAGAGAGAAAACTTACTTAGAAAATCACCAAGGCTGAATTTTTTGTTAGCAATCCATTTGTCATAGTTAACAAGAGGTTTTTCAAGATTATCAAACCAACCTAAAGCATCACCCACAGTGTAATTTTTGTAAGCATCAACTGATGTTGAAAAGGAAATCAAAATAAGAAGAAGAACTAGACATGAAAGTGATCTATTGTTCAAAATAGTTTGTTCCATTATTCTTTGTTTGTTTGTTTGTTTGGAAGAAGAACAAAGAAAGAATAAAGGCAAAGATGGGGAGTATTAGTTGTTAAGAGGACCTTTTGTGCTTTTATATATATAGAGGACCTTGTTCCTCTCTTAAATTTTACTAAAATGGTTCTCTTTTTAGTTTGGCTATAGTTTCTTCTTGATTGTACTGAATTTTCCCATTTAGAAGTATTGTTTATGTTTAATTATAATAAAGTCTTCCCAACCACTACTTTCTTTATAAAAAGATAATACTCTAAGTTATGGAATCGAATTTAGCGTAAATTATTAATTTTATTATTAAATAATTAATAGCTAAAGATATAATTTTTTACATGACTAACTAGTTTAGATATACCTATGATCTGTCATCATAACTATTGGCGAAATCAGAAATTTTACCAAGAGTAATTAAAGTAATGGTATGTGACCGTCAAAATAAAACAAAAAAATATTGTGTTATTTGATATTTCAGCCCAAAACTTTTTTTTCAAAATAGATACATATTATCATTGCGTCGAAGGCATAACTTTTGCAAACAATGTTCAATTTAAATGTACATCTTTTAAATTTAGAATTTGACATATATAGTAATAATAATAATTATTATTATATTATTATTATTATTACTGTTAATTATTATTATTTTTTGAGGAATGGTGTCCTTACACCACATGACATAGGTCTCAAACTCTTGTAGAAGCATGGGGTTTTTAATAAAAGTCTAGAGAACGATTGAAAATATCTTTAAATTCGACGAAAATTATGAGATGTGTTTAAATTTAGTTAATCAAGAAAATAGTATCTTTTAAGATTGTGAATAGTTTAAAAATAAAACTAATATGTCACAAAAATATTTCAATGGATGTATTTGCACGAAATCTGAATTATTTTGTTAATACAATTATTTGCCAATTGAAACAAAAGAAAAAAACTTATTTAATCTGAATTATTTGCCAATTGAAACAAAAAAAAAAACTTATTTAATCGTCGCATCGATATAGAATGGTACACATAAATATCACGCAAATTTATTAGTGTTTGTTCAAACTCAATAAATATGAGTTAAAATATTTAATAAATATTTAAATTATTTAATTTTAAATTGAATTGTATTATGTTTAACTTTTAGATAGTTATAAAAACTTGATTTTGCTTTATTACGCTAGACTCTTGGATGTGTGTTAGTATTTTTCCTTCAAACCTCTTCTTTAACATTTCCAAGAATATATATATTTATATGTTATAAGTATCTTATCCGTATCATATTATTGGATTTTTTATATATAAAAAATATATTTTATTTTTTTATTTTAGAAAATTTAAAAAGTTTTTTTCATACTTTTTTTAGAATATTGAATAACTACATAAAATAGTAATAATAATTAAATTTTAAAATATCATTGATAAGATTAGCTTGATAAAATACATCCCAATAAGAACTTACTTAAAACGCACTTTCTCCGACTCTATTTACTTGTCAAATATTTTCTAATTTAATATTTATTATTACTTGTCATTTTTAACAAACAATAAAAATATAACTTTTGCATTAATTTTGAGTTAATGTCTTTGAAAAATGTAATGTTTAAATATGTTTGTGACTCTACCAAGTAATAAAGATAAAATGGTAAATTCACTATACTAATTTTTTTTAATAGATATGTTAAGTCAAAATTTGACAAAGTAAAAAGAAACAAAAGAAATATATCAAATTAACAATTTAACATGAACCAAGTAATATAAAATCGAAGTATTAAAATTCAAGAAAATATTCGTGTATATATATATATATACACACAAGTGATTACATTACTGATCACATGCAACTTATAGTAAGGCGTAATTAATTCCTCACCTTATTATTATTTCTGATTTTATGTCTTTGAACATACTCTTTTAATGTCAAAAAGCAACAACTTGTATTAATATTAGTTTTTTTTTAATATCTGAATTTTAGATAACATAAAAAAATATAGATTGATTCATACATCAAATCAATGAAGTAAATTAGTGAAAAAAGAGCCCTTGTTATTAATCTTGAGTACACATTATTTTCCTTGAATTTAAGTTTAGACCTTGTACTGTATCAATAGATATTTATAGTCAAATGGAACAGCTGTCTAATCTAATTATTAAGAGTGGACCACTATGTACTATTATAAAAATGAGACACATTAAATTTAAGTTGGGGCAAGTAGAGTTTGGTTTGATGTCAAGTTCATTGTAATATTAGCTTAGTTTTGTTGAATAAATTAAGAGATGTTCTATATTTAGGAATGAACCTTTATTTTGACTCAAAATGTATTAATAGTAAGGGATCTTTAAGTTGTGAATTCTACTATGGTATATTGATGTTCTTAAATTTTTAGAAACTTGGCTATGAAAAAAATGGATTGAAGAACTATTAAAAGTCTATTGCTTAACTAACTGAGCTATATATTATCTCTTTTAGAGGGTAGGCAAAAAAACAGAGAGAGACCCTGCCTTATATAAGTATATTGTTTAAAATACTTTATAAAATTGTATGGCGGTTGGTGGATGATGACTAGCGATGATGATTATGTGTACCAATTAGGGATGATGTTAGATTATTGAGATGGTTGCGAGTAGAAGCACGCTAGTGTTGATGACGACTTGAAATAGTAGTTAACGATTATAGCGATAAAGATACTTATGAATGGTGGAGATGATTGCTCATATATATAGTGATGATTGATGATGATGATGATTGTCAATTGATGGTTATGAGTAGTGATTGATAGTTGTTACAGTAATAAGTTATTGTGATGATTATAAACAGTGGTTAGTTGTGATAATGAAGTGATTAACAAAAAAAAAATTAATTGTGGTCGAGGTTAATAGTTGTGGATGATATAAATTACGTTGATAATGACGTGTGATGGTTATAGTGAAAATGGCTAAAGAATTGTGTCCGTCAATTTTTGAGTAAACATCTTAACTACTAATATTAAGACTTTGATACAAATCTTAATAATTCAAATTTATTCAAAAAATATTATATTAACTAGTATGTGTCACATATATAAAAAAAAATTAGCGCCTTATTTCAACATAACCTATGTGAATTTCAAAGACTATATATGTTTTTTCTTTTGCTATAATTTTATTTTATATTACATTGAACATAACTTCAAAATTAATAAACTTATTTATTTATAGATCGACACAAAACATGTAAGATGCTTTAAACCTTTTAAAAAAAGAGAATTTCAAGTGAGCAAGTACTTGTTGGTAGGCAAAGAATCTACCATTTTGTTTTTTATAATTCAAATGATAGAATTTCACATAAATTTCATAACAAATGTTTACATTATAATTCTCTGTTACAAAGAATTCAGTTGACAGTCCATGTGTTACAAGGGGTCACGTGTCCTCTTTTATTTTGTTATTCACATTTTTTAGTACTTAAAAACATTATCTTTATTATATTTCCAAAAAAATATCTCACTCAACATTACTTCTCCATGACTCTCAACTACACTAAATTCTCGTGATTGGTTAAAGTATAGTAATTATTTTACTATTTTTGTTAATATACAATAATTATTATCGTTAAAAATTATTTTTATAATATAATTTTTATGGAATATTCGATAGTAAATCATATATATATTGTTGATCATCATTTAAAATGTATACGATGAAATAAAAACATTTTAATTCTGTAAATTCTAAAAAAATATTATTTGATGAATTAATTAAAATAATAATTTATTTATTTAATGTTTTTTGAAAAATGAAAACTAAAGGTAGCACAAAATCCAAAATTGAATTATTATTTAAGTAGAATCTTATCAGTGGCGTGAAAGTGAGAGTGTCGGTGGAATAATACATTTTGCTGCAAATTTCATGTGATATTAATTAAAAAATAATAATTTGGTAGTAGATATTAATTAATTAATTAATTAATTAAATTAATAGCTGTATACATCATTGCTATTCTTTTCTCCAAACTAATACAACGTATATTTCATGTGGTTCCTATCAACGTACGTACGTACCTACAACAAAATAATATATACAATTGCCTCAGATTTATTGCTCTTACGAGGTTGTCGCAATTCAAAAATGGTCGTGATATTATTTATTTATCTTTTTACAAAATAAGTCAGCCTTAACTCAATAAAACAAAACGATTGCGGAAAATAAACTTATTCATTCTATCATAACTTCAAAAATTGATTGTCACGTGTACAAGTCACTAATATATAGAGTGTATAATGACAAAAGTTAATATCTGATTTTAGCGATATTTTTTGTTTATTACCTTTTATAGCAATATTGTGATAAATCTGTAATATGTATTAAAAGTGAATCATGTATGCAATATATTTGAATTATAATTGTTTTTGAAATATATTATGTTTGTTTGGTAAAACATTTGTCATATTGTATTAAAATGTTTGATAAATATATTATCCATCATTAAACTTGTATTATATGTGAATAATAAATTGTTCTTTCTAATATGTATTAAACTTGTATTATAAATGAATTAAAAGTGGTCAAGTGAAAAAAAATGTTATTGTTATAAATGGTAAATATTTTTTTTATTTATAGTATATTTTTGTAAGTTTCCCATTACAAATGTTAATGCATTAGTTTCTCAAATAGAACAAAACAAAAAATAAGAAACAGAGGGTCTTGTCATCCTGTCGGAATGACAAGCAGTTACCTGTCAAAAGTCCTTTGAAAGCCTCGAAAAATAGGAGAAGAAGAAGAACAATCACAAGGTATCGGACTCGGAACCCTACACAAGTACTGTAGAAGCAAGGAATGAGTATCAACCAACACGGTACTCAACAAGTAACCAAAAAAACAAGGGAAACTAGCTAGAAATTGAATACCTCTTTCATCCCAACAAAACCACCTCAAAGTTCAACCTCCACAAAAATTAAACTAACCTAATAATTTCACAATACACGCAAGGCTTAACCACACAGTCTAATGTTATGGTGAAAAAATCAACACGTATCAAGTATGTCAATCACAAGTAACACGTAGATCAATCACAAATAACAAAATGCATCAAATAACGATAGTCAACTCTTGCCGAAACCATTTTCCTTCGACACAATATAGCTAGCCGACACTATTTTCCTTCGTTTGTATATCATATCACTAGCCGGAACCATTTGCCTTTGGTTTAATATCACATTACTTATTGGAACCATTTCCCTTTAGCACATTATCACATCGCTAGTCAGAACCATTTCCTTTTGGCTTTATATTACATCATTAGTCAAAATCATTTCTCTTCGGCTCTATATCATTGCTCTTGTCAAAATCATTTCTCTTCGGCATAACATCACATGTCTCATCACAACGTACAACAATCAATGCAAATAAGCAATTCCACGCCATAAGGAAGCTAAGAGATAACAATTCAAGCAATTCATGTTCACATTAATGTCATCCAAACATTTCATAAATCAATCAAAAAGGGGTCCGCAATAATGCGATTCACAAAGCTTTATGATCAACAAGTTTCCTTTTCATTAATTCCCTTTTTATTCGTTAAGTTTAATCAAGTGAACAATAAGTGTATCACCTCATTTTCATTACTCCACAAAGAAATACACAATTTTACTAGATTTACAAAGTTTGAGAGATAACTTTGCTTAATTGAATCAAATAGTCAATATAACGTCCTAAGCGTACAATCTATTTCAATCAAGCAATCACAATAAGATTTTGAAAATAACGACACTAATATCACTCTTTGAAAAATGGGTCAATCAACTCAGAAACTTAATTCTGTAAATGAGGCTTGAATCCAAAAATCTTTACTTGAATATGTTACCCAAGACATTTGGAACTCATTGGTGAAAATCATTTCGAAAAAAGACTTAAAATCAGTTAACAATCACTATTTTAGTTTAGAACTCAAGTTCTTGAAAAATCTTGTCATTTATCAATCAAAAACTCAAGTTTTAATGTTAAAATCTACAAATGATTAATGAAAAATGAAGTTCTAGAGTTACAAAGGCTTATCCAAATGATTTAGCACAACAAATCTCTTCAAATTCGTCTCCAAAGATTTTACAAAGCTCAACAATGAAAAATGGGGCTAAAACCCCAAAATTTGCATGTGTGAAACCCCATTAGAAGTCGCAAAATCGGTACAGGTTCGTTTAAGCGTACATCATAAAGCGAATTACACATTCAATTTTGCAAACACCGCAAAAATGGAGCCTCTCGAAAAAGTGAAACCTTCTACGCTTTTGCAAAGTTCGCTTAAGTGAGGCCTACAAACACCAGCAAATCACAGTCAAGCACAAATCATTAAATGGAATCATATATCGAATTTGACTATACACGATGTTCCTCACTTAATGGAACCATCAAAACAGGAAAGCGGTCTCCTTGGTCCAAAACTTGTGAAAGTCACAAGAAATGAACATAACGCCTAAAAAGACTAAATCAAACTTGGAACCTCATAATATTCAACAAAGACCTCACTTAAGCCTAAAATCATCCCTTAAATCCAATGAAACTCTCAAAATTCTAACCCAAACATCTGAAACCCGAATGTTGACCAAAGTCAATTCAAAGGCTAAAATTTCACAAATTTCCAACTTAGGACCTCAAATCCTAAAAAAAAATACTTCGAATTTGAAAGCGCCAACTCTCATTGACCAATTTTCACATTCAAGAACTTATAGAATCGGCGAAATTTCATTCTGACACTTGAAACTCCAAAAAGTATCGAAAGCTACTTTTTAATGACTTAAGTTTTTCAACTCAAAACTTACAAAATTCACAACTTTTTATCCAAAACTCGAAACCAACTTTCAGAACTCAATCAAAACTAACTCGTGTTCAATATTGTGAAGGGTAAAACGGTAATTTTATAAAAATGTCAACAAAAAAACCAACCAACAGGTCATTACAGAGATGATGATAGCTTTTTCTTCTTGTTATTAGTTATTGGTTGGTAGAGATTTTGATTTTGTTTGTTGAGTTAACTACCATATCATGATATAGTGTTGTTGGACTTGCATCCTTATCTTGTTGAGTTAACTACCATATCATGATATAGCGTCTATCAGTAACAATCTTTTTCTAACTTAGCGGCGTTGAACAACATGTTATGATTGTGTTTAGGTCACTGTGATTACTTGTTGTAGTTATGATGTTTCTATCGTATAATTACCGCCTATGAGCTTGTTCAGGCCTCATTAGACCCATAAAATTTTGGATACACCAAGCCCATGGGTCTGGCTGATTGAGCCTTCGAATCGGACAGGCTATACCTATGAGGTAATGATTATATTTATCATTGACTACGAGAGATGTATTGATACACGATGCCTGGAAATTTAAACAATTCAGTTCAGATGATTACTAGGGTCCAAGTAAGAGGGTTAATAAGGGTACTTGTCACTACTGGCACATTTACACAGGACTTGGAACAATATGTAAAAAAATGAGCTTTCTTACAGTTCCTTCTACACCAATAAGCTAATAGAATCATTTCAGCGAAGAAGAGTAAAACAACAGATCATCCTTTGTTAATTCAAACTCGAAACGATTACCTTCAACTGAAGATGGGTTTACAAAACATGTCTGATATCAGCGAAAATTCCTGAAGAGTGAGCCTTTTTTTGTACTTCTCTGTCTTCTTGCCTTCAATATCAACATGTAAATCCATCAAACTATAGGCAGACATGATAAGTATACGATAGATACACAGATAAACACCTCCATATGCTATGATGGATGACAAACAACTGCATTACACGATAAATCACTATCCACAACCCACATAGCAAACTCTTCAAGTCGTTTTTGTATCTGTTCTGAACCCATTTCAGGTGACCAAAAGGCAAACTTCTTTCCATTCCTTGAAGAGGTTTCGTTAGCATCCATAAAACTGATGTTCAAACTAAAATCAGTTTCATCAACCCTGTTAAAAGTAGCTTTCTTTTGTTCCAATAACTTCTCAACTAGATTTACAAAATTTCCCTCTGTGGCGATTGAACCTCTAGTCTTTAAAGAGGCAACTGAGGCAACAACTTTGTCCAAAACATTATCGACCCAAATTTTTAAAGCAGAAGCTGAATTTCGTATGAAGACAAGTTTAAAGTTCTTCCCCAAAAGAAAGTCATGAGCCAAATCATACGAATGAAGAAATGAATCACTGCTGATCGGAATCACGTCACTATCCACAACCCATGTGTTGTATTTAAGTTCCAAGGACTTTCTAACTACGTGGGCCTTCACAACAATCTCTTTGCCCAACTTTTCGTGTGATTCGTCAAAGTTAATCGAGTTTTGTAACCTAATACTGTCAAAAAATTGGTCTGTGTCAATCACAGGATGACCCCTTCTTGCAAGATCAAGTAGGAAAGAGGACTGTGGACCCAATAAGACATAGTTTTGGATATTCAATCTTTCAAAGTGGCAGAGAAGATTCCTAATAATTGACTCTGACACCTGTTGTAGGTTCAAGAATAGTATAGTCCTCGATTTTTGAACCGAGTGAAGAACAGTCACCAGATCATCAGCACTGCGTACAATTCTACCAGGAGAAACTTCCTTGAAACAGAAATCATACCACTTCAGACTGTGCAAAGATTGCATTTTCAAAAGGTTGATATCAAAAGACTTTTCATCCACTAAATAAGAATCTGGCCCAGCTGACTTCCCATAGTTAACACCAGCATCACGATGGGACACACTAAAAGCTCGCTCATGCAAAAGATTGGTATAAATATTAAAGTAACCGCGGGCATGGATGAATTTAATGAACCAAGGTGTCCAGATTTTTTCCCCCATCTTTTTGTACCATCCTGTTGTCACCTACAAGCAAATTACATTTTACAGTAAGAGTAATAGTTAATCTTAACAGGTTTGTCATTATCTTCACTAAAAAATGCAACGAGAAGAGAAAATTCAGGCAATACACTACCATCCCATCAAGAAATGGCTTCAATCCCTTGGCCTTGTGTGTGTCATACCATATGCGGAATTCTTTCCAAGGTCTTGGAAACAGAAGCTGACCCCAGGTGCCAACCAACTGGTACAAGAAAAGTTGAGTTCGGTCATCAATCTGCATCTTGTTTCCATGTTTACCTATAAGCCAAAACTAAATGTTATATCAAGCGGATATACGAGTAACAAATGACTGTTAGAGATTGTTATAGAGGATGTTAAGAATGATAAATTTCCGGAGGATAAAAGTATCCAATATCCAAGCAACACATACACCTTCAAACAACAACGATGGGCACGTATTCTTCAGTGAAAAAAAAACTTAGTAGGTTTTAGGGTATTCTAAATTTCATGAAGCATACAGGATGGCTCATGGAAATTACGCTATTCGGGGAGGCGCCCTATACACCAAAATGTGGGATGTTAAGAGTGTTGAAGGGCTAGTCGCAAACAACTAGCAATTGATCTCTGTTATTTCAAATACCAAATTGGAAAAGCATGACACACATTTATTTTAAGTTCTCCACATGAATGTTTCATCAACATAATAATAGACAAACATTCAAAATTCCCCTGATTCTATTGACGTAGAAACACCCCTGATTCTATGGATAGCCCAAAAGGCTATAAGGTTGATTTGTACTTTGATGATTATAATTACAACGAGCCAATATATCTCAAAGCAAAGTGTTACAGAGAGGATAATAACTAACTCAAGGGTCACAAATCATTTTCTGATAATTAAGGGCATCGATAGTTAAGTTTTCTCCAAATAGGAAAAAACAAGAAAGAACTAATAGTCTAGCTACATTTTGGACTTCAGCACTCTTCCTCTATAAATTATCTTTGAACATATGAAATATGCCATAGGGACCCCGACCACGGGAAAACTGTATTCATATGCAACAAATGCAATAGGACCAGTTACAAACACAAAAAGTAGATAGGAGTACTCATACTCAAGGACCGAAAGCTCTCATAGCATCGAGGCAAAGAATAACTCCTATGAAAAGAAGAGCATTTATAATCAGAGCTATAGGAGTGGAAGGGAATTAAATAGCAACAGACGCTACTTCTGTCTGCGTCTATCTTATCCTATTAGTTAAGCATTTAAAGGGATGTTGGAAATGAGTTTCAAAGCTTGAACTTCCACAGAAGACCACAGATAGCACTAGTCTTGATTGAGTTTCTTGAAGCAAAAGGCTTTAGCTAACTAATGAGTACATATATACGGTCTTAGTGTTAGCAAAAGAAATAGAAGGGATGCGTGCGAAATCTACAATGGATACCGAGGAATTGGTCAGGTATTGCTTTGCTTGCTCTTAGTTTAAGCTATTCCAAAGCGATTATTCATCTTCCACCACCAGAGGCCTCCAGAGAGAAGGTGTTCACATGCATTCCACTTCTTTATCTCTTAGTCCACCATTATTGTGAATATGTTAAATAGTTGATCGTTCTCGACTACTTCCAGTCTGATAATGCGGTCACCTCTAGCCAGCGACTAGCCCAATTTTGGAGCTAAGTTTACACAGCCACGTCGAGACTCTCTTTTGAAAGTGAGATACCGGCTTCTACAAGAGGGAAAGATCACTTTTGCCGTGAAGCAGAGCAGTGTTTAAAGGGGTTGATTCTTCAACTATGTTCTTTCGTCATTCATTTTATCTCTTTTTAATAGTGAATGTCAAATAGTTTTTGATTCTTATACTTTCCTGAGGATATCCTTTCTTCTATTAAATTGAAGAGATCCCCCCGGAAAGAAGGTCTTCAAAGTCACATTCAGAAAGGAGGTCTTGAAAGTTTCATTCAGAAAGCGTTCAGAATTAAGGCCTTGAAAGTTTCATTCGAAAAGAGTTGTTAAACACAACTTCAGATGTGTGTTTGTATTAAGGAAAGGTATAGTTTATACAGCATTCCACTTTATGCATGAGTAATCCATAACAATCAAGGATGATATTAGATAGCATCAGAACAGGTCCAACACAAACTTATGTCTTACTGCAGACCAATGAGTAGGTGTCAACTCTGCACGTTGCCTTATTCTCAGTTATGATATATGTAGTTAACATTACTTCCCCCTTCACATAAATCAATATCTTAATCTTATCCACTGAAAAACAAAATCTCAAAATCATGTGGAGATTGTGAAAGAGAGATAGCAGGATCTTGTGCAGAGATTGTTGTGTCAAAGAGAAATTAGAGATATACAAATGAATTAACCGAGGAATGTTACACCTCTTTCGCAAATGGGGTAATTTGGAAAGAGAGGAATATGTGAGCTTTTGAAGGGGTAGAGATGAGCTTTGCTAAATTGAGAAGTAGTCTTTGATCCCTTATTGTCTTTTGGTGCACCCATATAGTTACTATTTGTATAGAGGATTGGGTGTCCTTTGGAGAGAATTATATTTTGTAGGTTTCTCCTTTTTAGTATAACTCTTGTATACGGCCATGTTAGCCTTGTCATTATCAATGAAATCTATTTCCTGATAAAATAAATAAATGAATTAACTCCTTCATTCGTATCAATCCCCAGTTTCTTCTTCTGCAGCCTTTTAGACCAAACATGACATCCTATAATACTAAACACCATTAACAGGCACCCAAGGGTGTAGCCTAGTGGTTGTGAATCCTGAGGTCTCAGTTCAAAATTCAGCGGAGTTAAAAAAACACTAGGTGATTTTTCCCATCTGCCCTAGCCTTGGTGGACAGGGTTACCTGGTCCTGGTGGCAGGTATTCGTGGAATCAGTTGAGGTGCGTGAAAGCTAGCTCAGACACCATAATTATATGTGATAAGTAGTTATGATACTGATAGCTGTTTACAACTTAATTTCATTTCTTACAACAATGACAAGTTCATTATCCAAGGACAACTTACAGCGGGAAGATTATTTCACTCAGATGAATCTTACCTCAGAGTACTTTAGCTAAGACCCAAATAGATTACTTACTCCTTAGAAGGGTGATAGAGGTCTTTGCAAGGTTATCCCGAGTGAAAATTTACAACCCGACACATGCTCTGGGCGATGAGTTAAGAGACTAAGTTGCAGCATAAAAAGAAGGTTGGGTGCGATCGGCCAAGGATCAAATGTGGGAGGCGGGGATTGTACCTGTTTTCGTGTTTATACCAGTAATAGTAGCATTTGTCTTGTAGTTGCCTATCTTACAACTTTTATTACTGGTTATTCACTATTTCAGTTATTCCATTTGTTGGTTATGGTTATTGCTCCTCTTTTGAATGTTATGTTATGTTTTCCCTATTATTTTCTTTGCCCTCTTTATTTCTATATTTTTCTTTTAGCTGCTTTGATGTTCGTTACTCAAGTCAAGGGTTTTCTGGAAACAATTTTCTACCTTCTCAAGGTAGAGTAAGGTCTGCGATTCTGCATACACTCTACCCTCCCCAAACCCCGCGATTGGGACTACACTGGGTTTGTTGTTGTAACCTCACACGATCCCTCCAACATACCTGATAATAGATTGCTTATATTCATTGAACAGGAACCAATATGCACTTCTCTTCTTAACCTAAAATGTAATTTGCTAGAAGTATACATCGACATACTGGAATGACAAAATGCAATTGCAATTTCATTATGAATCAGCCAAACGTAATAACTCCGGTAAAACATCAAGTGGACTAACAATGTGGTAGAACAATAAAACGAAAAAAAAGAATAATGATTGAGACAAAAGTATTAACAACCTACATCTAATCAAAGTATAGCTACTACTTAACTACCAGAAGTGCACAGAAATACAACTACAGCATACTCAAATACAGATTACCATAGAGAAATCATTTCTTCTACAAAAGTTAAACAGCACTAATATCCTTGAAAGAAATAGCAATGAAAAGAATTTAAGTACCTGGTACAAACCTAGGCCTCTGTAAGGAAGCCCCATAAATCATAGGACTAAAGTTGGATTCGTTATAATAATAATTGTCAATCAAACTCTTCAAGAACCGAAAATAAAGAGGTGACAACTCAAGATCATCCTCCACAACAAAGGCAAACTCATCATCAGAGCTAGGCCACCAAGCCTCCAACCACTGAGCCTGAAGTCCAGCATTAGAAGCCCTATAATGAACCAACTTCTCCCCATATTTCCAAGAAAACCCATCAACAAAATCAAGAATACTTTTCGAAAGATTCAATTTTTGGTCGATTTCCACATACCCATTTGGGGAATCTTGAAAGTGATCAATGTAGACATGGAGATGAACAACATGGTTGTCATAATGTGCTTTGGAAAGTGAATTGAGACATCTAGAGAGGGACTCAAGACGGTTAAAGGTGAGAACTTTGATTAAAAAAGTGAAGTTTTGATGGGTTTGAGGGGTGTTTGGGTTAAAGGAGAAAGATTTGGTGGAATTCAAGTTTGTAGGATGGTAAGAGAAAAGGAAAATAACAGAAAGAGAGAGGAGAATGAAAAGTGGGATGAAATTTTTCAGGGTTTTCTTAGGTTGTGCCATATGATTTGTTCACTCTACAGTTATGTCATCTTTCTTCTTTCTCTTTTTTTGAAATTTTCTTGGAATACTCATAGAGCAACTTCCATTTGGATCTCAATAGAAAGGGAGAAGAAGAGTGTGAATGTTGAAATCTAACATTGCCCCCAAAGATTCTATCATAATTGCAATCATACTCCCTTGAGTATTTTTTTTTTTAAAATGGATTGTTATCCCACTCTCAATATGGGATAAAAATAACATTATAATCTCGAAATAAGTTATGTTGTGATTTTACTTAGTGAAATATACCTAATTATTTATCTAATTCTTTTTTAATTGTCCATTTTGATTTTTGACAATAAAAAATGATAACTTTTTTTACCTATCATGTCCTTAATTAATTACTTTGAAAAACATAAAACATTGAAAATCTTTAAATTTTTAATGAGTAAACTTTAGGTTTAGCAAACATTAAATTCATATTTGTATGTTATACCTATAGTTTGTACAATTGTGCTCCATAACAAACTTTATGTTTGTTATGGCTATTAATACGTATATTTCGATATACATATATGAATATGGCTATTAGTATATATATATATATATATATATATATTATATATATATATAATATATATATATATATATATATATATATATATATATATTATAATGACTATTAGTTTGTATATTTCGGTATACATATGCGAATATGGCCATTTATAAGTATATTTCGACATGCATATATACGAATCAATTGATCTAATATGTGTCTGTATAAAGCGACAAAGAGAGAGAGACATAAGAAAACTAGGCCGAAGAAGATCTATATTTGTATAATTATAAGTATATATGACGAAAATATATGTATTTATATTTGTATATACAATTTTCTCTCATTTTGTACTAACAAAAACATAATTTATACATTTGTGTTTGTATAAAAATGAGAGAGGCGAGCGAGATTAGAGAGAATGGTGAGCAAGATTTTCTGGGGAGAGAGGTAAACGAAAAGATGTGTATATATATACAGTTTTTTCTCGCTTTATACAAACACAAACACATTTTATACATTTGTGGTTGTATAAAGTGATAGAGGTGAGGGAGAGACTGGCAGCAAGAAATGGAGAGTGGCGAGCGAGAAATTTAGGGAGAGAGGTGAATGACAATTGTTTGTTACGGGTTACAATTAAATCAAACTATGGTTATACCAGTTAATTTGAATTAAGTAATTTGTAATTTTATACAATTTTCTCACTTTTAATTCATCCACTTTATGATTAATAGGGATAAAATGGTAAACTCACTATGTCAATCACTGTTTTCTTTAAATATGTGTCAACTCAAAAGGAAACAAGTAATTAGGGACGTATAGAGTATGAGATAAACTCATTTTTAAAGCAATCTCGATACTATTTATCTCTTGTTCTTTGTACCAAATGAGCTCTAAGGTAATTTCAGTCACCTCGCCACCCACTAGACTTAGCTTTAAAATATTTAGTTTTCTTGTTGCTTACAATATTATATTTGTACTTTTAATTTTTTTTTCTTAATAAATATATAGTTGAATTAATTGTCCATTAGCGGCCAATCTAACACATTTATCTATTAATATGGAATTGTGATGTAATGGTGTAGGTGTTTTAACCTAAATTAGAGATCTCAAATTTGAGTCTTGAGTATGAAAAAAAATTTATTAGGAGTGTCAGTCCCAAAATGGACCCTGCAAAATTATTCGAAGTTGATCAAAAATTTCAATATAAATACCGAATATCAAATGAGACAAAAAAAAGATATTATTCGTTCTTGACCCCTAAATATCTTTCACATCCTCATCCAAATTTACTTTTATTAGGTAATCAAAAGCTTCTTAACCTATATTATATATTGAATTCTAATTGCAAATTCTACAAGAAACTCTTGCTTATAGAATGTTGCTCTTTTGTTAATACGTAATAAGTAAAAAATTGTAATGATGTTGGTCACATATTCTTTCATTCCTTTGAAGAGTTTTGACGGAGTATTCTTTTGAGTAGATGCAACAATTGTACCAATTGGTATATATATGGTTCTTCCTACCTTAAAATAGTTTACCAAGCAAAGTTATTGTAGTATTAATGGTTGTTGAAGAAACATATTGTAAGTATCTCAAAATGAATAAAATTATATTTGCGATTAATTTTAGTCAAAGAAGTTAATCATATATGTATTTATTAGCTTTAATAATGATACTAAGAGCAACTTTCACATATATCAAACACAAAATTCATATTTGGAAGCTATAGCAAAGTTTGCATAATTGCGCTTCATAGCAAACATAAATATATATAATTCGCAATACATATACAAAGAAACCAATTGTATAATTCGCTTTACATATACAAAAGAAAGCAGTTGTATACAAATCAATAATATAATTAGTGTATGTATAAAACGAGAAAGAGAGAAAGACAAAAGAAAATTGGGCAGTGAAATATTTGTATTGTATAATTATAAGTGTATAGGACGAAGATATATGTATTTGCAAGTGTATATACAATTTTCTCTCACTTATAGAGGCGAGGGTGGCGAGCGAGATCTGGGAGAGGGGAGAAAGAGGAACAAAAATATATGTATACGTACAAACTTTTTCGCTTTATACAAACAGAAACATATTTTACACATTTGTGTCTGTAAAAAAGTGAGAGGGAGCGGGAGAGAGATAAGCGAGAGAGGGAGAATGGCGAGCAAGAGTTTGAGGGAGAGAGGTGATTGACAAACAGCTTGCTACAGGGTACAATTAAATTAAAGTGTGGATATGACATTTAATTTGATTTATTAGTTTGCCATTATATACATTTTTCCCTAATATTAATCTGTCATTATTTTTTGTTAAATTCTATTTGTCTATAATTATTTGCCCATTTTTAAATTGACGCATCTATTAAGAAAGTAATTATTGACATAATGAGTTTCATTTTACCCCTTAATTAAGATTTTCAAAAATTTCTATATTTTTTAAAATAATTAATTGAGGGTATAATTGTAAAACCCCGTAGCCAAAATAGACCAAAAATCATTTTTTTTCAGAAAAATCTGCAGGTGCAACAAACGTGGCATCGACGGTCCGTCCTGCACAACCATCGATGGGATCAGAAACTCCCAAAAATTCAGCCGGGAAAAATTGGCTAAGTCTTGATCAATGGACGGACTGACGGTCCGTAGGTCATACGACGGTCCATAGTCTGTGACCGTCCATCGATACCTCCATTCACTCACTCTCTGACAAGAGCTACGGATGACAAGCACAGTCCGTAGGTGGAAAATTTGAAAACTGTTAAGGGAAAATGTAGTTGGGTCAACTTCAAATGGTCATAACTCTTAGCACAAAATGAATTAGGTGTCTCATCACCTACCCACAAATATATAATTGAATTAGCTTTCCATAGCCACCAACCTTGCAAAATTCTGACCTCCGAGTAAAATGTTATGCCCATTTTAGTAAAGGTCTATCGAACAGGCCCTGACGACGGGGCGTCGATCAGACGACGGACCGTCAGTCCTGGCCGTCGTTTAACCCGACAACAACTTTCTCAGGGGTCTTTTTGACCTTTCACACTATATTTAAACCCTAAGTTACGTCGTTTTGACCCTAAATCATCATATTTTAGTCAGTGTAAGCCTAGAAACATAATTGAAACATATCCAAGTCAAATCATTAAATCAAAACCTAGAAAATTAGAAACAACAGAGGAGAAAAAGCTCAAGAACCCTAGTTCAAGAACATCACAAGTTTCAGCACCGAAACTTAAGTATTTTTTTCGTGTATTTCATCACCAGGTATGTGGGATTTCACTAGTGGGTTCCTTTCACCCATTGAGTCCCTTGTTTTCAGTTAGATTCTTGATTCTCTTAACATGATTAAATCTAGGGTTTCTAGAACTTCGATAGAACTTCATGATTTAGTTAAATATATGTTCCAAATCAGATTATCATGTTATTACTCCGATTATCGCATGAATTTCAGAACCCTAGCTATGTACTTCTTTAGTCCTTGAATTACACATGCTAGGTCAGATATTTCAGACACTTCAGATATACATGCCTCAGTTATAAATGCATAATTACCAGATTAATTATTGCATTCTCAGTTTGCATGTTCAGTTTCGAGCTATCCAGTTATAAAACTCAAGCATAACCAGTAAATTTACAGAATTCATGGGAGTAGCATAATACCGAGTTGGACTAAGGTTCAACGTACCCAAATAGTCCCAGAACTACTAGCCAAGTAGGTTGTAAGTCCCTTCTGTGGGCAATCAGTTTAGTGATCACGCCAACATGCCTTTATACCTCTGGCAGGGTATATTGGTTCCTCTCGATGGGGCGTATACATCGGACTCCACATTTAGCTTATGTCGTTTTATTATCAGTTATTAGTAGCTGCCACAGTTCAGTCAGACTTTATGCATTGACCATTTATCAGTATATTTAGTATTCAATTTCAACATATTATAAATTGGTCATTGCATCTAGTTAGATCAGAATTCAGTTTATCATGTCAGATTATTATACTTGCTTTTATGCTTGTTCGGTTATGTTTTATTTCAGATTTACTTTATCCTACATACTCAGAACCTTTCAAGTACTGACACATATGTGCGCTACATCTTCTCGTGATGTAGGTTCAGGTTCTCAGCATCCAGATCACGCATAGGTCAATTTTCGATATCCAATTCAGAAGATTCAATGGTGAATTCTCATTCTCCGAGGACAACAGTCATGAGTGTCATTTCAGTCTTTAGTCATTTAGTTTCAGTTTTTGCTAGATTTACTTGGGGCTTGTACCAGTATTTCTAGTCTAGTTTAGAGACTTATTTCAGACAGTTTGTTTCAGCTTAGTAGTGAGTAATGCTTCTTTGTATTAAACTCATCGGTTTTTCATATATCTCAGTTTTAGCATATGGGTATTCCCCATCTTTTCAGATTTAATTATGATTTAGCTTCCCCATCAGTTTATTATCTTTAGTATGCTCATGATCATGCCAGCGGGGTTAGCTTGGGATCACTTGTGGTCCTAGGTTCCGTGTCCGCATTTCATGGGTAGCTAGGGGCATAACAATAATAGGTAAAAACATTTTGTCTTTTCTTGATTTGTCAAAATGAACAAGTAATTATGGACAACTAAAAAATGAACAAGTTATTAGAGACAGAGGAAGTATATCACACTTCCTCGATCCCATATTAACTTGTCACCTTTCTAAAAATACTTGTTCCAAATTATTTGATCACATACTAAATCAAGAAATTAATTGATTTTTTTCTCATTTTACCCTATAATTAATATTTCATAATTTTTCTTTTTAAGCTTGAACAAAATTAAAGTTCCTAGAATTTATCTTTCCAAAGAGTTCATTAAATACTTCATTATTCATTTGTACTCTTGCTCTATCCACTTGGGAATACTTATTCTTATTGTATATCCTATATCATCTTAAATTATCTTGATATTCATCTGAAAACCTTTTAAACTCTACAAAGCAGTAAATCATGAAACCTCTTCATTGAAATTGAAAGAACTTTTTCTGTTACAAGCTAGCTCTAGAATACGAGCTTATTTTTCTACACCATCTAATACACTTGTATCTCTTTATATAGAAAACATTAATGCTTAAAATTCTAACTAACTTCACATACTTCACATTATTCTCGTGTCATTGCCTTCACTACATTAACAACATCTAACAAACTTCATAACAACTAACTGATTCTAGAAGAATAATAGTTGATTCTATTAGTAATTCAATACACCCCCTCAAATTGCAGGGTGAAAGATATCTAGCACACCAAGTTTTCTCAAAAGATGATGATGTTGTCTAACCCCCAGACCTTTAGTAAGTATATCTGCAGGTTGCATAGTGGTGCAAAGATACTTGGTTCTAATGAAATAGGACTTCACCTTTTCTCGAATGAAAAGACAATCAATGTCTATGTGCATTCATAAAAGAATGTAACCCTAATAGCCATACCAATTCAGCAACAAGGCTGCTAGACTTTTGTACTCTGCTTCAGCAGAGCTTCTACTAACAGTTTCTATTTTTTAGACTTCCATGAGATCAAGGAATCACCAAGTTTTACTATATATCCTGTCGCTGATCTACGTGTGTTCGGACATAAGGCCCAATCAGAATCATAATATCCAGTGAGCTCAAGAGGACCTGTTCCCCTTTTAACCAAAATTCCAGGGCATGCGGAATTCTTAACATACTTTATAATCCTCAATGCAGCCTTCTAATGTGAGATTTTTGGATGTTGCATAAACTGACTTAGCACTTATACACTAGAGCAATTATCAGGTCTGATAATCGTCAAATATAATAACTTCCCAATTAACCTTTGGTATGCTATGATGTCTTCCAATTCTGTATCAGCAGAATCAGTAGTGTTCCCAATGTGTTGATCATATTCTAGACTAGTTAGCTTTTGATTGAATTCTAAAGGAGTATATGCAACCTTTTCTCCACTTAATCCAACTTCTTAAATGAGTTGCAAGGCATACTTCATTTGATTCAATAATATCCCTTCTTTTGACTTCAAAACTTCTATCCCTAAGAAGTATTTGAGAGCTATTTCCAGTGATTAAAAGATCATCAACATATACCAGAATCATAACCATGTCATCTCCTTCCCTTTTAATGAATAAAGAGTGGTCATCGGCACTTTGAATTTTAAACTGTTGACAATAGTGCATCAGTAAACTTGATGTTACATTGTCGTGATGCCTGCTTGAGACCATAGAGTAACTTCCTTAGCTTACATACTTTATTTTGTCCCCTCTTCTAGAATCCAAGAGGAAGTTCCATGTAAATGTCTTCAACTAAATCACCTTGTAAAAAGGCATTATTGACATCCATTTGAGAGAGATCCCATCCATTTGAAGCTGCCGGACTAAAAATTGTTCTCATGGTAACCATTTTTGCAACTGGAGAGAAGGTGTCATGATAATCAAAGCCTTCTCTTTGAGTGAATCCTTTTGCAACTAGTCAAGCTTTGTACCTATCCACTTCATCATTTGACTTGTATTTAATCTTGTACACCCACTTTGAACCAATGGACTTTTCACCTGGTGGCAACTCAACGATAGTCCAAGTGTAATTGTCTTCTAAAGCTAGGATTTCTTCTGCATGACATCCATCCACAGCTTGTCTTGAAAGGATTCTTTGAAAGATTGAGTTTTTACAGTTGCTTAAAAAGCATGTAAGTAAGTTTGATTACCTGGAGACATATTGTCATAACAAACATCATTAGTAATAGAGTGAGGATTATCCTTCTTAGGCACAACAAAACCCTTGAGCCACAGAGGTGGTTTGCATGATCTTTGTGTTTTCCTTGGGCCAGCATTGGCTTGTGGCACCTCTTGTATGGGAGCTACTAGAAACACATCTTTTTCTTACAGTGAATCTACATAAGTTTGTGGAGAAACTACTTCTACAGCAGGGTCTAAACTAGATGTTGTGACATTTGCAGGGGATATCAACAGAAGAACATAGGTTTGGCAATTGAAAATCAACATCCAGATATGAATCTTGAGTAGGAGCTCCATCTATATGATCTGAGAAGGGTAAAAACAACGATGTGGACCTTCACTATCAGACTGCAAATCCTTAAAAAAATACCCTCTCCTTGAATACAACATCCCTATTAACAAACACACTTTGATAATCTAAGTCATATAACTTGTATCTCTTTTTGTGTGGTAGAGAACCCCAATAGCACTGTTATCTTTGATCTGGCCTCAAACTTTCCTCCTCTAGGCAACACACTAACATAGCACCAAACACTCTAATGTGATCTAGGCTAGGTGATCTCCCAAACAACACTTCATAAGGATAACACCCTTTTAATACATCAATGGGCAGTCTGTTGATTAAATAGATTGTTGTTTGTACACAATCAACCCAGAACCTTCTAGGCACATGAGATTAAAATTTCAAGGCTCTGCCAACTTCTAAAATTGTCTATGTTTCCTTTCAACAATACCATTCTGTTGTGGTGTATAAGGACAACTACTTTGGTGTATAATACCTAATGAAGATAGTAAATCATAGATTTGATTGTTAAAAAACTCAGCACCATTGTCAGACCTCAGAATTTTATTGAACAATCAAACTGATTACAAATCATGGCTATAAAACTTTTCAGCACAACTATTACATCCTTCTTAGATTGTAATAATGTGATCGATGTGAATCTGCTAAAATCATCTACAACAGTCAGAAAATAATGTTTTTTTTATCATAAGTGGGATCTTTATAAGGTCCCCAGACATCTAAATAAAATAGCTGGAACATCTTAGAAGTCTGAGTGATACTAGAAGGAAATTTAAGCCTACATTGCTTTGCCAGTGGACAAATCATATAATCAGTCTGCACATTGTCATCAACTATATTCTTCAACATTAAAAAATGCTTCATTATTTCTATTGAAGGATGACCCAACCTAAGATTCCACAATTTATGCTCTACTGGATTCTTTTCTTTTAGAGCAGCTCCAATTACATGTGTAACTTCACGTCTATGCTTCAGGATATACAGACCTTCTTCGTCTTTACTAATCCCAATCACCTCTCCAGTACATAGAGCCTAAATTACACCAGAAGTCGGGATAAAAAGACACCATGCACCTCAAATCCCTGGTCAACTTTGATACAGATAATAAATTGAATCTGAAGTCTGGTACATGCAGAACATTTTTAATCTTACAATATCCCAAAATCACTGCATCTCCAATATGATCAACATGTATTCTATTTCCTGTTGGTACCTTAACCTTGTTGTGATGTGAGTCTGATAATATTCTACATTCACCTAGTAGACTCTTACAATAAGTTACATGATGTGTAGCACCTGAATCGATTATCCATCTAACATCATCATTAACATTGCTAGGTAGATCATGCTTACCTGCTAGAGCATTAGCCTTGCAAGTTCCTGTTGGTGGATCCACCGTGCTGAGTAATTGATCACAATGCTCTCTAGTAAAGATTCCTCTTGGAAAGTAGAACTTAGAACCAGGTCCTTCATTCTTCTCTGAACCTGATGAAGTTACTGCTGAGACATTGGCATGAGGCATAGTATCCTCATTTGTTGATGACTTCCTCTTGCTTTTAAAATCAGTTGGAAAAGCTACAATTCTATAGAAGGTATCTTTTGTGTGATCTTTGAATCCATAGTGCTCACAGATCAGTCCTGGACTCTTTCCATGTGAGTTCTTACTTTGAGGTTTCCTAACTTGGAAATTGTTATTTTGTATTTGAAAATTGTGTGGTTTTGTGGTTCTACCAGCCATCATTGTTAAATGATCATTACCACTTCAGTTTGTCGTAATCTCCTTTGACTTTTCTCTTGAATTGCCATTGCATAAGCTTGATTAACACTAGGAACAGTTGCACTAAGTAGAATTGAACATCTAACTTGTGCATAACTTTCATTCAGTCCTACTAAGAACTGTAGCAGTATTTGTTGTTTAACAAGAAGGAGATGGTACCATTACATTCATTTCATCCCATAGATCTCTCATCTTTGAGTAATAAGAAGTTACAGAATCAGTAACTTGATGAATCATGATGATCTCCTTCCATGGATGGAAAATTCTAGTCAAATTCAATTTATCAAACCTTTCCTTGAAATCGTTCCAGATCTTCTTCGAACTAGAAGCATAAACAATGATTGTCTTCAATTCTGGAGCTAATGTTGCACTGATCCATGATAACATCACACCTCTCTTATCTAATTTCTAAGTTTCCTTTGTATGAACTCTAAGCACATGTGCCATCAACAAATCTAAGTTTTTTTTTTACTAGAAGTGCTAGACGCATTGATCTACTCATACACCACAATTCTCTGGTCCGGTAAGCTTCATAGAAATCAATGCAACTCCAAAAGTATTTGAAGCTTGTAGAATGAAGAGGATGATTGTGATTTGTGTGTGGAACAATCTCTGTTTCTTCTGTTTGTGTGATTTGTTAACCTTCGAAACTTCAAGGATCTGACTTCTTCTTCTTCTTAGTTTTGCCCTTGATCAGAGCTCTGATACCATAAAAACTTTCTAAACTCTACAAAGCAGTAAATCATGAAACCTTTTCATTGAAATTAAAAGAACTTTTCTATTACAAGCTAGCTTTAGAATCTGAGCTTATTTTCTACACCATCTAATACACTTGTATCCCTTTATATAGAAAATATTAATGCTGAAAATTCTTAGTAACTTCACATACTTCACATTATTCACGTGTCACTGCCTTCACTGCATTAACAACATCTTAAAAAATTCATAACAACTAACTGATTCTAGAAGAATCTTAGTTGGTTCTATTAGTAATTCAATATCGTCGATATGAATTAAGGGAGAATTAGTCAAAATAATCATTTTATTTATGATTTCTTAAATATAGTATAAAATAGAAAGTGATATGTTATAATAGGACAGAGGGAGTAATAGCTAACGTTCAAAATTGAGTTTATATATATTAAATTATTTTATTGGACAATTGACTTTATCACCTTGACAATCATTTCTAATTTTTTATTGAATACATTGGCATATGGTTGAGCGTATCTTTAGTTAAGGATATTATTTTGTTATCGTGGAAACGAAAATGATCAATGTGCTACTATTACTAAAAATACTAGCACAAATATCTTATGATGTTATTTTTATTGTGTTTTCGTACAATTGATCAAAACACTTTTTCGATATTTTAAAGGTGAAAATTTCTAGTGATAAAATTTTAAGAGATAACACTTTGTATATTTCTCTACTCTTGACATGCATGTATGGTGTGAAATCTGCTGCAACAAATTTAAATTTTGATGAATTTATTTTTGATGAACTAAATCAATGAATTTATGCAAATAAGATATGTAAGCATGTTATGTTAAATATCTTTTTAATAAATTGTTCAATGTGTATTGTTTTAATAAAGAATTAATAAAAATTTTAGACTCGTCCCTTGCTAAATATACTAATGAATATGCTACCAAGTCAAATTTTACTATTAATAACTTTTTCAAATGAAAAATAACGGTAAATAAATACGTTAAGGTCGGGTCAGCGAGTTTCACAAACTATTTTAAAATATTAAGTTGGAGAAAATCAATCTATTTCTGATAAAACAAAGAAATTTGCTACGAAACTCAATATTTTGAAAGATAATGTCTCACAATAAAAGCATCATGTATGAAAAAAAATTTAATTACAAATTCAGATCCAATAATCAGACTTTCAAGAAAAATGACAATTATTTTTGGTGTGACAAATTAGACCATCATGTAACTCAATTTTGAAAGAAAATTGAAAAAAATACACATGCAAAGCCAAAAGTAAATTTGAGTAAAGGAAATAATATTATCATGTTGCTCTTTTCCCAGCAAGTGAACCTTGCGTCCAATGTGAGTGATTGGGTGATAGGCTCTAATGCTATTATAGGCATTTTTGTGTTAATATATTTGGTTTTGTGTCTTACATTGAAGCTAGCATTTGGCTTCAAGTAATCAAATTTTCTTGGCAATTAGTATTTGGGTCAAGTTTTTGTCAAATTATATCATATGTTTGGCCCTAAGTTTTTTCAAGAATATTTGACTATTTCAAAAGATATGATTTATATTCATAAGTTTTAAAAACTATTTTTAAAAAATCCATAAATTTGCACTATCTATTTATAGTGAATATATTTTGTCAAAAAATAACTTTATAACATAATTTAAAACAATGAACAACAGCAAAATAACAATATAGGCAAGACAATTCACTAATCGCATATTAAGCTTTGTCATTGATTCGATTATTTATAACTCATTAAAAAACAAATTGTTCTTTCTTATCAATTTTGTAACTCGAATTAGAATTCGAACTTTCCGGGAAGAGGTAGTAACAAGTATTAGTTGGAGTTAATAAATAATACTCCCTCCTTTTTGGACCATATTCCTTTTTAGTCTGTTTAAAAAAGAATGTCTCATTATTTTTTTTGGCAACAATTTAATTTTAACTTTTCACGTGGTATGTTTAGAACCACAAGATTAAAGGGCATTTTGGTACATTTGACATAACTTTAATTTATAACCACTAGATTAAAAAGTCTTCTTTCTTTTCTAAAATTACATTCCAAGTCAAACTAGGTTATCCTTTTTGAAACGAAGGGAATAGGTATCTTTTATAAAATAAAAAGTTAAGGATAATTTTTGAAATTTTTAAAATTCGCAAATATTAGAACTTAGCCCATATACTTTAATATTTGAGAGCTTGCGACACTTGGCAAATATATTTGCCAAGTTATATGACCAAACACTACACCCCAAATTTTTATCAAGTTTTCCTCAAATATTTTTGAAGTATTCTTAGGGACAGACGAGTCTTAGGTCATTGATGGAGAAAAAATTGTGTATCCTATTAATTTATACAACCACTCAAATTCTTCAAAAAGAAATTTTTTCTCAAACTCATATATGATAAAACTTTCATATTAACTCACTCTAGTATATGTACTCGTGCAGAGTTATTTTAAAATGTAACAATTTTCAATTTAAAAATAACTAATATGAATTACCATTGAGTAATATAAGTGCATGTGTAATTGTATATAATATTTTTATATAAATGCTTAATGCTAATAAAATTTTATACTACTATGTGCAGCGAGGATATGTTCTTGAAAGACACAAAACATTATTCTAACAACTTGTCCTTCTCCTAGTATATTAAAGATTAATAGCATATGCGGTGTGTGCTGAATTGTAATGATCTAATTCATTGTTACTCAAGGACATCTCACACAAAATTTCAAAATTTTAAAAAATCAATGCAAAAGTTTACAAATCTGAGCGCGCAACAAATTTGACGTATTTAGAAATTGATTGGGCTGACATCAACCTGTCATAGCAAGAGGCTTCCTGCTAAAGCGGCACCATTATTGTGCCTGCACAATTGATTATATCTTACTATAATCGATTTTAGAAATTGATTGGCGCCAATGTAGAAATTGATTGGCGCCAATGTAGACTTCCCATGCTTCCTGCCTTTCTACTTAGGGCGTTTGCCACAACATTAGCCTTTCCCGAATAATACAGAATAGTGATATCGTAGTCCTTCAGTAGTTCCATCCATCTCCTCTGTCTCAAATTCAAATCCTTCTGAGTGAAGACATAATGTAGGCTACAATGATCCGTATAGACTTCACACTTAACCCCATACAAATAGTGTCTCCATTCCTTTAGTGCAAATACTACCGCGGCCAACTCCAAATCATGGGTCGAATAGTTACGTTCATGCACCTTTAATTGCCTCGAAGCATAAGCAATCACAATCTTTTCTTGCATTAGCACTGCACCCAAACCAGAATAGGATGCATCACAATACACGATGAAGTTCTTACCCTCCACTGGCAAGGTAAGAATTGGTGCAGTAGTCAACAGGGTCTTGAGTTTCTGAAAGCTTTCCTCACATTCATCCGACCATACAAATGGAACATTCTGCTTAGTCAAGTTCGTCAATTGGGAAGCAATAGAAGAGAATCCTTTGACAAATCGATGGTAATAGCTAGCTAAACCAACAAAGCTCCTTATTTCTGACACATTAGTAGGTCTTACCCAATTCTTCACTGTCTCAATCTTAGAAGGATCCACCATCACTCCATCCTTATAAACCACGTGCCCCAAGAAGGACACTGAATCTAGCCAAAACTCACACTTGGAGAATTTGGCATAAAGCTTTTTCTTCCTCAACAACTCCAACACGATTCTCAAATGTTCCTCATGTTCCTCCTTACTCTTGGAGTATATCAATATATCATTAATAAATACGATCACAAAGAGATCCAGATATGGCTTAAAAATCCCGTTCATCAAGCTCATGAAAGCAGCAGGGGCATTCGTAAGACCAAAAGACATTACCACAAATTCGTAATGCCCATACCTAGTTCAAAAAGCAGTCTTTGGCACACCCGTTGCCCGTATTTTCAATTGATGATAACCGGATCTCAAGTCAATTTTAGAGAAGACACAAGCACCTTGTAACTGATCGAACAAGTCATCAATGCGAGGAATGGAGTACTTGTTCTTAATAGTTACCTTGTTCAACTGGCGGTAGTCTATGCACATCCGAAAACTCCCATCCTTCTTCTTCACAAATAATACCGGAGCACCCCAAGGAGATGCACTTGGTCTAATGAAGCCTTTGCTCAACAACTCTTGAAGTTGGGCCTTTAACTCTCTTAATTCCGCGGGAGCCATTCTATAAGGGGGTATAGAAATGGGGCGAGTACCCGGTTCAAGATCAATACAGAAGTCAATATCCCTATCCGGTGGCATACCAGGAAGATCTGCAGGAAACACATCCAAAAACTCATGGACTACCGAAACCGACTCAATCGAAGGTACTTGGGTAGTATCATCCCTGAGGTGTGCCAAGAAAGCTAAACAACCCTTACTAACCATTCTTTTAGCACAAAGAAAGGAGACGATACGAACCGGATTGGAAGTGTAGTCGCCCTCCCACACTAACGGATCTGTCCCAGGCTTGGCTAACGTCACAGTTTTAGCATTACAATCCAAGATCGCAAAATTCGGAGAAAGCCAAGTCATACCCAGAATAACATCAAATTCAACCATTTCTAAGATAACCAAATCTACATAAGTGTTGCTCCCCACAAAAGTCACCAAAAGACCTATATACTTTTCAACTATCACAGACTCACCCACCGGAGTAGAAACACGAATAGGCATGTCAAGTAATTCACAGGGTAAATTAAGACCAGTAGCAAATGAAGAAGATACATAAGAAAATATGGATCCAGGATCAAACAATACAGAAGCCATGCAATCACAAACCGAAAGATTACCTGTGATGACAGCATCAGATGTCTCCGCCTCAGATCTCCCAGGGAAAGCGTAACAATGGGCCCCATTACTTGTCTGTCCGTTACACCTACCATGTTGTGCTGTAGTGGCTCCAGTTTGCCCATCACCCCGGCCGTTTTGGTGACCACCATTACCTCGACCACCACATCCTCCAGAATAACGGCCTCTACCATGACCACCTCTACCTCTAGGTATTGGGGGTCTGTAACTCTGTTTTGGACAATTCCTCCTAATATGCCCAGTCTCCCCACATCTATAACACTCTCTGGAGTCAAGCATAGGTCTCTCAGAGAAGTGTTGACCGGTCTGAGGTGGACCCCCAACTACAGTTTGTAGTGAAGACTGAATTGGTCGGACCGAGTAACCTCCTGAGCCTTGTCCTCTAGAGTAAGAACCATTAAACTCACCTCCCTTTCGAAACCTTTTTGATGTAGATGTCATGGTGAAGTCATCTGGCTTCACTCCTTCCACCTCTATCACGAAGTCTACCACTTCTTGGAAGGATTTTCCCGTAGTCGATACCTATAAGGCCGAAATCCGCAATTCTGACCTCAACCCCTTCACAAAACGGCGAATCCGCTCTTGTGGACTGAAACAAAGTTGGGTGGCATACCAGGATAATGCACGAAACTTAGCCTCATATGCAGTAACCGACATCCTACCTTGCTCTAGGCTCAAAAAACTCATCTCTTTTCCTATCCCTCAAAGTCCGGGGGATATACTTCTCCATAAACAAGCTAGAGAATGATGCCCAAGTCATAGGTGGTGCCTCTGTTGGTTGACACTCAACATGTGACCGCCACCACATTTTGGCGTTCCTTGAAATGATAACTCACGAATCAACACCAAACCGTTCTACTATACCCATCTTGTGTAGTAGCTCATGACAGTCAACTAGAAAATCGTAAGCATCCTTAGATTCAGCACCCTTGAAGACTAGAGGTTTCAATTTTAAGAACTTACTGAAAAGTTCATGCTGATCGTTTGTCATTATAGGCCCTGTAGTCAGACGGGGAAACATGCCTATTTTCAATGAGGCATCCATGCGGGGAGCCCCAGCAGCGGCATGTCGTACCTCTGAAACCGGAGGTGTTGGTGCAGAAACCACTGGAGGTGCCTGACCCTGATCAGATAACCCGCTAAGATAAGCAAGAACCTGATTGATCATCTCTGGGGTAGGTTGGGGTGGCAATTACTCATTTTGCACTTGTTCATTCTCCCCTTCCTCACCCTCTCTTACTACTTCCTCAGTCGGTGGAGGAGTCACCGCCCTAGCATCAGATGGGCTAGGTACTTGTCCTCTTCAGAGGACGTCCTCCACGACCTCTACCACGGCCTCTTGCCGCTACTCCCTTCGAGCTACAGCCCCAGTGGCGGGCTCAGATGTATCTTGCCTTGCCGGTGTTGGTGTTGGCGTAGTCGTTGCTCTAGTTCTAACCATCTGCGAAATAGAGTGAAGATGGTCAGATACCAATTTGTATCACCTAGATACCAATTGGATCCAAGTAATAGCACGAAAGAAGAAAGAAAGAATGGAATTTTCCTAAAGTCTTATAGCCTCTCAAAGAAAAGTAAAGGCGTCCCCCTACCGTTCCTTAAGACTCTACTAGACTCGTTCTTGTGTGATGAGACCAACGAACCTAATGCTCTGATACCAAGTTTGTCACGACCCAAAACCGAGCCGCGACTGGCACCCACACTTACCCTCTTATGTGAGCGAACCAACCAATCTAAACCCTAACATTTCAATAATATCAACAGAAAGTAATGCGGGAAGACTTAAACTAATTATAAAAACCAATTCAATAACTTCTAAAATTCAACATCTATTATTCCAAAATCTGGAAGTCATCACCACAAGAACATCTATGATCAAATTACTAAACTAAGAGTATTCTAAGAAGCTAAAACAAGTAAAAAGCTAGTCCATGCCGGAAGTTCAAGGCATCAAGACTTGAAGAAGAAGATCTAGTCCAAGCTAGAAGCATTAGCTCCCCCTGAATCCCGGTGTAATGAAGACTGGCTAGAGATGCGGTTGAGTTGAAGACGACGGTACGTTTGCTGCACTCCACAAATACAAAGAAAGAAACATACAAGTAGGGGTCAGTACACAACACAAGTACTGAGTAGGTATCATCGGCCAACTCCAAATAGAAAACAATATATATCAGTTAATATCATAAATCAACTATAATACTCAACATGTAGCAACAACAAGTACTATAATCATCAATAAGTACTACCAAGTTCATCCATGAGGACTCCAGCCTCAATACCATACTCATTTGGGAATTAAGTTCATTAGATTGAGTATATTAACATCTTTCAAGATTCATTATCTTTCTTCCTCTTGTGTCGGTACGTGACACTCCGCTCCCCTGCTACTATGTGTCGGTACGTGACACTCCGATCCCCTACTTCTACGTGTCGGTTCGTGACACCCGATCCCCTCATTCTATGTGTCGGAACGTGACACTCCGATCCCCTAATTCTATGTGTCGGTTAGTGACACCCGATCCCTTAATTCTATGTGTCGGAACGTGACACTCCGATCCCCTAATTCTACGTGTCGGTTCGTGACACCCGATCCCTTAATTCTATGTGTCGGAACATGACACTCCGATCCCCTACTTCTACGTGTCGGTTCGTGACACTCCGATCCACTAATCTCATTCTATCAATTCATCAAGCCTTCTCTTATACCAAGGCATCATCAATCTCATTACTTTAGTTCACCAAGCCTTCTTTTATACTAAGGCATCATCATTAACAAGTAGATTAGGGTTTCTTTCAAGATTTAGGATTCAATAGCTTCATCATGCTTATTTCATCACAATTTATATAATCACATTCATGCAAGCATACAATTAAGCATATAGAGGGTTTACAATACTACCAATACATATCATTCGCTATTAAGAGTTTACTACGAATAGTATCAAAAACCATAACCTACCGATCACCAAACAATCCTCGAAGAATTGAATTCAGCAAGCTAATCCTCAAAATCTTTGCTTCCTCTTCGTTCCTCTCTCTCTCTCTCTCTCTCTTTGATCGATTCTCCCTCTCTTTTCTTGTTCTTTCTATTTTCTTTATTCAAACCCTCTTTCTTTTACCCTAATTAGCATATAATTAAGTATAAAAGATGGCAATAATAACCCACTAATTTACTCAAGGTTACCTCTTTTAACCCCTAAGTAATTAGACTTATAATATTAACCCACGAAATTTATAATTATAGCAGGAATAGTCCAAACGCCCTTAAATTACTTAAAAGAAATCCGACCCAGCCTGGGATTACACAGTCTGTGACGGCCCGTCGTGCCTGCGACGGTCCGTCCTGCTGCTCCGTCACAGAGTTCAGAGACTCAATTTCCTTGAAGAGTCTGTGACGGTCCGTCGTGCCCACGACGGTCCGTCCTGCCATTCCGTTACGAAGTTCAGAGAGTTGATTTCAGTACCCAAATTTCAGAATTTCTAAGTTTTTTGAAACGAGACCCCCTCGACGGTCCGTCGTGCGCATGACGGTCCGTCGTGGGGTCCGTCACCTCAGCTAATTTCTCCAGAAATAAAATCTGCTGCTCAAAACGACTCACAGGTCGTTACAAAATATATTATTTATTTTATTTTTAAACATATCTTCTTCCTAATTAAAATATTATTGAAGACTTATTCTTATTTTGTTTCTTTTAAAATCACTTTCACAAATAAAAATGTTGGAAATAATTTTTTTTTTCATATTCTCATTTTATCAATTAAAATAAAATAACTTCATGAATCCTTTTAACAAATTTTATATGTCATACATATAAGATCATAATATATCGTCACAATCCGAGTCTACACCCTAAACGTGGCCGACACTCAATAATCATTGTTGATCCCAAAACAAATCCTCATCCTGACTGACTATATCCTGATTGACTATAAGCGAAAGACATACTCTAGCAAAATGGGAACTCCAAATGCATAATTATACTTTTAAGTCTCAATTTAAAACTTAACTCAAATAAATATCTCAAAATAACTAACAAGTTATAGACAATTGTCTCAAGACCTCGAAACATCTCAATAAGAAAAAAAATAATAAGAGACTCCTGAACTTAAACTATCTACGAAGTCTCTAATAGTAGGATAGGTGCCGGTGCATAACCCTCAACAACTTAACAAAGCTAGATACTTGTGAAGCCCTCCGGAAGCAAGGAGGCTCACCAAAGCTATCTGGAGTGCAAATGATATCAACAAACCGCATGTTGATAAACCTGAACGCATGTATGTGCATCGTAATAAGATGTAGGCCGAATGACATCAGTACATTCAATGTACAAGTACGCAAAAAGAACTAAAAGCATAACTAATTGAACCTATCTAAGAATTATACTCACCTCAACTCAACTCCAATACGAAAGCAATAATAAGAGATGCAATGCTTAAATCATTATAAAACAAAAGATATAAGCTCCATGATGTATAAGGAAATAATAAAATGTTCTTTACTCTTGTTTGAGAGATTCTATAATCGACAACCATTACTATGAGTTATGTGAGGATACAGTGTCTCGCCCACGCTGTTAGAACTGGCCTATACCTTGCCAGGGTATCAAACACCTCAACAAAGTGGATCCATTAAGTTATGCCTAAAAGCAATAAGGAGTCATCTAAAAAGTGTGATCCTTTACTCTAGTTGGCTACATGGCTTCTGAGCAATGTGAGTTGTCTGAACTCATCCCCAAATCGGTACTCAATACTACTCTCAATATATATATATATATACTCATTCTCAATGTTAAAACATTTTCTTTCTGTGATTTGAGATAATTTATCAAACTATCCTCTTCAAAGATGTAGCTGCTCTCAAATATCTTTGAACTCATAAAATCTTTTTAGAAATCAAAGTTTCTATTTTCTCAGTGTAAAAATGATATATTTTGGAATACTTTATTTCCTTAAAATTTACTCTAAATGTCTCTTTAAACTTTTCTCAAAAGCTCAATTTCAAACACACATATTGGGTTTAAAAGATTCTTAAGATTTATAACTCAAAATAGAGTTCATGCTAAAATAATATAGACATGAACGAATTAATTCAGGGATCTCAATAACAATATAGTAACTCAATTCAGAATTCCAAAACTCAGGAAATCAAAACTCAACGATACTACTCATCTCAAGAATACTCAATTCATAAGGTTCATGCTGAAATATAGACATCAACAAATAAACTCAAGAAACTCAATGCATAACATTTAGCAATTCAAAAATTAAGAATAGATTTTCAAAAGGATCAGGAACTCAAAATCAACTCAATTAAAGCTTTTGAAATTTTCTCTTAAACTCACTTTAGTTCGGAACGTAATTTTGACATGTGATTAAGACATGTAGGATCTCAAAGATTATGAAGCCTTTAGGAACTAAAACAAAGAGGACAACATAGTCACGATTCAAAGGAATACGTTCGGAAAGAAGCATAGAAAGAAAAATGACCAGGTGACCCTGACATACTGAGTGGCTCGTTGCCAATGCCTGAACTTTAGAAGTTGTCCTTGGCGCTTATCGCGCCACCTCAACCTCCTACTCAAAAAATCAATGAATTTTTCTTCTCAATTTAGGAACCTAACTTGTTTAAAATTGAATGATTCCTCCTAAAAATTTATAAATTCTCAAACGCAACATGAATTCATAGAAATTCTCATACAACCCTCTTCGAAAGACGTCTCTTACCAAAGAACCACAACACGGAAGAAATTGCAACCTCCATCATCAAGAAATTTGAACAAATATCAAGAACTACTCAAGAAACTTTTACATACAATAACTTTGTGGGTAACTTAGATTTTTGGCTTGAGGACGAACAAGTCCATCACTGTGGGAAACCTTACATACCTGAAAAGAACAATGTTCTTAGTGTAAACCGACAGGATCTTGGCCAACGCTCAAAACCTAACATTTTCTCCTCTTGAACTCCTCTTTTATTTTTTTCTAAGTGTTTGGGAATGACAAAAAATGTTTTAGCAACGGATTAGACCTTTAATTGAGTGAGGAAAATTTTTTAAAGCCTATATGAAAAAAGGAAAAGACCAAAATACCCTTTTCTAAAATAGATGAAATGCCTTAAATAGAGAGGCGTCATCAAACCGGCATAATTTTTTTACTCCAAGCTCGAAATTTAGCAAAATTGGAGGTGTTGTATAGAATACTCAATGACTTTTAATTTCATTGTTCATGGGCTACCTAATTCTTTATGTACAAAATAGATGGTCGATCGAAATTGACCTAAAACTAGAAATTGATGGTGACTCATACAAACTTCTCTTTAGTTCTTTCAAAATGTGAGGTGTTACATATATATTCATCATTAATCTTTATTTATATAACAATAAAAAATAATTATAATAAAATAAGATTTTTTTTTAAAATTGAAGTAGGATAAACATTTGATAATTTTATAAATATTACTAGAAAAATGTGCTAAAAAGAAAATAGTATATCATTTGAAAAATGAACATTCTTGACCCATTAGATAAGAATAAGGATATTTTTAACCAAACCACAAACGAAGAGCATTTTTGTTCATTTCATATGGTTTAAGGGTATTTTTACCCTTTTTTTCTTATTTAAAAAAAATAGATTTGGTTTTGCTTGTTGTTTGTTTTGATTTATTAACCATAATTATGAACAATCCTAAGTTTCAATAGGTCGTTAGACACATGAATTACGATAATAAAAGATGAAACTAAAAATAAGCCAAAATGAAATTGTGTGAACCACATAAGGAATTCTAAAATTGACTCCATCAATGAGTCTCAACTAGCTCAAGAAACTTGTGCTCTGAAAATGGGCAAAATCAAGCTCAAACAAGGTCTAAAATAAATCATGCACCCAAAAGTTCAAAAAATCACTAATAAAATGTTAGAGTGGAAGAAACCGAGGATAAGTCACGAATTAAACGTGAGAAGAACATCGCATCACTACTCCCAATTGAAAGCAACAAATCCCATAAGAAATTGTCAAAAATTGAGCTCTCGAAGTTCCAAAAATGAAGATGTGATAAAAAAAAAGGGACTTTAGTGATATTATTGGCACGATGCTACTAAAGCAAAGTTAGAGTCATTGATGCAAGGTTCAATTGACTGACCAACTCCACAGGAGCGGCCTTGGCCCTTTAGGTGTGAGTTAATTGGTGCAACCAAGGATCCACAAGTGCAAACCTAGGCTCCCTATTAGCGGTTACACCAAGTTTTAGGATAAAAATCTAAAGACTCCATTGGACCTTCAAAATTTGTTTGGGGTCCCACCAACGCTAATTGAGTATGCTACTCAATAAGAAACAACATTTTAGGAGTCAACGAAACTATCAAAACTTTTAACGGAGGTCATCTCGATAAAAAATAAGTGCCACACTCAAGCTCTATTTTAGTCATATGCAACAATGTATCTCAAAATGTGTCTAGTAGTATGGAGGACCAAACCAAAGGTCTTACTAAAAAAAACTCGATATTTCAAGCTTAACGGACTAAGGTCGTGTACTGATGTTTTGACCGAGATCAACTATTCAAACTTTAAAATCTTCATAACACAAACTCACACAAAAACTTAACAAACGACTAGGTGACCAAACCGCCAGTCTTAGCAAGTCACACATGACTAAAGTATTGAAAATCTTAAATGTCAAAAATTTTGAAAAAAAAAAGACCTAGAGAGTCATTACAATCGAATGACATATTCATATTATGAGATATTTGGTATATGAACTGTGAGTCACCATGGATCTTTGTCTTGGAAGCTAAGGCTCAACTAGGTGTATACAAAAGGTGTGCGATAGAATTGTACCACCACAACATCCTCATATGCATTGGTCAATCTTATTTGTCGATGTAATTAACTTCTCGATTCTGAAATTTGTGTGTAGAAGTATTTGTTTACTTTAGTCACGCCGTTCATGTATATATTTGTGGCACCTATGGCGATGTGAGACTTTTCTGTTTGTAGGTTGAAGCGCTTAGTTGGCACTAATGCAGATGTGAGACTTTTATGTGTACAAGTGAAGCACTCTGTAGTTTATTTTATATATAAGTAATGATATTCTACTTTTATTCAGTCGGCCTAACCTACTAAGTACAAGTGGATCGTACTCACCTATTCTTCTGTAAATTTTTGTTGCAATTATTAGTATGAGTGGTACTCTAGATGGCTGATTGATTGTGTTGGGAGAGTTGCTTTCGAAGTTATCATGAGATCCTGCTCTCAGATCATCATTTCGGTGCTTCGCCTTTCCTTTCTGTTTTATGTATGTTTCAAAGGCAAGTGATGTATTTTAGATTCAATTATTGTATTATAATGTTCTTTGATGCTTAATAATACCAGGTTTTGGAAATTCTTTACTCTATCTTAGCTTTTCTTTGTTTATGGTCTGGCTTCGTTCTATAAGTCTCTCGTGTTTATTTATCTCATCTTTCGGTTTACACATCAGGCTTGGGTTAGGATGACACGATCCTATTTGTCAAAACTTTGAATTAAATAAAATATAAATTTATTTTTAAATTATTATTTTTATTTAATAAATTAATAAATTATCAAACAAAATGACGAATAGGGTTGGATTGATAAATTATTTTAATGAAATATACCTTGTCCATCGGATTATCCAATTTTATCTGAATAAAAATTATTTGCAAAACTACACGTTGGTTTATAAAAAAATAATTTCAAATAAATGAAAATATAGAAATTGAGTAATACGATCGGTTTCTCTACTATTTCTTTGACGGATCAAATGCCTCAATTTTTCTAAAATCCTTTATTGAGTTGTTTTTAATAGCTACACTAGTGATTGCAATTTAATCAATAATTAAGATTTCAATCATTAATTGTGGGTTTCCACTCTTAAGTATGTTTAAAAATTAGATGATGTTCTTAACTTAATAATTTATATATTTTTCATTCCCTTTAAATAAAGTAAAAAAAAAAGAGGTTTAAGATGATGACTTATGATGGCAACTCTTTTTGAAGTCAAATTTGAAACCGCCTGTTCAAGGTTGCCTTTTCGAAATTTCAATGTTTTAATTAATTAATCAATTCAATTCAAATTTAAGCAATTAAATATTTAAGGGTATATGATCATGAAGTCATTTAATCTTTTTTAAAAAAAAATAATATTTTTTCAAGACATTTAAAAAAAAAGGTAAAAGAAACACAATTTTTTAATTATATATTATTCACAAAAATTTAAAAATTATAATTTATTTCATAGTCAAATTCAAATTTAATATTTCAATATAAAGTTTTACGTTAAAAGCAAGAATTATTCTTTTATACGTTACAATAAAGCATGGCCAGACGCTTATGTAGCATTCTCGTCTCATTTTATGTGACTTACGTTTTTTTAATCAGTTTTAAAAAGTTAAAAAAATAATATATTTTTATATTAAATAAGAAGATAATTTTAAAGTATTTATTTTATCCTTAATGAAATTATATAGCTACAAGAATATTAACATTTATTTTAGACCAAAAATTTTAAAAAGTCCTCATTTTTCTTTTATAAAATTTATATCGAGTTAAATTATTTCACATAAAATAAGACGAAGAGAGTATTTATTTATTAAAAATAAAACAAATAGGATATTACAAAAAAAATCACGAGACAAACAAAGTTGCATGCGTGTCTTTCGTATGTTCACTTTAGTCGGCAGACACGTGGCATTTTTGGGACCCACATGTTATCAGTTTAATTATAGTATTTATTAAATAATAAGAAAATAATTATTTATTTTGAATATTTTTCCATTTAAAAAGTGAAGTGGAGCCCATTTGTTAGGTGATTTAAGATTTAAGCATAATTAACTTTGATTAAGTACATTCAACTGCCTAACTAATTGACAATTCTAATTCCGGCCGTTACACAACTAACACAAAGTAATATAGAAAAATGACTTTGATATTAATTGCTAATAATAAAATTAAAGTACTTTATTTCAAAAAAAATGTTATTAAATAATATATTATTATAAATTTTTAGCAATATTTATTAAAAGTGCTAAAATATAAGAACTATCACTAATAATTGCGACTAGAATATATATATATATAGGGACATATATTTTGAGTCTAAAGAAAAGTAATTAGTTTAACAAAAAAATAATTTATAATGTGATCTGTTAATCACGAGTATTGTTAGTTTAATATTTTTTTACAAAAATTGTACCGAATATTTTAACCGATACAAACTTATTTGACTAATTGTTTTCTTTATATTTGCTAACTAAATATTACATATCCTCATTTTAATGTTGAACAATTAAAATTAAAATTCATTGATTTGGTAAATATTTAAGTGTATAAGTGGTACAACTAAGCTACAGAGCTTAACCATAATTGCTTAGCTTATTTTTAGTAAAAATAAAAATCCCTATAAATAGAAACAGTTGTCAATAATAAATTTTATGGTCCAACTTTTATTTTCTTTCCAATTACGATTTCATTAATTTGACATTTCTGGAATATTCATTTTGTTAACTCTTGTTTATTTTAATTAGCATAATTAATTCGTGGGCTCAAATAAATTTATACATGCTGATTGAACTAATTAATACTTTGTTGTGGATGACTTGTCAATATATTGAAAAAGTCATATCCTTTCTAAAATATAAGTATAATAATACTAACATATTCTTTTGATACTTTGTATATTATTAAACTAACTTGAGCGGCAAATAAATTGCATTCATGAATAATATGGTACTGTTTATTGTATATGTATAAGTAGTTTATATTATTATATAAATATAAATGTACATACAGATAATATTTAGGGATAAACACTTTCCTCTCTTTTTTATTAGCTCAACTTTTTTTTTTCTTTTTTCGCAATACTATTTTGGATATAGATTTGTTATAATTTTTTGAAATTCTAAAGATTTTAAAAAGTTATTTTCATATTTACACTCGTGCCCAAACAAAACTTGATCAACATCATTTTCAATATTCTTTTTTCAAATTTCACAATTTTTACGTTCAGGCGGCCTCAAATTACTTCCTTTATTCCTATGCATTAATGACGATGACCTACTTAGGATCCATAGAATTCGAAAACTATGAAACTAATTAATTTCATATCGGGAGAACAAGATTCATAGCAAAGGTCACAATAATTTGAAAGATATCTTGAGAAAATATTTAGCATTGTAAATTTTGAAATTTTGTGGAACTCTACCAGACATGTTCAATTCGAATATGGAATTTAGAAGGTGTGTTCAGTTTTAATTAGAATTATTGGAGGCTACTCAATCTATATCCTAGTTCATGTCTATATAAATGGGTACTAATACTCTTGAAAGATATCTCGAATATTTCGCAATTCATGAAATATTCATGCCGAGGTCAAATCTAAATCATCCGTCACTAATCCTCTAATCATGTATATAAATCTTAGAGAGTAGAATCAAGCTAGGAACAGAATTGCACCGCAATCTTTACCAATAAAGTTATGTTTCTTCTCATTCTATTGTGATTGCAATTTAATTTCTGTCACTTTAAAATTTATTGCAAACAAGCATCATCATATCTTATATGTTCCAAAGTTTATTTGAAATATCCTAATAGTGTAACACCATCAATTTTTGATAAAAAGAGGAATATAACTTTATTGTCTAGTTTCAAACAAATAAGTGGCTCATCAAAAATGAAAAGAAACATATTATATTTGGTACAAGTTTGTATATAATATCTTGAGAGGATCACTTGTAGGTATGCCATAACATGATCAAAGAAGCATCAATATTTACATTCACTATGACGTGGTCATTCGACAAGATAATTTATTCTATCAAAATAGTGAAATTGAATGCAATAAAGAATCAAACACATGTTTTCTTCTAATCACTCCGTCAAGACATACACTCATAAAGATTTTCGAGATTTTCAATTCCCTTTTTTTGTTGGTAGAAATAATGTGAAAATGGAGCAAGACCAAGCTGAGTTACTAGTGCTTTCCACATTTTAAGTTGAATATGAATAAATGAATGCAACCTCAACTAGAGAGATCAACCTACATCGTTGAGTTGAGGCCCCTGTCGACGCAAATAACTGATTCTCGATCAACAATTTTTTTTTGAAAATAAATTGAATACAACACTTACTTTCAAAAAATACCTATTGCTTCAAACAAAAGAGAAAAAGTCTGATTTCAACATAGTTCATCAGCCAAACCAAGTATTCTCTCCTCAAAAGTAACAAAGAGAATATTTTCTAGTTAGGCTTGTATCATAAAATGAAAGTTCCATCCTACTTTTTTTAAAACTTCTTTTGTCAACTAAAAAAATAAATTAAACCCCAAAGAGCCTGTCTTTATTTTACTATTTTTAGGGGTGAAAGTAAAGAAGAAGAGGGGATGGTGGGAGGGTAATATAGAATAGCAAAGTGATTTATGATTGAATCTCAAATATATTTTTATTATTTGGTAGATACAAGTACATACATGACTTATTTCAGATTCAGATCATAGGAGATGTGATGTTCATACCGTCGTTCTAAGGGGTGAAACAATTTTCAGTTTGGCTTCACGTTTCTCCTATGTACTATGTTCGTATGGCGACGTGATATTCTACATGTACATTTGAAGAATATCATATCAAAGTCATATAATTAGGACCTTGATATAGTTTAACTATGTTTTTACTATTAAAAGTAATGTTCTTTTTTATTTATTAGAGGGTCTTTTCTCGTTCTTCTTTACCGCCTATAATAGAGATCACATCTATTTGGATCCTAGAAGGAGTTGTAGTTTTTTATCTTCAGAAAATATTTTTCTTAATATTATTATTTCCCTTTCATATAAAGTTGTTGTAACTTGAGCTCATCATCTTATATGCACAGGAAGCAAAACCGAACAATTTACACTTTAAATAGCTATTATTTCATTGACTTTAATATTTACAGGTTTTTAGGATAAAGTATCCTCGATCATTTTTACTTTATAATAGTGTTTATGGTTCTACATTTTTACGAGCAATTAATTATCATGTGATTATAAGTACCATCTTTTCAGAGGACACTAACCCTCCTGATCTTGCTGGTAATTGGTGTTTCAAGACTCGACATTTTCCCCGAATTCTCTTTATTAAAAAAGTTGATTGTCTATATAACTGAATTAAGATGATAAAAATAAAAGCTTGTAATATAGCTAAATCTGATTCAGTAAAATAAAGTTTAATAATAATATCACGAAACTGATTCATATAACAAAAGTAAACTTATCTAATACATTTTCGAGGTTATTCTTATCCATTAAATCTCAAAATAAAAAAAATTCAAGTATCATAATTGATTAAGACATGCACAAAGAGAATGAAAGGAAGAGTTAAAACAAAACGGAAACAAAGACTCCTATATCTTACTTTACTAATTTCATTCACTACATGTTCTACTTTTCCATTTAAAAATGTTAGAGCACATAAAAGGAACTTTTCAATGATAATTTACTTCCTGAAAAAAAAGAAGAAAATTTCTTAAAAAATAAAAGAAATTAATTTACTTCACTTCTTAAAAAACCAAACAAGCCAACAAAATACTATTAAAATTTTTAAATTAATACCTTTTCTATCTCAACTCACGTGACATTATTTAACTTGACATAGATTTTTTAAAAAAAAAAACTTTTAAAATTAATTATCTAAAATAACATTTTAAACATTTAGATAATCATAAATCATTCATAAAAAAATTAAATTCATTTCAATAATAACAAAGATGAGATTCCTCTTAAAATATGAAAATACCAAATAAATTGGAATAGAATTATCATTTTCAGACCATATTTCTATTACTCTTTTTAGATTAAGAATCCTTTTTTTTTCATTGTTTAGAAACAAATTAAAAAAAGTAAAAAGGTTACTCATTTTTTAAAAATAATTATTATTATAAATATTTCTTTATTCTTAATTAATGAATCTCATATTTAACTCCTTTTTACTATGAACGCTTTATTTTTAATGTGAAACTTAAATTTTAATATAAATATAAAATATCAAATATAAATATCGAATAGAAAATATAAAATAATAAGAGTAATAAATAATTACTACTACAAGTTAAGTACCCTTTTGAAGTTGGCAGCTACCAAACAAATACATGTAAACAATATTTCCATGTACATATGCCTAGGAAACAGAGCTCTTCATGCCAAACCCCACCCCCCATTAGGTACAAGGTGGGGGGGGCCTTTTTTTTTCTTCAACTTTTTGAAAAGCATTCAAAGACCATCTTCCTCTCTCTCTACTCCTTTGTATATTTTCCAAATATAAATTCTTTATCTTTCTCTCTCTCTTCACATTTTCTGTCTGCAAAACATCATCAAAAACAAGACTTGCCTCTTCTAACCAATTCAAGAATCCATTTTTCAACTTTTTAGGAGGACCCAAAACTTCTGTTTAACTCATTTTTCTTTGTATGATATGTGAGTGTCTATAATCTTTCTACTTTTTTTTTTTTGTGTTGTATGTTGTTACTGTACTTTTTGTATTTTTGGTTTTGTTTCTCTCTTTTTGTAGAGTTTAGGGTATCAAATTCTTGATTCTGTAAATAACTTTTCATTCTTGAATATTTGCAACATTTCTCTAGCTATGGAACATTTTTTCTTGATATTCTTGGTATCCTATGTTAATTAGTTGACTTGGGTATGAGCTTTTGAAGGGTTTTGATCTTTTGGTCAACAATTTTCATGGATTCTGTTGTTTTAGCCATGGATTGCTCTAAAGTTGATATCTTTAGGCTGTTAGTTTCTAGTTTTAGGTATAAATTTTTGATTTTTACTCTTTAAATTTGGATTAGTTTGGTAATGTAGGTTACTTTTCTGTTTGGTGGATAGAGACCTCCATGGTCTTTATGTGAAAAAGTTTTGATTTTTACTCTTTAAGTATGGATTTATTTGGTAATGTAGGTAAAATTTCTGTTTGGTGGATAGAGACATCTATGATCTTTAGGTGAAAGAGTTATGCTTGACAGTGCAGATTTTTTTTTCTCTTTTTGTGTTCTTGTGTGAGGTTTAAGGTAGATAGACCATATAGGACTGTTTTTGGAACATTATGATTAATTGATTAGGTGCTTGTGATGTAGATAATCTGGAATTATGACAAGGGTAACCCTTGATTTTGGAGATACAATGCAAAGGGATGCTGTTCCTCCTGTATCAGCAGATGTGATCTTCCCATCTAGTCGCTTTCCAAATTACAAAATTGGACCTAACAATCAGATTATGGAGGTCAAGCAAGATTCTAAGGCACTTACAATGAAAGAGGTGGTTGCTAGAGAAACTGCACACTTGTTACAGCAGCAAAAAAGGCTGTCTGTTCGTGATCTAGCCAGTAAATTTGAAAAGGGTCTGGCTGCTGCTGCCAAGTTGTCTGACGAGGTAACACCTTAATTATGCTTGGTATTTCCACTACTCTTGAATGGCTAGTTCCATTGTCCTAACACAGAAGTTGCATTATCAGCCAATTACCCCTGTGATAATCTAAAATCAATGAAGGGATAAGCAGGAACATGGAATAGGGGAAATCTTAGTAATTCAGTTGGTTAACTACCACTCGCCCATCTTGTAATCCCCTCCCCCTACCCCCCCCCATTTCTTTTTAAAAAAGAAAAGGAACATGGAGTATCTTTCCTTTTTTGGCCAAATCCGGCTTGTAATGTTGAGTATGTCATAAAGAAGGGAATTTTGAATTTTCGATACATAGCCTCTACCTTTAAATTGTTTCATCCTTCACTCCATGCAAGACACCGTTCTTTCAAGGCATAGAGGATGATTCTGTAATGTTAAAAATATCTTATATGTGGGCTCCAGGCAAGAATGAAAGATGCAGCTTCACTGGAGAAGCATGTGCTGTTAAAGAAGCTCAGAGATGCTCTTGAAGCGTTGAGAGGACGTGTGGCGGGGAAAAACAAGGATGATGTGGAGGAAGCTATTGCTATGGTTAGTTTTATGTCCTTTACAGGCTTTCTTTTACTTGTTCAGTATGTCCTTTCTGAGTGATATTGTTTTTGCAATATGAATATTCATGCAAGGATAGAATCTGAAAACCTACTTTCGAATGTTATGCATGCAGCAAACTTGCTGTGCTTACGTCCTGTAACATTGGGTAAAAGAATATGCTACTTATTAATTCTTTGCACGTCGCTGCTGATATAGCTCGTAATATTTACAATTGTCAGAAATAATTTTGTGTACCAAATAAAGTATATGTGCGAATGAAGACTGCCATTACTATTTATGACACCAGGGACAGTTTGTACCGTACTTCCATATTTTGACCCCAGCATCGTCAGTTTTCTGCTGACTTTCAGGTTTTTGAGCTGAAATATCGGATTTTCTGCATGATACTTATATTGTTATATATGATTTTGTGATTAAATTGTTCGTGCTGATATGTTCTTGGAATCCAACCAATTTGCATATTTGACTGAGAAGCCTAATAAGAGAGTTGGTCCACCAGACTGGAGAAAGAGAGGAAGAGTGTTCCTAGGCTTTTCAGGAATTGGTACTATTGAAGAAGCTCGTTAATCTTTATACTGGAATGAAATGGGGAAACACAGCAGATTTAACCCAGAATAACCTACCGATACATCCAACGCCACTGATCAGTGCCTAGAATGTGAACTTCGATGTCCTCAACCTACAAACTAGGCTGCTATCCTTGGTATTGCATGGACTAGTATTACTCTGGACTCTAGATTTTTGCCGGAGAAGGAAAGAGAAATACATGTGAGCTAAGGGCTTTGTTTACAAAGAATCTGAGCTTGCTTGGATCAAGAGTGTGCTCTTCTTGGCTGTACAGGATATATCATTGGATATAACCTTAAATTTTCATGTACAGGATATTCCCACTAAATTATTGGTCCAACTAAAAAACCAAAGCATAATCTTTTACTTTGCAAATCAGAGTGATTAGTCATTTGTAGAAGATCTTTTAGAGGCGTCATGCACTATAATAGAATCTAAAATTTTACGATGTAGTGAATGCACTATAATGGAATCTTTTAGAGGCTTCATGCACTACTTCAATTTTGCATTTGTGGACAATTGTCTATCTAGTGTGGTGCTAGATGCATCTTCCTATGCTGAATGCATCTCTTAAAATAAAATCTGTGTGAAGAATATCCTTGTATATAGCAGTAGCTGCTGTTGAAAATTTCTTATTTCCCTTCATCTTATCAGTAAATTGTTGTTATGTTGAATCTTTTACAGGTTGAAGCTTTAGCAGTACAGTTAAATCAAAGGGAAGGAGAACTGATTCAGGAAAAGACTGAAGTGAAAAAGCTTGCAATGTTTCTGAAGCAGGTAAAACATAGTATGTAGTAAGAAGTGGTCTTGTGTTCATTCTATTATGGACTCTGAATAGAACTTTGCCGAGTTGATGTACTTCCTTGATTGTAGGATGCTTGTTCTGTTTTTTGGTGCAGAAATTTCTCTGGTAAATGGCATAATCAATAAGAGAAGTAGTGTTTTCTTTCGTTAGTGGAGATTCTTGAAGCTATGCTCATACATAATTTCTTTAGTGTCTTATTAAAAAATATTTCTTCCGAGTTTTTTGTCTCGGCTGGAATTTGAACCCTAGTGTCATGACCCACTTTTATGTCATACTACTTCGGCATAAAGTTAAAGCATAAGTGAGCTAACCTTAATGGGAAGAGTCTACAGTCTTGGAGAGGAGAGGTTTGGAGAAGACTCTAGAATACTCAAGAAGAATTCTTGCAAGACCTTAGAAATCTCTAGACTGGTATTTGAATTTAGAAAAGGGGCCTATTTGTAACTATGCAGGGACCTGTGTAGCAACTTTATTTGCACTTTAGCCCCTAGGTGTGTAGTATAAATAGAGGGGGCATTCATTTGTTAACTAACCCGAAGCAATAGCACAATTTCTAGGAATGACTGGAGACTGTTTTCGTCCTTATGAGTTGTCCCAGTTAGATTACTAAGTTTGAATTTGAAATATTATGTGAAACTCCCTGATCTTCTTCTAGTAAATTTCTCTGATAAGTGAGTTTGTTAAGAAATTGCTCCTGTTGATGGTCTATTGTTGTAATCACATTGATAAGTTTGTTATAAACACAAAATAAACAAAAATTATAACAACTTAACCTTTTAGTGAAGTGGTTTACATTATTTAACATGGTATCAAATGTCTTGAATAATATCCTTACTGCCATGGTCAATAAATTTTTCCGTGAAATTAACCCTAGTTAAAGAAAAGGCTGGTATATGATGAGGTACAAATCTAATATAGATAAATAGAAGTGTCTTAACTTTTGATTGGTTAAGTTTTTAGATGAGACGGGTCACACAATTTAACATGTTATTTATGTCAAAAATAACAACAATATATGCAGTTAAATCTTGTATGATTTAAATTGTGTAACTGCTCTATTTTGAGATTTGAGGACAAAGCAATGTACATTTTACAGATTTGCTTCATTAATTTGTAAGTTGACTGTGTGTTGGAATATTTATTTTATGATAAGGCAATACTTATAGCCATTTGATTGGTTTTGGTAACTGTTTTTAACACGCGCTTTTAGACCTGTGAGTTTCCAATTATGTTCCTTAACAGATAATCTACACAGTTATTATGTTTAGCTATTACTTGATCAAGTTGAATCATAAGTGTGAGATATTCTCTTGTACAGGCAACTTCTATTCTTGTGACATTCAAAACCAACCAAATGGCCTTAGAGTAGTGTTGAGGCTGAAAATAAAATTATTGGATCAGTTCAAGTTGTAGTTTAATTTCTCGAGTTATCCCAAAACCTAAACGTGTAGGACTGTAGGTCCGGAGTCTTACCACTTTCTCTTGTCTATCTGATCAATCAGTCAAGGAGACCTTCATCCCAATTTTGTGCTGATACATCCCAAATTTCTCTTTTCGGTGTTCTTTTCATATTTTTCATTGTTACTCTCACTTTGATTCTGATCATAGATGCAATTTGGTCACAGGCTTCTGAAGATGCTAAGAAACTTGTTGAGGAAGAAAGAGCTTATGCAAGGGCTGAGATTGAGAATGCAAGAGCAGCTGTCCAGAGAGTTGAAGAGGCTCTTCAAGAGTATGAGAAAATGTCCGGGGCCTCAGGGAAACAGGTTTTTCTAGCATTTTAGATGTCCAATTTGGGTTTAATATGGTGGAATTGTTACTCTTTTTTCTTTTCATATTCTGCAAATTGATGTTTTTGGTTCTCTGTCTTGAGTAACTTTAGTACATATTCATGTAATGCTTTGTTCTTATAAACCTGTTGGTTCTTCAAGCGTATATGCACTGTTAGTGGAAACTGGTATCATATGACATACTGTTTCTTCATGTTCGGATGTTCTCTCTTTTGCCCTATGTTGCTCGGACTCTTCAAAAATGTCGACGGGCGCGTGTCATATCCTCCAAAAATAGTGTATTTTTGAAGGATTCGACACGGGTGCGGCAACAGTTTTGGATAATCTGAACAACTTAGCTTTTGCCAGCTGCTCGCTCGCACTCTATTAATTTTGTTGGCGTGGAAATGACAACTTTAGTTGTATCTTGGACATTTTTGCAGAAATACTTTTATGAAAAACTTTTTTATACTAAATCTGTAACTTATTATTTGTACAGTGTTCTATTCGACATTTATTTTGGTTTCTTTAAATCTTTACCATAAGCAGTCGTTTCAAGCCCACAACATTGTCTCTTTATCATGCTAACCTAATATATTTTCCTGGATTTTAGGACATGGACGAATTGATGAAAGAAGTTCATGAGGCAAGGCGAATCAAAATGCTACATCAGCCTAGTAAGGTATCTACATGACTCTTTCTACTGTGATGTTGCATTAATTCTGTTTAAGTTTTTGTCAATGTTTCTTTATTTTCTCTATTTGGTTAATTATTTAATTTTGGTCATATATCTGCTTATGCTACATGTGCTGGTGGACAGATGTATATTTAAACAGGGATTCTTAGCCTTAGAAAGCAACCTTTTACGGATCCTTAATACTTCTTAAAATCAAGTAATAAATTTTTAGTAAACAAATGGCAAAAACCTTGATCATAATTTTATATAGGACTTATTGTGCTTTTGGTCCCCATGATGTCACATCATTCATATTTTAGCCTCTACAGTCAGAAGCTTAGTCTTTATGTTATCCAAATTCTAAAGAAACCAGCCAAAGATAATAAAGAAGACTTCCAAATGATGCTACTCTCGAGATGAAATTTATTTATTTATTTCAGAACACATGAACTATTTACTTGAAGGAAGAAACCACAGCTGGTAACACTTCCCACCAGCCACACTCCCTCCTGGTCCATGGGAACCTCTTTTTTCTCCATCCAGCTAACACCTCTCCTTACCATCTTTCAATTCTTTCTATTTCATGTATACAAGAAAAAGTATAGGATTACCATCACATTTAAATGAATTAAGATGATTTTGCTAATAATTTACTAAAACAACTACATTGGGAGAATTGAAGATAGTATGCTACTTCCAGAAACTGTTAGGGCTACAAACCAAGTTTGCCAATACCTGAGGAAGCTAAATCACAAAAGACTCATCTAAGTTGTATGCTTTTGGTAATTCTAAACTGGAAACTTCTTTAGAGTGCTTAGGTGCGAGTGAGTAGTTTCTCTGATTGACAAAAACATAAATGAGTTTTCTTGTGAACAATTTCAAAAAGCTCCTGTGTGAGTTTAGTGTACTAAGATAAGGTAAGCTTTAACTATGTGAATAAGGACAGTTATTAAATAAGGAAAATTACCAAAATAACAAGATTCATAATCATGAGAGAGTTGTAAAGAATATACCATATGATTAACCTAAACATGTAGTTTAGTATAATATAACATGTAACATAATAAATTTGACTTTCGACATATATAATACATATTAGAAAGAATATCTTATACGATTAAACTGAATATGTAGTATGATCTAAAACATTCTGACATGTAACTTAATAAATTCTTGGCTTTCGACATAACTAATATGTAAAGCCCACTGCCAGGTCATGGACATGGAGCATGAGCTTCAAGCCTTGCGATTGCAGCTAGCAGAGAAGTGCAAGTATTCAATACAACTTCAGAAAGAGGTATCTGCAATGCCTAATTCTAAAGTATGTGCCTGTATATGTTGATACTATCTGGTGATGCTTTTGAGGATGGTGAATACTATATTTCGTTGGTGGCACTTGTATTTATCACATAAAATATTAATGTAACTGTTGGTTCTAGAAACTATCCTCAGATCCACATTAGTCCCCCAGCTTTTCAGTAGCTTGACAATTATATATTTTGAACATATGTTCAAAAATAAAGGGGAAGGAAGGGATGCTTTGGGGATCTTTGAGTCATCAATTGATTGCTGCAAATCAGGGAAGCTAATCTCTTCTTTGAGCTTAGAACCTGGGGAAATTGAAGAAGAATTAGTACTCGTCGGAGAGGGCTTGGAAGAGGAGGAGAAAGGAGTGAAGAAAGACATAGTGAGATCTGCTGAAAAGTTAGGCAATCAACAACAAAAAGCTCTTGAAAGATATAGTCGAAAATATAATTATCTCTATTTTGGGGTTGTCCAAATCGCTGCTAAACCTCTCTCAAAGGAGGGTCTAGATATCTCTCTTCTTCTTTGTCTAAGGGACTAACGGTTCTTAGATTTCAATGATTCTCTTTTAGGAATGGTAGAAACTAGTCTCAGCAGTGATCCAATTTACTTTGATTGTTTTCCCGATTTTACTGTTTCTCTTAAGCATATAAATATTCTGGATTCCTTAACACTAAATGTTAAGACATCCAATTACAAGACCAAAACCAGATTCCTCCCTGGAGCAATCATTTATAGAATCCAATATAGGGCTATGAGTTCAGCCTTCAACACCGGAGCTATGAGAAGTAGCTATAAAGGAGAAACTGTCCTCTTTAAGACTGATCTACAACGATCTCATCTATCGGTACCCAAGCAAATTTCTTGGAATCAAGTTTATCTACCTCAAAACTGGATGTTGCAAGACGCAACTCCAGTAGAAAAACTTGAAAATACTACAGTTTCTCAGATCCAATAGTTTTCAAGCGGTACTGTCTCTATCTCTTTTCACCTTAGCCAACGAGTCTCCGCACCATCGTCATCTATTCCTCCAGAAGTAGAAACCGAGGCACTCAGTCTCCTCATTTTTTACTAGAGTTGAGGTAGTTAACTTTTGTTTAAGGATCCCGCAAGCCAAATACTCGGTTGAAACACATTTCTCGACAGAAGTCCGCGATGACCAACCTCAGTCACCCGACTTACTCGTCCCTAGGTGGAGAGCTGGATGTTTTGACGGTAAACTTTCAAATTGACAAAGAAAATCTTAAAAAAGAATTTTATTCACAAGAAAATGTTTTAAAAAGAAAATGGGTTTTTAACAACTTTCAAACAAAAGAAAGACAAGACCGTCAAGAAAACTGTTATGACTTTCTACACACTATTCAAAAACAAATTAATTTCTTTAAAATTGTTTGAGGCTTACGCTGATTATCAGAAAATAGATTTTCGTTTTTCAAAATTAGCTAATGTTTCAAAATAATAGAAAACCCTTGGGGATATGTAACATCTGAACTTCCCCATCACAAGGTTTTACGAGGTCTTTTGGAGATAGCTCCATCACTGCAACTCCTTTTAAAAGAAAAACTGACAGCGAAACCATCAATGGAAGTGACATTAAAAATATTTTGAACAAAATAACTACACAAATAAATATTTACATGCTCCAGGGAATTTTTGATGTCAAAATAACACTCCACACCAACTGCTTCCTCAAAATCAGGAGAAACCTCTACCTCTTACATTCCTTTGTTCAATCTTATGAAATTCCTAGGACATTTTCCACAAAATTCTAAATTCATAAAGCTAGGGATTTTCCCAACTTTTCGACCTTTAACATTGAATTCTGGAAATTTAGAAATCTATAGATCCTGTAGCACCAGACACCCCTGATAAAGATGTGTCCTCTGGATGTCCCAGGAAGATTTTCTAGATCAACAGCTGGACAACTCGTCGGAAGAACGCATCTCTCTTGAAGTGGCTCCCATCAGATCTGAATTCTCTAACTGGCGAAAGCCGAAAAACTCCACTATTCTAGAGAGAGCCATACAGACATTGCTTTAGAAGAAAACCTAATGTTATGCCGAACAAGTACAACGCCAACATCTTTGAACGGGCAGAGATGCATGTTCTGAGCACAACATTCTCTCCAAATTACAGTAGACGACAAATGGTTGCCACTACTTATAGGACCTCTCATAATTGTTCAGACCAACTTACTACCAATGTCCTTGTAGCAGGATTCACTGACCAGCTTAAAAGGTGGTGGAATACACATCTTACCAAAGAAGATAAACAAAATATCTTCCAAAGTGTCCGTCTTGACCCTTTAGGAAACCCAATTCTTAAGGATGGCCATTCCATTCCAGATTTGGCAAATACTTTTGATCTATACCATAATCAAAAGCTTCATAGGAGGTCCAAGTATTTTTAGAGAAAGGTCCTCTGGAATACTTAACAATCTTAAGTGTATAACTCTTTCTCACTTTAGAGAATATAAAGATTCTTTCCTCACCCGAATCTATGAGAAACCAGATTAATCTCACATACTGGAAAGAAAAATGTCTAGATGGTTTGCCTAAGTCTCTTAGGGTCCTTGTCAAAGAAGAACTCCATAACCTACTCCCTGATGATGTTATTCCCTATGAACAAATTACTTATGGCCAACTGACCAGCTTGATACAACAAGCTGCTCTTAAGATTTGTCGTCAAGCTAAAATTTTAAGAGAAATAGCAAAAGATCGGGCCCAAACTCGCTGAGATTTGGGAAGTTTCTGCGAACAGTTTCGTCTTCCACCATGTAGAAAGAAATATCTTTGAGAATCAACCCCAAGAAAAGAAGAATATGCTTCCAAGAAATTTATAAAAGCAAAAAAACCCTCTCCAAGGATTCAACAATCAACCAAAAGAACTACCTCCCCGCCACCCAATAATGGTAACTGCTATAGGTGCAATAAGCCTGGCCATATTGCCAAATATTGCAAACTCTCCAAAAAGGTTAAGAATCTTAACCTTGACGAGTCTGCTCTTAACCAAATCCAGAACCTCTTACCGGAAGACAGGGAAAACTCCGATTATGCACTTAACCTTGACGAGTCTGTCCTTAACCAAATCCAGAACCACTTACTGGAAGATAGGGAAAACTCCGATTATGCAGAAGATGAATTTGAAAGTAGTTTCAACCAAATTGAAAATGACGACTTGGTTTCCTCTCTGTTTGAACAAGACCATACTAGAAAAGCTGAGGTAAATGTTCTCACTAAAGAGCATGATCTTCTCCTTGAACTCATTAGTAATTTACATGATTCAGACTAGAAAAAACACCATCTAGAGCAATTCAAAAGGACTTTAGATAAACATTCAACCTTTTCTTCCCATATATTTTCTCACCCTCAAGTGACAAACACCTACAATATTATTGATATTTTAAACCGATTTCCCTCCAAAAGATCAAAAGACATAACCAACCTAGACCTTCAATCTGAAATAACTTTCCTCAAGGAAGAAATTAGAGAAATCAAGGCTAGGCAAGAATTAGACCGCTTGGTCCTATAACATAACTCATCTTCACCTAATGTTCCCAAAAGTGATCCAATAGACAACATAGAAGAAGAAGGTGATTTCCTTAACTTTCTCTCGAGAATCTCAATTTGTACTTGGCATATGACAGTAACCCGTGTAGTTAACAAATCTTTCATCCTAGATATCGTTGCTCTGTTATATCTCAATTGCGTCCAAGAAGGACTCATCCCTACCAAGTTCTTTGAAAAAACAAAAGAAGCCCTTAGAGCTCGATAAACTAGGAATTAGTTACAAACTCTCTGGTGTTGAGATTAGGACCACCATAGGAGACTCTATTATCTCAAATTCTACTTCATTTGTGTTGGTTAACGATGTTACAAATCCGATGATCTTGGTACTCCTTTTATAGAGGAACTTGTACCTTTCAGGGTAACTAACCAAGGAATTGAAATTGAAAGTATCAATATTTTCCTTTCTTTTGATAAGCCCTCTATCAAGATAGTCCTTTCCACCTTAAAACACAACGAGGCCCAAATCAACTTTCGCAAAGAAGAAGTCACTTTCCAAAGATTGCATCAACTACAAGAAGTTTCTCTTTCGTCCAAAATCAAAACCTTAGAAATCAAGCTACAAAAGGAACTTTGTGCGGATCTACCCATAACCTTTTGGAATGTAAAAAACATCTGGTTAGGCTTTCTTATGAGAGAAGCTTTTGATGAGAAAACTATTCCTACAAAAGCCCGCCCTATCCAAATGAAAGCCAAAAGGAAATCAACGACCTCCTAGAGAAACAAATCATTTCTCCAAGTAAATCTCTGTAGATTTGTGCTGCCTTCTATGTTAACAAAAGCTCTGAGATTGAACAAGGATAACCACGACTCTTCATCAACTATAAACCTTTAAACTCTGCTCTACATTGGATTATATACCCTATTCCAAACAAAAAGAACCTTCTCCATCGAATATAAGCTGCCACTATTTTCTCAAAATTCGACCTCAAATTTGTCTTTTAGCAAATTCAAATTGATCTAAGAGACCATTATAAAACAGCTTTTGCGGTACCTTTTGGCCAATATGAGTGGAATGTTATGCCATTTGGACCGAAAAATGCTCTTTCCGAGTTCCAAAAAATAATGAATGATATTTTCAATCCTTTCTCAAAATTTATCATCAAAGATAATGGCTTTGTTTTGTCCAAAACTAAGTATAGTCTTTTCCAAATTAATATAAGGTTCGTTGGGCGCAATATCCAATAAGACACTATTATCCCTATCCAAAGATCCATACAATTAGTTGATATATTTCTTGCAAAACCCAGCTTCAACGACTTTTGGGGTGTGCCAATTATATAGCATACTTCATCCCAAGTCTCAGCAATTTATTGAAACCTCTCTATGACGGGCTAAAGAAATCTCATCCTCCATGGACCAACATCCACACCAATATTGTTAAGGAGACAAAACTGAAAGCCTAGGATCTTTCATGCTTATCACTTGTTGACCCGTCTGCTTTCAAAATAGACGAGATGGATGCTTCTGACATAGGTTATGGTGGGATCTTAAATCAAAGAAAAAATGAAAAGGAGCATATCATTGCATTTGCATCCAAGCATTGGAATAAGGCCCAAAAAATTATCCCACGATTGAAAAGGAAATTTTGGCTATTGTTTTACTACGCATTGATTATAAAGCTGCAAAGTCCGTTTTGCAAAAAGATTTGCTTCTAAACATATATTTGCTAGATGACAAACTATTTTATCTATTTTTTATTTTGATATAGTATATGAAAGGGAGCATAAACTCTATCCCAGATTTTCTTACTTGAGAATTTTGGCAGGGTAGGTGATTATGGGTAGGAAAAAGAAAAATGGAACTATCGGAACTAAGCACATATGATGAAATTGAAGCAACGGCTGAAGAACAACCTTCCAAAACCCCTTTACTTTTGGTTCTTCAACAACAAACAGTTTTTGTCGTTAAGGAGGAACCCTCAACTATTACAACTGGGTCAACCAGCTAAGATACCAAACTTCGACACATTACGCCATGAAAGGAATTCCACCATGTTTCCTCTTGGATGCAAATCCTGTTCCAATAAAGTGAAAAAATGGGGCTGATCTAGTTGAAGAAGAAGAAGAACAAAACAACTGGCCCAAACAATGAGAACCTCGTGCACAAAGGAAGATTTGAAAAATTGGCTTCAACTCATGGGTTTTAAAGAACCCATAGTTATGGCGCCAACTCATGGGTTTCAAAGAACCCATAGTTATGGTCAGTTCCAACCAGAGGGATTTGATTAATCAATACCTCTTTTTTAAGCAAATGCACCAAGCGGTGACACAAAGCTATGCTTCATCATCTTCACACTCGGTGGTTGTCGTAAGACCACTAAAACACTGGTGGAGGTGGAGAACCCCTACAATATTTTATTTAATTTCACACAAAACACAAGCACAAGCACGATATGCCCAATACCAAACAAATCAATTTCCTTGCCCATACCCAAACCTATTTCTTCTAAGTGGAGGATCCTCCTTTGATGACCCAACCTACATAAAAAAATGAGTGTCTACCCACTAATACAAATCAAATCGAAATTTTAGGGTTCAAACCCCCAAGAGATGGCTAAGAAAATACTTACTCCTAATGCAAATTTCATCTAAAAAATTCCAATTTATACACAAAAGTTCTCTGAGTTCATACTAGCATATACCAGGTCTTGCTTGTTCAAGCTCCACACGGATAAACCAACACAGACGTATGTGTAACATACTACGGTCTTCATAAATAAAATAATCTCACCCAAAGAATAGGGTATGCACCCAACTAAGTATGAAAAACTTTTCCAATAATTGGAACCCCATAACTACAACTACTTTGACTACCAAAACGCATGATGAATTCCTCCACTTTTCAAAATAATGTTGGCAAACATTCGTGGATATTCCTTTGGAGAAAGGAACTTGCTTCTAAATTTCCTCAATGGTATTTGCACCAATGGTGGCCCGTCGATGGCAACAAAGTTGATATTATTCCCTCACCAGTTTTAGAAGCATACAACTATTTTTGTCAAAACTTCTCAAACCAACATTACATTCCTATGCTTACAATTTTCCCATAGATTTCACGTTTCTTGGATATTTGCACATAAATTTGCATTTTACAAATCAAATGGACACAAGAGACTCCCATGGTTGTCTACCCAATGCCATTGTAAATGGTGGAAAAATTGGGATCCAAAACAAGCATGTATCCCAGAAGTAGAAAAATGGTTCCTACGTAATCCAAGACATCTGATCCCGACAGATGTTTCTTGCTTTGATACCAATTACCTGGAAGCGAACCCCCTAAAATGAAAAGGAAGGAAGGGAAAGAAGGATAGGAAGCAAAAAAGTACGATAATTAAGTTATAACGCAAGTACGTAAATGTAAGTACAAATGTTAAATCAGGCGGCAGAGCTGACCATATGCTTGAAAAAGTGCAAACAATTAACTAAAAGTAGGTGGAGTGCCAATTATAACTAATTAAAGCAATAAAATAACAAATTAGGAAAGTAAAGAAAAAGACTGTCTAAAATTGAAAATTGATATTATTGTCAAATTTAATTGAAAATACAAAGATAGGAGAGAGAGAGAACTTTAGAATTCTTGAGAGAGCTTCTTGCAAGAAAAATAATGTGTGTTACAATGTGGAGAGGGAGACTTTTTATTGTTGAACAATGTTACAGTAGAAAGTAGAAGTAAAAAGTAAAAGTGCTACAGTGTCACTACACTACAGTACCACCCTAAATAATTTTCCGCCTATGCTTTGATGATGTCATCTTTATTGTGTCATTGTGATGTCAATGGGGTTGGAAATTCTCTTAGCAAATGTCATCTTCAGACTCAGATTTATTTGTTTCTTGATATTGGGCGTGGGAAAGTCCAGTTTTAATTTACTGTAGGATTTTCTCCATTTGTTGAATGAAGTCTCCTCTACTACTTGAGCTGGCTAGTTGTGCGGCTGCAATTGATTTTTGTTGTAAAAATTGAATCCGTGCGGCATCTGTCGGGATCAGATGCCTGGATTACGTAAGAACCATTTTTCTACTTTTGGATAGATGCTTTTTTTGGATCTCAATTTTTTCACCATTTATAATAGCCTTGGATAGACACAACCATGGGAGTCCCTTTTGTCCATTCAGAAGCAAGTTGCTTTCCCCAAAGAAAATCCACGAATGTTTGCCAACATTATTTTGAAAAGCGAAGTCATTTATCCACGTGTTTTGGCAGTCAAGGTAGTCGTAGTTTTGGGGTTCAAATGGCTGGGAAAGTTTTTTATACTTGGCTGGGTGCATACCCTATCGTTGAAATTATTTTATTTATGAAGACCTTAGTATGAGTAACATATGTCTGTGTTAGTTTATCCTTGTGGGGCTTGAACAGGCCATACATGGTATCTGCTAATATGAACTCATAGAATTTTTGTGTATACATTGGAGTTTTTATGGATGAAATTTGCATTAAAAGTAAATATTTTCTTGGCTACCTCCTGGGGATTTGAATCCGAAAATTTTGGTTTGATCTATATTAGATGGTCGACACAATTATTTTGAAGTAGGTTGGGTCATCAGAGGAGGAGTCGCTTTGGGTGTCAGCGAGTAAATTGATTTGTTTGGTATAGGGCATATCGTGCTTGTGCTTGTGTTTTTTGAGAAATTAAATAAAATATTGATGGGGTTCTCCTCGTCCACCAGTGCTTTAGTGGTGCTTACGACAACCACAAAGTATGAAGAAGATGTTGAAGCGTGGCTTTGTGCCGCTGCTTGGATGCACATTTGCTTAAAAAGAGGTATTGATTAATCAAATCCCTCGTGTTGGAACTGGTCATATCCGTGGGTTCTTTAAAACCCATGAGTTGTCACCAGTTTTTGAAGTCTTTCCCTGTTCACGAGGTAGACATTGTTTGGGCTAGCTGTTCTTGTTCTTCTTCTTCAACTAGATCAGCCATTTTTTTCGGACTAGAAATTGGAATAAGATTTGCATTTTTCAAGAGTAAAGATGGTGATATACCTTTCATGGCGTAAGATACCTGGTTTGACCCAGTTGTAGTACTTGAGGGTTGCTTCTTGGCAACTGAATTTGTTTGTTGTTCATGACAGGACAAACAAAGAAATAGGAAGGGATGGTTTTTTCATTTCATTGAAAAGAGGTTTTGGAAGGCTGATGTTTAGCCGTTGCTTCAATTTCATCATGTGTGCTTAGTACCATTTTCTTTTTCCTACCCATAATCACCTACCCTACAAGGATTCTCGAGTAAGAAAGTATGGGGTAGAGTTTCACCTCCTTTTGATATACTCTATATCAAAATAAAAAATAAATAAAATAGCTTGTCATCTAGCAAATATATGTTGTTTAGAAGCAAGGTTTTGAACATCTTTTTGCAAAACAGACTTTGCAGCTTTACAATCAATGCGTAGTAAACATTTTTGATTTAGTAAATCAGATTGAAATTTTGAGATGCACAAAACAATTGCTAAAATTTGATTGCTGCAATTGAGAGAAGCTAATCTCTTCTCTGAGCGTAGAACCAGGGAAATTGAAGAAGAAGTAGTACCCGTCGGAGAGGGCTTGGAAGAGGAGGAGAACGGAGTGAATCAAGACCTGTGAGATCTGCAGAAAAGTTAGGCAATAAACGACAATAATGACTTAATGCTCCCTGTCCTTGGATCAAGAGACCATTGGGTTCCATAAAGAAAACACATTCAAGTCTTTAACTTAATAATATACAAGAGAGTCAGATCTGATAGTTAAGTGAATGTGGTCTTGTACCAATTTTATACAATAAATCTAAGCCTATTTTATATCAATAAGTTCTTTAATTTAGATGATCCAAAGGTTACCAAGAACCACCTGCAAGTCTACTAAGTATTTTGGTAATCTATCTAATATGCTTAGGTGTCTACTGTAGATCTAAAAAGATTACAATATCATCCGTATTAAGATCTTCTTATTATAAAATAAATAAACTTTAGAAGTCTGTATAAGTTTGTTCAAGATTAGTACTGTATACCAAAAAGTTAAAAACATGAATATTATTCCCTCACCAAAATTTAGAAGCATACCAAAATTAAGGTGAAGGAAGGGAAATATATGTGTGTGTGTGTGTCTGGACTCAGATAGTTCCTATTTGAGTATAAACAAGCAACAATTTGCTGTCTGATAGTTAAATTGACGTGAGGTGATGACATGCATCTGGAGGCAGGACAATAGATCAAAATATTGGGGGATTATCATCATGTTTCTGCTCTTTGTTTTATATATTTTTTATTGATATATTCTTTTGACTATCTAATTTGTCATATATGGTATCAAATTAAGTAATAGACTTATCCAGTTACACATGGTTAAAGATATTAAGCCGTGTAATCTTGGGAATCAAATGCATATGGTTTTGACTGAAAATGAGAATAACTTTAAGAAACACTGGAAATCAAAGACATTGATGAGAATAGCGTCGATGAAAGAAATCAAAATAGTGTTACTCGAGTCACTTGTTCTTATTATGTGGCTGTTCTAACAAAGGAATCTCTTTCATTCTCAAAAAAATAAAAAAGGAATCTCTTTTTCTTATTGTTCCTTGTAAAATTCTCCAAGACAATTTCGGTAAGAATTCAAAAGTTGTGTTGTTAAGGCTGTTATCTCAGGCTAAATATTTTTGATATACCATTATGTTTGTCAGCTGGCAAGGAAAATGGGTGAGGAAACTGTATCACAGTTATATGAATTAGATGGCACGGAAGCCCTGGGTTCTTGTTTGCATATCCAGCCATGTTCTCTTGCTGCTACAGAACTATCAGAATGTACAATTCAGTGGTATCGCTTAGCATGTGAAGGTGGAAAGCAAGAACCTATTTCAGGTATCTGAGCTTTAGTTCTTTACATCACACTGTTTCTTAAGCGGCTTAATTGATGTTATTTAGCACGTCTTGTGTTGGTCCAGTTACTTGGTGCCTGGTGGTGGCTGACATATTGTCATACTTCTTGGCTGCAAAATGGTCATGCTTAAGATACTGAAACATCTAGCAGGAGTATTGGGCCGAATAGTTTTTGGATGGGGTTCTATTAATATTGGAGAAGCTGCTTAGTGGACAGACTAATTATATTGAAGTGTTTTCATAAAAGACACTAATTTATTCGAAATTACTTAATGTCTTCTTTCGTAAGTAATGGTTACCCTTTTCAAACAAAAAAGTCTTGTTTCCTAAGTTCAATTCACTAACTAATGACCTCCCAGGGGTTGGTAGGTGAATTTGATATGAGGATAAATTTTGTCGGCTGTTTGGTTTGTTTGGGAGTCCTTGGATCTGGATTGGGAGGACCATTAATATCACATGTTGATGGGATAGTTCATTCCCATGGAGGTGGTTCACCCCTTCTCCGATGTTTTCTGTTGCTGCCTAATGCACCTGCACCTAATCTTTTGAAATGTTTCACTTCTCTTATTGTTATATACATTTATTTATTTCTAAATTCTACTGCTAAATTTTCGTTGATTGTCTTGTTAAGTATATTTTAAAGCAGCTCATATATACTTATTACTATATTTTAAAATTAGTACTTCTTGATGAACTGCAACAGATATTTGAGGCGTTAAGATAAAGGGAATTTCATGACGAGTTTCTTTTTGGATGACCCTATACAAAGCATTTCAAATTGCCTTCTTCATACTAGACAGCCTTTACATGTTGAATCGTCCTACTTCTTTATTATGGTTTTTTTTATTTATGAGCATTTACGTTCATATTTTTGCTTGGTTCTATCTGGCATAAATGTTTTCTGTTATCTTCCTCTTTTTTTTAAGTGACACATGCTTTTCCATTGCAATTTGATGTGTCGTATTAACTTTTCCCCCCTTCCCGGCATGTGTTCAACTATCCTTATTTCAGGAGCCACAAAACCTGTTTATGCTCCAGAACCATTTGATGTTGGACGAATTTTGCAAGCTGAGATCACGTATGGAGACCAGACATCATCAGTGACGACTGCTGGTCCTATTGATCCGGGTTTGTTTTGATTCCTTAAATGTAGTGCTTTCCATGTGCTTTTTTGTTCTAGTATTAACCAACATTAACTTCTGTGGATCTGATTAGATATTGACTTGACTGCAAACTAAGTCTGCATTTCCATACCTTCATAATGACTGGCAAAGTTTTCCTTCAACAGCTGCAGGCTTGGGGAACTATGTTGAAGCTTTGGTGCGTAGGCATGACATTGAATTCAATGTACGTTCAATTAAAAGTTTGCTCCTTTATTAGGAATTCCTCAATTAAGTTCTCTTTTCGCTAATCTACTACTTCTTTTAAGTCTCTTTTGATTGTTCTATATAGCTGTATTGTCTTTACAAATATGTCTCTGCGTCTAACTCTCAGTTCACCAATTTAAATCATCTTACTGCCTTGTAGTTGTGTACTCCTCACTGACACATCATGTTATGCATAAGCTAATGTAATTAAAGAAATGAAAATATCTGAAGTTTGCCATTTTGGACGAGATCAAATAGTAGATGAGGCGGTTACACATTCAAATAAGGTTGTCCACTGGTTGTATAAAGACTCCTGTAGGGGGTTTGTAAAGGGCTTTTCCAGCATTTTCCTTCTCTCGTTCTCCTTGTGTTTTGTCCAATTTAAGTGTGTAACCATCTCATCTAAATGTTTAAGCTATTAGAGAGAGCACACTTTTATTAGTTAATTATTTCTCAACATGCCCCCTCACGTGTGGGCTTGATTCTTTTCATGCGCCAAGCATGGGATTGTTATTTATTTATTTGGGTGGCGGTGAGATTCGATCCCAAGATCTTTTTCTGCTTTGATACCACGTTGAAATCACTACAACAAAAATAACTTTTAGCGGCATTAAATATTGACATTAATATGGAGTGCTAAAGTCTTTACCGGCATTAGTTAAGTGTCATTAGAACCAATGTCGTTAAAGGCTTTAGGGACATATACAAAGAATGTCAATTGCCGCTAAAAATACATATCTAGCGGCAATTAATTCATAATTGCCGTTAATGATTATTTTTGTTGTAATGAGGGTGTGACTTCTCGTTTGAAAGCGTAAGCTATTAGAGAGAACACACTTTTATTAGTTAATTATATTCTCAACACATCCATTTCAACATTGCTCCAAAGAATTTAAAAATGATGTCAAAGCAGACAAAGGTCCTATGCTCCAATTGGACCCCCACCTGTTTTTAAACGAGTATTAACATGTTTTTACGCAAGGAAAAGAATCAGACTCATACGTGAAGCGGTGTATTTAGACATAATTAAATAAATAGAAGTGTCCATCCTCTAAGAATTTAAATTATTGGATAAGGAACATATTCAGCAAAACTATCCAGTTTCGAGAAGAACATAAAACTGAGAATGTTAATAAGAGTAAGATGGATTCCATCTTGGTCTGTTGATGTTGCGTCATAGCTGCATTCGTCTTTCTCCAACTCCTTACTTGTATGTATATGTTTATTGGTGGTATTTGTAGGTAGTTGTTGTCCAGATGAATGGAACAGATCATACATCAGAGACTATCCATGTACTTCACATCGGAAGGATGAGAATGAAACTATGTAAAGGGAAGACCAGCATAGCAAAAGAATACTATTCCACTTCAATGCAGGTATTAATGATGCCTAGTCCCTTGCCATTTCTTTCATTTAGGTGTTGTGAGAGTTTATATAGAATAATAGAAAGAGAACAATTATGTTCATGTTATATATAACTAGCAAGGGATCGGACCGCCCTGCGTACAAATTTGTAGCACAAATAATAGGCCAAAGGACTACAATTTTTTGTTTTGGTTTTTTTGGCTTATTTTGGTGTTCAAATGTCTGGACTCGGGGATTTATGCTCTACAATTTGAACAGCTGCCAACACTCTTTCCCTAACTTATCTGTTACCACAGTTATGTGGCGTCCGAGGTGGTGGAAATGCTGCAGCTCAGGCAGCATTTTGGCAAGTAAAGACTGGACTCTCCTTTGTATTGGCGTTTGAAACGGAGAGAGAAAGAAATGCAGCCATTATGCTGGCCAGAAGATTTGCTTACGACTGCAATGTAAGTCTAGACTCGTTTTTTACTTTTGGCATCATTACATATCGTAGAACTTCTTAAAGTAGTTTCTAGTTTGTTAGTCTCCAGTACATCTACTGTAAGTCTAGATTTATCATTAAACAAATATGTTTAATGATAAGGTCTTCTCGAAAAAGTCTCTCTACCTCCACGAGCTAGTCGTAAGGTCTGGGCATACTCTACCCTCCCCAAACCTCTCATAGTGGGATTTCACTGGATATATTGTTGTAAAAATATTGTTCTTGTATCCAGTATGATCTCAGAAAACTTGTGCAACTTTAATTTGCAGATTATGCTATCTGGACCGGATGATAGAGCCACTCCTGGATCTTAAGAAAGCTACTATAATAAAAAGGTGTAATTATACTGACTCTGATGTATCTATAGGTGTTTTGTAGTAGTGAATATGCAATAGGGTTGATTGTTGAGTGGCATTTTTTCACCACCTTCTTGTCTTCTCTTTATTTCTATCTTGATAGCAAAGGCACTGTTTTTTGTGTCCCTAGCTCTTTGATTGTAATGATTCTTTGCTCCTTGTTTCTTTGTTTTGTCAAGTGATTGTAATTGAGCTCAAACATACATTTGATTTTTGAATGGCTTGTAGTGATTGACTTGTGTTCTTCAAACTTTTATGTTTGGATGGAATGATTGTATAACTAAATCATGCTGAAGTTCCAAATCTGACTTTGGTCACATCTAATTTTTATCTTCCTATAGTCATTTGACTGGCTATCGAAGAAAAAGCTTGCATCGGCTTCACCTATTATATAGGTGGTCCTATCTCTCTGCAAACTGAACGTGGTAGTTTCCCATCACTTTCTATCTACAGATTAAAGCCATCATTCTGCAACTTAACGTGGTTAATTGTTTCTATGAGTAACATAGCTTTGTACTCGGATTCTGCACTGGATTGAGATACAATACTATATGAAACTAGGTTCCCTCCAACAAAGACACAATTGCCTAAAGCTGAGCGTCCTTCACTCAGAATTTATAGTACATAGATAGGGTTTCTTGGAGTAGGACTTGTAAATATACTATTATTCTTAAGTTCTTAAACTCTCAAGTCTGGTTACTCAATACTTCATTTAACATTAATAACATCAAACTTTCCTAGTTTGGGCATAGATTTTCCAAATATATTTGAGAAATAATTTGACAAATAATGTCTGTCCATGCAATTTGTCATTATTTTTCAAATATTTCAATTTTTCAAATATTAGTTTTTTGTGTAGTATTTGGGCAAAATATTATTAGTTGAGATATTTTGAAAATTGAAAGTTGTTTCTTTTAAAAAAACACTCTTATAGTAGTTGTTTGCGTTGTATTACATAATTTTTTACATGAACATCAAAGTAGTGATGAAATATTCATTGAATATGAAAGCGATGATGAAAATGATGAATAATCAGCTTAGGGTAAAAAAGTCTTGTGCTTTGTCTACTTCACGATATATGGAATGATGCTTGTTGCGCTCACCTCAAACTACCACATTGCTCTAGTATTATAACACTATTTGTTATTTGTTGCAACGAAAATTCAATTGACTTGTAATATAAATTCATGGTTAGTTTTAATAGTTTTTAAAACTTGTAGGCACAAGTCATATTTTTCCTAAAAGAATGAAATATATCTCTCAAATATTATTGTCACGACCAAATCGGGGACGCGACTGGCACCCACATTCACCCTCCTATGTGAGCGAACCAACCAATCTAAACCTTACATTTTAATACACTATCAACAAAAGTAATGCGGAAGACTTAAACTCGTTAATAAAAACAACTCAAAACTATTATTATTATCCCCAAAATCTGGAAGTCATCATCACAAGAACATCTATCTCAAATTTCTAAACTAAAAGTCTAGAACAAAATATAACTAAACAGCTAGTCCATGCCGGAAGTTCAAGGCATCAAGACTCGAAGAAGAAGAAGATCCAGTCCAAGCTAGAGGCATTAGCTCACCCTGAATTTTCCGAAGGTGTGAAGACTGGCTTGAATTACTGTTGTGTTGAAGTCGACGGAACGTTTGCTGCATTACACAAATAACAAAGAAGAAAACATAAAAGTAGGGGGTCAGTACAACCACAAGTACTGAGTAGATATCATCGGCAAACTCAAAATAAAAGATAATATATATCAAGTAATATTATAAATCAACTATAAACTCAACATGTAACAACAACAAGTATTATAATCGTCACAATTACCATCAAGTTCATCCATGAGGGCTCAAGCCTCAACACATACTCATTGGGAATTAAGTTCATTATGTTGAATATTTATTCATCTTTCAAGATCATTATCTTTCTCCCTCTTGTGTCGGTACGTGACACTCCGATCCCCTACTACTATGTGTCGGTACGTGACACTCCGATCCCCTATATGTGTCGGAACGTGACACTCCGATCCCCTATATGTGTCGGAACGTGACACTCCGATCCCCTATATGTGTCGGAACGTGACACTCCGATCCCCTATATGTGTCGGTACGTGACACTCCGATCCCCCATCTACGTGTCGGTTCGTGACACCCGTCCCACTAATACTATGTGTCGGAACGTGACACTCCGATCCACTAATACTATGTGTCGGAACGTGACACTCCGATCCACTAATACTATGTGTCGGAACGTGACACTCCGATCCACTAATCTCGTATATCCGTTCATCAAGCCTTCTCTATACCAAGGCATCATCAATCCCAATACTTTAATTCATCAAGCCTTCTTTTTATACCAAGGCATTATCATTAATAAGTAGATAAAGTTTCTTTCAAGATTTGGGATTCAATGGTTTTCATCATGCTTGTTTTATCAAATCACATAATCATATTCATACAAGCATACAATTAAGCATATAGACAGGTTTACAATATCATCAATACATATTGCCCTATCAAGAGTCACTACGATATCGTAAAACCATAACCTACCTCCACCGAAGAATTGGAATCAAGCAAGTTAATCCTCAAAGCGTCGTTCCTATCTCTTTCGATTCTATCTCCCTCTCTCAATTCGTTTCTCTCTTTTCTCTCTTGTTCTTCTCTTTTGTTGTATTCAAACCCTCTTCCTTTACCCTAATTACAATATAATTAAGTGTAAAAGAGGACAATAAAACCCACTAATTAACTTAAGGTTACCTCTTTTAACCCCCAAGTAATTAGACTTATTAATATTAACCCTCAATCTTATAATTAAGGAAAGAATAGTCCAAAACGACCCTTAAAACGTGTGGAGAAATCCTAACTGCCTGGGATTTGCGCAACCTGTGACGGCCCGTCGTGCCTGCGACGGTCCGTCACACAGGTCGTCGTAGCCTCCCAAAATCCCCTTTTTCACCACGGAGTCTGTGACGGTCCGTCACACCTGTGACGGTCCGTCCTGCACTCCGTCATGACGGTCAGAGACTCGTTCTTGTACCAAATTCTCAAAAGTTGAAGTGTTTTGCAACGGGAGCTCACGACGGTTCGTCGTGGCTGTGACGGCTCGTCCTGCAGGTCCGTCACAATTTACAGAGAGTCGATTTTCAGTACCCAATTTCAGAATTCTAAGTATGTTGCAACGATACACCCTCGACGGGCCGTCGTGCCTATGACGGTCCGTCGTGGTGTCCGTAGTATGGCACAGTTTTTCCAGAATAAAATCTGCTGCTCAAAACGACCTAAACAGGTCGTTACAATAGATACCAATTACCCATCGTTCGTCCCCGAACGATCAACAGAAGAAAAACAATGGCGAAAAGAAAAGGAGTACCTGAATCTGTAAACAGATGTGGGTATTTTTCTTGCATATCTGCCTCCTTCTCCCAAGTAGCCTCTTCAACCGGTCGATTCTTCCATTGAACCTTGATGGATGCAATCTCTCGACCTCAACTTGCGAACCTCTCTATTTAAAATAGCAACCGGTTCCTCCTCATAAGTCAAGTTCTCATCAACAAAACTGAATCCCAACGGATGATGTAGTTTCCATCTCCATGGTATCTTTTCAACATGGACACATGAAATACCGGATGCACTCCGGACAGCCCTGGGGGCAAGGCTAATTCATAAGCCACCTCCCTTACTCGCTTAAGTACCTCAAATGGCCAATGTACCTTGGACTTAACTTACCCCTTTGTCCAAACCGCATCACCCTTTCATGGGTGAAACCTTCAACAAGACTTGTTCACCTTCCATGAACTCAAGTCTCTAACCTTTCGGTCTGCATACTCCTTTTGTCTACTCTGAGCCGCCAAAAGCTTTTCTTGAATAGCTTTCACCTTCTCCATAGAATCTCTCAACAGATCAGTCCCCCAAGGTCTAACTTCAAAGGCATCAAACCAACCAATGGGAGACCTACATCTCCTCCCATACAATGCTTCAAATGGAGCCATGTCGATACTGGAGTGATAGCTATTATTGTATGAAAACTCTGCCAAGGGTAAGAAACTATCCCAATGGCCACCAAATTCTATCACGCATGCACGAAGCATATCTTCCAACACTTGAATCGTTCGCTCAGACTGACCATCTGTCTGAGGGTGAAATGCAGTACTAAGGTCCAACCTGGTACCCAATTCGGCATGCAATGTTCTCCAAAACTTAGAAGTAAACTGCGTACCTCTATCTGATATGATGGAGAGTGGAACTCCATGCAATCGAACGATTTCTGAGATGTAGATTTTTGCTAACTTCTCTGCATTGTAGGTCACCTTGACCGGAATGAAGTGAGCAGACTTAGTTAACCTATAAACAATCACCCAAATAGAGTCATACTTACCCAATGTCTTGGGAAGACCAACCACGAAGTCCATCGCGATTCTCTCACACTTCCATTCAGGAATGGGCATTCTCTGAAGTGTTCCTCCAGGCCTCTGGTGTTCATACTTTACTTGTTGACAATTTGGACATTTGGCAACAAACTCAACAATATCTCGCTTCATCCTACTCCACCAGAAGTGTTGCTTTAGGTTGCGGTACATCTTGGTTGCACCAGGATGTATAGAGTATCCGGAACTATGAGCCTCTGTCAGTATAGTGGTGATCAAATCGTTGGTGCGGGGTACACATACCCTTCCCTTAATCCTCAAAACACCTTCACCATCGATTGTTGCTTCCTTAGCCTCTCCTTGTAACACTTTATCTCGGATTCGACTTAGCTTCTCATCATCAAACTGTTTCCCCTTAATCTGATCAAGAAAAGAGGATTTGCCTCTACACAAGCTAACAATCCTCCCTTCTCATTATTTCTAACCTCATAAGGTCATTAGCCAGAATCTGCACCTCTCTAGCCAATGGGCGTCTAGAAACTTGCAAATGAGCTAGACTTCCCATGCTTCCGGCCTTTCTACTTAGAGCATCCGCTACAACATTAGCCTTCCCCGGATGATACAAGATAGTGATGTCGTAGTCCTTCAATAATTCCATCCATCTCCTCTGTCTCAAGTTCAAGTCTTTTGAGTGAATACATACTATGGCTACGATGGTCCGTATAGACCTCACACTTAACCCCATACAAATAGTGTCTCCATTGCTTTAGTGCAAATACTACCGCGGCCAACTCCAAATCATGGGTCGGATAGTTACGTTCATGCACCTTTAATTGCCTCGAAGCATAAGCAATCACATTCTTCTCTTGCATTAGCACTGCACCCAACCCAGAATAGGATGCATCACAATAAACAATGAAGTTTTTACCCTCTACTGGCAAGGTAAGGATAGGCGCGGTAGTCAACAAAGTCTTAAGCTTCTGAAAGCTTTCCTCACATTCGTCTGACCATACAAATGGAACATTCTGCTTAGTCAAGTTCGTCAATTGAGAAGCAATAGAAGAGAATCCCTTGACGAATCGGCGGTAGTAGCTAGCTAACCCCACAAAGCTCCTTATCTCTGACACATTAGTGGGTCTCACCCAATTTTTCACCGTCTCAATCTTGGATGGATCCACCATTACTCCATCCTTAGAAACCACGTGCCCCAAGAAGGACACTGAATCTAGCCAAAACTCACACTTGGAGAATTTCGCATAAAGCTTTTTCTTTCTCAACAACTCTAACACCATTTTCAAATGCTCCTCATGTTCCTTCTTACTCTTGGAGTATATCAGTATATCATCAATAAACACGATCACAAAGAGATCCAGATATGGCTTGAAAATCTCGTTCATCAAGCTCATGAAAGCAGCAGGGGCATTCGTAAGACCAAAGGACATTACCACAAATTCATAATGCCCATACCTAGTTCGAAAAGCAGTCTTTGGCACGTCCGTTGCTCGTATTTTCAATTGGTGATAACTGGATCTCAAGTCAATTTTAGAGAAGACACAAGCACCTTGTAACTGATCGAACAAGTCATCAATGCGAGGAATGGGGTATTTGTTCTTAATAGTTACCTTGTTCAACTGTCGGTAATCTATGCACATCCGGAAACTCCCATCCTTCTTCTTCACAAACAACACCGGAGCACCCCAAGGAGATGCACTTGGTCTAATAAAGCCTTTGCTCAACAACTCTTGAAGTTGAGCCTTTAATTCTCTTAACTCCGCGGGAGCCATTCTATAAGGGGGTATAGAAATGGGGCGAGTACCGGGTTCAAGATCAATACAGAAGTCAATATCCCTATCTGGTGGCATACCAGGAAGATCTGCAGGGAACACATCCAAAAACTCACGGACTACCGAAACTGACTCAATCGAAGGTACTTGGGTAGTGTCATCCTTAAGATGTGCCAAGAAAGCTAGACAACCCTTACTAACCATCTTCTGAGCACGAAGAAAGGACACGATGCGAACTGGTTTGGAAGTGTAGTCGCCCTCCCACACTAACGGATCTGCCCCAGGCTTGGCTAACGTCACTGTTTTAGCATTACAATCCAAAATCGCAAAATTGGAGAAAGCCAAGTCATACCCAGAATTACATCAAAGTCACCCATTTCTAAAATAACCAAATCTACATAAGTGTTGCTCCCACAAAATTCACCAAACAAGACCTATATACTTTTTCGACTATCACAGACTCACCCACCGGGAGTAGAAACACGAATAGGCATGTCAAGTAATTCACAATGTAAATTTAGACCATTAGCAAATGAGGAAGATACATATGAAAATGTGGATCCAGGATCAAACAAACGGAAGCCATGCAATCACAAATCAGAAGGTTACCTGTGATAACGCATCAGACGCCTCCGCTTCAGATCTCCCAGGGAAAGCGTAGCAATGGCCCCATATTTGTCTGTCCGTTGCCCCTACCATGTTGTGTAGTAGTGGCTCCGTTTTGCCCATCACCTCTGCCGTTTTGGTGACCACCATTACCTCGACCACCACGTCCTCCAGAAAAACGGCCTCTACCATGACCACCTCTACCTCTAGCTATTGGGGGTCTGTAACTCTGTTTGGACAATTCTCCTAATATGTCCAATCTCTCCACATCCATAGCACTCTCTGGAGTCAGGCATAGGTCTCTCGGAGTAGTGTTGACCGTTCTGAGGTGGACCCCCAACTACAGTCTGTAGTGAAGACTGTATTGGTCGAACTGAGTGACCTCCGGAGTTCTGTCCTCTAGAATAAGAACCATTAAACTCACCTCCCCTTCGAAACCTTTTTGATGTCGATGTCGTGGCGAAGTCATCTGGTTTCACTCCTTCCACCTCTATCACAAAGTCTACCACCTCTTGGAAGGATGTTGCCGTTGCCGCTATCTGTAAGGCTGAAATCCGAATTCTGACCTCAACCCCTTCACAAAAACGCGGATCCGTTCTGTGGACTGAAACAGAGTTGGGTGGCATATCTGGATAGTACGCGAAATTTAGCCTCGTATGCATTAACCGTCATTTTTCCTTGCTCTAGACTCAAGAACTCATCCCTTTTTCTATCCCTCAAAGTCCTTGGGATATACTCTCCATAAACAAGCTAGAGAATGATTCCCAAGTCATGGGTGGCTCCTCTGTTTGTTGACACTCAACATGCGAACGCCACACATTTTGGCGTTCCCTTGAAACTGATAGCTCACGAACTCGACACCAACCTCTCTACTATACCCATCTTGTGTAGTAGCTCATGACAATCAACCAGAAAATCATAGGCATCCTCTGATTATGCACCCTTAAGACTGGAGGTTTCAATTTCAAGAACTTACTGAAAAGTTCATGTTGATCGTTGTCATAATAGGCCCAGTAGTCAGACGTGGAAATGTGCCTATTTCCAATGGTGCATCCATGCGGGGAGCCATAGTAGCCGCATGTCGTATCTCTGAAGCCGGAGGTGTTGGTGCAGAAACCACTGGAGGTGCCTGACCCTGATCAGACAACCCGCTAAGATAAGCAAGTACTTGGTTGATCATCTCTGGGTAGGTTGGGGGTGGCAATTCCTCATGTTGCACTTGTTCAGTCTCCCCTTCACTCACCCTCTCTTACCACATCCTCGGTCGGTGGAGGAGTCACTGCCCTAGTATCAGATGGGCTAGGGGCTCGTCCTCTCCCTCTAGAGGACGTCCTCCCACGACCTCTTCCACGGCCTCTTACCGCTGTTCTTCCTCGAGCCACAGCCCCAGTGGCTGGCTCAGTCGTTTCTTGTCTTTCCGTTGTTGCTGCTGCTGGTGCGGTCGTTGCTCTAGTTCTAACCATCTGCGAATAGAGTGAAGATGGTTAGATACCAATTTGTATCACCTAGATACCAATTGGACTCAAGTAGTAGCACGAAAGAAAGAATGAAGAATGGAATTTTCCTAAAGTCTTATAGCCTCTCAAGGAAAAGTAAAGGCGTCCCCCTACCGTTCCTTAAGACTCTACTAGACTCGTTCTTGTGTGATGAGACCAATGAACCTAATGCTCTGATACCAGTCTGTCACGACCCAAATCGGGGACGCGACTGGCACCCACATCACCCTCCTATGTGAGCGAACCAACCAATCTAAACCTTAACATTTTAATACACTATCAACAAAAGTAATGCGGAAGACTTAAACTCGTTAATAAAAACAACTCAAAACTATTATTATTATCCCCAAAATCTGGAAGTCATCATCACAAGAACATCTATCTCAAATTTCTAAACTAAAAATGTCTAAGAACAAAATATAACTAAACAGCTAGTCCATGCCGGAAGTTCAAGGCATCAAGACTCGAAGAAGAAGATCCAGTCCAAGCTAGAGGCATTAGCTCACCCTGAATTTTCCGAAGGTAGTGAAGACTGGCTTGAATTACTGTTGTGTTGAAGTCGACGGAACGTTTGCTGCATTACACAAATAACAAAGAAGAAAACATAAAAGTAGGGGGTCAGTACAACCACAAGTACTGAGTAGATATCATCGGCCAACTCAAAATAAAAGATAATATATATCAAGTAATATTATAAATCAAATATAAACTCAACATGTAACAACAACAAGTATTATAATTGTCAACAATTACCATCAAGTTCATCCATGAGGGCTCAAGCCTCAACACCATACTCATTTGGGAATTAAGTTCATTATGTTGAATATTTATTCATCTTTCAAGATTCATTATCTTTCTCCCTCTTGTGTCGGTACGTGACACTCCGATCCCCTACTACTATATGTCGGTACGTGACACTCCGATCCCCTATATGTGTCGGAACGTGACACTCCGATCCCCTATATGTGTCGGAACGTGACACTCCGATCCCCTATATGTGTCGGAACGTGACACTCCGATCCCCTATATGTGTCGTACGACACTCCGATCCCTACATCTACTTGTCGTTTGTGACACCCGTCCCACTAATACTATGTGTCGGAACGTGACACTCTGATCCACTAATACTATGTGTCGGAATGTGACACTCCGATCCACTAATACTATGTGTCGGAACGTGACACTCCGATCCACTAATCTCGTTATATCCGTTCATCAAGCCTTCTCTATACCAAGGCATCATCAATCCCAATCACTTTAATTCATCAAGCCTTCTTTTTATACCAAGGCATTATCATTAATAAGTAGATTAAGTTTCTTTCAAGATTTGGGATCAATGGTTTTCATCATGCTTGTTTTATCAAAATCACATAATCATATTCATACAAGCATAAATAAGCATATAGACAGGTTTACAATATCATCAATACATATCATTCCCTATCAAGAGTTCACTACGATTATCGTAAAAACCATAACCTACCTCCACCGAAGAATTGGAATCAAGCAAGTTAATCCTCAAAGATGCGTCGTTCCTCTCTCTCTTGATCGATTCTATCTCCCTCTCTCAATTCGTTTCTCTCTTTTCTCTCTTGTTCTTTCTCTTTTATTTTATTCAAACCCTCTTTCCTTTACCCTAATTACAATATAATTAAGTGTAAAAGAGGACAATAAAACCCACTAATTAACTTAAAGTTACCTCTTTTAACCCCCAAGTAATTAGACTTATCAATATTAACCCTCAATCTTTATAATTAAGGAAAGAATAGTCCAAAACGACCCTTAAAACGTGTGGAGAAATCCTAAACTGCCTGGGATTTGCGCAACCTGTGACGGCCCGTCGTGCCTGCGACGGTCCGTCACACAGGTCGTCGTAGCCTCCCAAAATCCCCTTTTTCACACAACCTGTAAGTTATGTTTTGAGATTCCTATAGACAAAATATTTTATCTTTTATGTATATTTTAGGCTTTCAACATATCAACATGTATTTAACATTGCACCACGTTATACTAAGTGAATGGTGAATCTATTCTTAAATTCTTATTAGGCAATTTTTTAGTAAGTAATTGTGCACGAATTAACTATTTTAAAGAAAACTTTGTAAGTGTCTAAATCATACAAGCAGCATTGATAAATAAATTCATTACTTATCTTGAGCATAAAAACAAATCGTCGCAGTTCAGTAATTTTTTTTAAAAGATATTCAGAAGCATATATCTAGATCACAAGAGAAATTATTAACAAAATCAAATAAATTTAGACTACATTATGTTAACTTCATATACTGGAACGTCACATAGTAATGTTTACTGAATGAAATGCTTGCATATACTTTGCTAAAAATATATACTTGCAATTATAAGAAGACAATTAATGCAGAAATCTGTCGGAATACATATACTGATCGTTTGTTTGTCTTTGTAAAGCAAACAAATATAACGTCTGCCTATCATCTTCCATAGACGAACTATAATGGCCAGAATACAACTCGAAGAAATTGTAGCCAATAATATTGTAACGAATGGGGTATTGGGATCTTCTGAACATTTAAAACATTAGCAACGCGATCCTGAATCAACTTGAAGCGTCAAGTCTCGCCAGCAGCTATCTTGTTATCTTTTTGAAATTACTGTTTATGATATGTTAATAATAACTGGTTTCAATAGTAAGCTTCATTAACTATATGTGTCTATTGAAATTTTTATGACATAAATTGAAACATGGGAGTTGTTACTTGTTTTTAGGAAAGTTTAAGGATCTTACGTTGATATACAAGTCTCTATCTACACTAAAAACAATCTCTTAATTGTTTTAAAAGCCTAAGAAGCTTTTTGTCTTACGGGTATCAATTTTGATTTTTGCTCATGCTCCTTGCACCTGTAACTTATTTCTTCAAATAGATATCCAAATGCAATGTATTACTACTAAATGCATTTACTTAATAGCGATTAATCAGTTAACATATTACTTACTTTGAGACTCATCTTCCTTAAGTGCGTTAGCATCAATTACATTAGCACTAGTCTGAGGATTCACTCGAATATCATCCTCTTCTTTCCCTTCTTGTCTTTTTCTTATTCTCTTCTCAACTAAGGGGCCACAGCTCAGATTTTTAGCAGAATGATCCAAAATATCCATAGAATAATATGATTCAATAACTTCTATCGGATATTCAACTTCTGTTTTATCATACCAAATATAGAGACATCAAAATGATCATGAGCATTGTATGTAAAGATCAAAAATTGCCTGACGCTTTTTGCGTAGTAGTCACTGAATTCCTTCCACCCGTTCACCAGCTAAATTTGTTCTTGAGAATAATCCATTTCGACCTCCCATGCTTTTCCATGGGGAGCCTGAAGAAACAGAATTTAACATGTCCTTGCAATGTCTCTCTACAAATACCGATGGAATCATTTGTATGCAAAATATATTTGATTTCAGTATCATACAACGAAGACAGAAGTAGACCTACGTAATTAGTTTCATACATCTTGTCAACAGGCCTACAATATTGATAGTACACTCCTGTGCATACAAAATATTTATTCAACCTGTGTTAATTGTCCCACAGTAACTAAGAAATTGAGTTGTAATACTAATTATTAAATTTTCACATGACATCAAAGTAAGACACACAAGCACGTACGTATGCACGCATGCACGTGCGCACACACACGCGCGCATACATGCACACACGCGCATGCACACGCGCACATATATTTAACTTATGAGTACCTCAACCAATAAATTCTATATGGAAATGCTCCCTCCTAAATCAATAGTTAGCAAGGCGCAATAGTTGCACTAAAATAGAATTAAAAATCCGCAAGTGAATCAAAGATTGAAAAACTGAATTAAAGACGGAAGATGTAGGAAGTACTAACGAGACGACTTAATTCATCCAAGGAACAAATGATTTGACAGAACTTTGGATGAGACGTCAGTTGAAATCAACTTTAAAAGTTCAAACCCTTAATTTCAAATTCAAGAGAAACTTTCTATTCCTTTAAAATAAAAAACAAGAAACTTATGTCAAGGTTATATGGAATAATAATGGGGTAATGAAGGATTAGGGTCAAAATCACTTACCTAAATGCTAAATCTTGAAAACTCTCTGTGAGATCGCCCACACCGAGCTCTCAGGGTTCAAAAATGGAAAAAGAAAAGAAACTCTTATTTTGGAAAAACATAATTATGCCCATTGCTCTTCCCGATCGCAAAGAGGATGTTAAAGTGCCAAACTTATAATTGGGGTTAACTATGAATTTTGACCCTCACGATTGTGATAAGGGCCACGTGGTCGCAATACAAATGGTCTTACACTTGTGAAATTGTGATTCCAACCATGTGATTATGAAGCACATGAAACAATGCTTATATGCGACCTCAATTTTAATTTAATCTGAAGGTACTATGGTAATTCAATTTTTAGTGTTAAATATAAGATAATATAAATATTAATTAGTATTTAATTAATAAATATGATTATATGAGTAGAAGAACGATGAGATAGAAAATATAATATTTCAAAGAATTCTAGACACATGAAGTTTAAATAAAATTATTAATTTTTAAATTATTTATATATTAATATTTAATTTAGTTTAGGGATAAAAATAAGGGCAGAATGGTTATTCAACTTTTAAATCAAGAGTTTTTCACTTATAATAATATACTAGTTCATTGCACGTGTGTTGCACGTGTAGGTTATGTTTTGAGATCCATATACACAAAATATTTTATCTTTTACGTATATTTTAGGCTCTCAACATATCAATTTGTATTTAATATTGCACCACCTCATACTAAGTGAATACTGAATCCATTCTTAAATTCTTATTAGGCAATCTGTTAGTAAGTAATTCTGCACGAAGTAACAGTTTGTTCTCTTAATTATGTCGTGTCATGAACTGGAAGTTCCTTTTTTATTATTTTTGAAATTGAGTATACCATATATGTTTGAATAACTATATATAGAAAAAAATCACGTCTTTAATGATAGTTGTCTTGTATTTTTCATATCGTCTTCTTTTGCACCAAATTAAAATATTTGTCCCATATAATTTTGATTAGCTACATGTGTGGTGTATGTTTTTTCATGTTTGATTTCTTATAATTTTGGTATTAATCAAATCTCACCTAATACTTTCTTATAGAAAATATTTCTTTTGTATGTCCTTGTGCACCAATCTGATTGTTCAGTCATCACCTGCACTTGTTTTATTGGCATAGATATTCCTCTAGATTGTGCAACTTGTATTTGCCATGCAAAAAAGCATGTTGTGGTAGGTATACTCCTACATTTAATATCGTTTGAATTTTAATTTTAATTTTATTATCATTATAGAAATATAGACGTATTTGAAATTGTTTCCAAGAAAATTTAAAAGGGCATTCTTCATTTTCGTGTGTGTGTGTGTGATAGTTGTATTGTTGGAATAAACACCTAGTTTACTTTATGGCATATTGACATTTCGTTTTTCTGCATGTATAATATTCTCGTCAAAGTGTCTACAAATCAATGATGTGTCATTGCATAAGCTGTAAAAGGGGTTTAGTTTTCTCCGCAATATAATGGACTCATTTTCTTTCAAAACAAAGCTAATGTATACAATTAAAAGAAAATCTTCAATTTTTATGCCTATGTAATCTTGAATTCTTTTTCTTCTCTTTTCTGCTATAAATAGAGATCATATCTTTACTGAAGTTGATTCTATGTAGTCTTGTACGTTGTAGCATAATAAATATTTAGCCGCTTCAAATAGTATAACTTGGGCACATTATTTTTCACCACACACTTCAAATAACAAGCGTTATTTGTTCAACAAATGGAAGGGGTGGTTATAGTTTTATTATTGGAGTAAAGATATGGTTTGTAGCATATTGATATATTGTTTTTTTGCATGTATTACATTCTTTTCAAAGCTTTACAAATCAACGATATCCCATTGCATAAGTCATTTGAGGGGTGATGTTTTCTCAGCAACATGGTGGACACATTTTCTTTCAAAACTAACCTAATGTGTAAATTAAAAGAATGATCAAATGTTATGTATATGAAATCGTGTAATTCGTTTCTTCTCTTTTGTTCCATAAAGTATTGCAATAAGATAACGGTAAAAGTTAGGATGGATTAGACAACGTAGCTATGCGTCGGAGTCCATTAGGTGTTAAGGTGTTTAGGTATAAATATCGTTTATATCTTTATTGAGGTTAATTCTATGTAGTCTTGAACATTGCAACTTAGTAAAAATTGAGCCACTTCAAATAGTATAATTTGGACACATTGTTCTCTACCACACACTTCAAGTCGTATGTATTTCTATTTAGAAATAGGAAGGGGGGTTGGTTGGTTGGTTGGTTGTTATAGTTGTATTCTTGTAGTAAATATCTAGTTTGTAGAATATTGACATGTTATTTTTTATGCATGTATGATATTCTCGTCAAAGCCTTTACAAATCAACTATGTCTTATTGCATAAGCCATTTGAGGGGTCAGTTTCCTCAGCAGCCTGATGGACACATTTTCTTTTAAAACTAACATAATGTGTAAAATTAAAAGAATCATGTATATGTAATAGTGTAATTTTTTTCTTCTCTTTTGTGCTATGAAGTATCATAATAAGATAATTGTAAAAGTTATGATGGATTAGACAACGACCTATGCGACAGAGTCCATTGGGAGTTAAAGTGTTTAAGTATAAATACAATTCATATCTTTATTGAGGTTGAATCCATGTAGTCTCGCATGATGCAACTTAGGAAGAAACAAAGTTGATTAGTGGTGGAAAGTATGTGTTTATCATTTCAGGGACTGTATGAAACCAAGTGAACTAATAAATATATATATTTGCATTAATAATCATATTTATCTCATAAAATTATCTATTAAATAAATAATAAAAATTAAACTAATACAAACTTCAATTGACGTCATTAAAAGTCATATCAACTTTTTTAATTCTAAAATACTTAAATATTAAGAATTATTAATAAGTAAAATAAAATGGCAATGTTTATATAGTGATAACTATTTTGAAGAAAACTTCGTTAGAGTCTAAATCACACAAGTAGCATTGATAAATAAAATCATTATTTGTCTTGAGCATAAAAATCAAATAGTCGCAATTCTGTATGAAATTTAAAAAGATATTCAGAAGCATATATCTATATCACAAGAGAAATTATTAACGAAATCAAATAAATTTAGACTACATCACGTTAACTTCATATATTGAAACATCATATAGTAATGTATACATTAAGCAAAATAACAATTATTAAATCATAAAAAATATATTAGTTTCCTCAAGTACTCGAGGTTATAAAATAAAATCGCTTAGGAATGAACGACTTACTTCATCAGAATAGTGGTACCTCATATTCTGTTAAACATTGAACTCACTCAACGATAATAGATCACACAAAACGTTTTAAAATTAAAGAGGAAGAAGAAGAAGAAAAATAGAATATTATAAAAAAAATATGGTTGAAACCATTTATTTATAATCATAAAAGGGTAGTATCAACAAATTTTTGTGTGTCTTATCTTAAAAATCACGACCTTTTCGAGAAGTCACAACACTTTGGAAAAGTCACAACTTATTTGAAAAGTCAAAACTCTTTGAAAAAGTCACAACTCGTCAAAAAATCACAACCCTTTGAAAAAACTTACATCTTATCGAAAAAGTCACAAGTCATCAATAAAGTCACAACCTAAGTTAGGGATATTATAGTAATTTAACAATCAAGTTAGGAGTTCATGCTTTTAAGGCTATATATGTATGTATATATATATATATATATATAATATATATATATATATATATATTATATATATATATTATATATATATATACTGTATACTATCTTAAAATCATAAACTCCCAAACATAAATGTTAAATTACTATATACCCCTAATTAAAAATATTTAATTTATTTTTATATTAATTTAAATAATTTTATTATATTGAATGTAGATATCTATCTATCCATTTATACTGCCTTGAAAGTATGAACGCTCAAACTTAAATATCGGATTTCTATAATACCCCTAATTAAAATATTCAGTTTATTTTATTTATTAATTTAATTATTGAAAGTAGATACCATTTCAAATTAAAGTAATATGACTTTTCGATGACCGGTAACCTTTCCAAAGGGTTGTGACTTTTTTGACGGGTTGTAACTTTTTTCAATGAGTTGTGACTTTTCCAAAAGATTGTGTCTTTATAAATCTAGTTGTGATTTTTTCAAAGAATTGTGATTTAGGGGTATAATTAACTCATATAACAAAATCAGGAATGTACTTAAATTCAATTAATCAACTAAACAATTTTTCTAAAGATTGTTAATAATTCAAAAATAAAACTAACAATTCACATCAAATTTAAGAGCGTTTCAATACTCCCTCGAATATTTTGTTTTGAAGAATCTACCATACTTGTTGGCACAATAGAATTTTTCATATAGAAAGTTAGCCACCAATTTCATATGAAGTAATTAATAGACTTCTTCTGTTGCCATCAATTAGGACTTCCACTTTGATTAATATCTATTTTATTTTTTGACTTATAGGGTTAGTTTATACGTGTTAAATAAATTTCAATTAAATAAATAAACTTTTAATTCATTTCGAAGTATTAAATTATAACTTTATCCAACATTGAATTATACATTTAAAAGGATGACAATACTTAGTTTTTGATAAATATAATACTCACATACACAATTCTTTGAGTACATAAGTTTTGGTCAATCTCAAATTCTTAAATATAAGCAAATAAATTTAAGGGATACTGCACAAGTATCCCCTCAACCTATGCCCGAAATCTCAGAGACATTTTTACTATACTAAGGTTTTATTACCTCTCTGAACTTATTTTATTAATAATTTTCTACCTCTTTTCGGTCTACGTGACATTATCTTATGGACCCAATGCTGGTTGATTTTTTTTCAAACTAGTGTCATGTAGGCTAAAAAGGAATAAAAAATTACTTATAAAATAAGTTTAGGGGGTAATAGGATCTTGATATAGTATAAATATATCTGAATTTAGAACATAGGTTGAGGGGTACTCGTGCATTTTCCCTAAATTTAATTTATAAACATTACAATTTTATACAACATGAAAGTACCTTAGGTAAGCAATGATATTTCTTTTGAAAGACATTTATAAAATAGTCAACATTTCGCGTTTAACATTTTCTTTTTTAAAAAATAAAAGATGTATATTGTAGATTTATTTGGTTTTGACCATAAGGTCAACATATCATAGAAACAACATTAAATATTATAAAAATGATGACTTATATGTTTTATTCATGGTATAAAACATTAAATATTAGAAAAATGATGACTTATTTGCTTTATATTCATGATGCCATGACATGTACATCTTCATTCTCAATTTTAAAGTGAATAAAGCTTGATCTATTTTAAAAAGAGAAAATTGATAAAGTTGCCTTTTTAACTTACACATATATATATTTTTTAAAATTTGAAGGTTCTATTAACCACATTTTTTTAAAGTAGTATATGCACATCATTTTAATTACTTTTTTTTTGTCCATCGTTTAGATTCCAAATTCATAAGAACACAACTTATTTACTTCTCCCTTGTTGAAAAAAATAAAGCAAAAAAAAAAAAAGAAGAAGGAGTTGGGTCAAAATAGTACAAAAGTTCATATAAGGGACTTGTCAACATTCCCAAATTCTTAAGGTTCAAAAAGTAGAATTTGTATTTGACCAAAAAGTTAAAATCTTTCTCCTTAAGCATAAAATGTGTACATGTATGCAAATTAAATCATATTATTTAAACTCTACTTAATTAGTTTGTCATTTTAATCATTTATGTTGCATGGGAATGTACGTAGCATGACATTTTAGAAAGTTGCTTTACAAGAAAAAGAAAAAAAAAGATCAATCATTTCGAAGTGCACTCCACCTAACATTAGAAGAATGGTAACTTTTGTTTTTGACCAAAAAGATAAAGTTATTTTTTTTTTAAAAAAATATTAATTAAAATATCATGTCAATTCAAATGACGTTATATAAAATGAGACGAAGGAAGTAATAATTTTGTTGTCACCTTTTTTTATGCTACAATTAGTATTTAGAATAAAATAAAGAGAATCTTACAGAAATAAGTTTACTATTTTAAAAGATAATTACTTAGATATAGTTTAGTTTGTAATTTAGAGAATCTAGTTAACATATTTTGGTGACGTTCAGATACATATATCCCGAATATATGAGGTTAAAATTAAATGTAATTTATTCTAGATATATTGTATCCAAGTGAATTCACATATGTATATACATGGGATACACAAACAAATCTCCCTTGCTACCCTCCCATCTCGCTCTTCACTATCTTATGTATCTAGTATCATGATACATGTGAATCTTATCATATACATACAAATGCATGTATCATTAGTGTAATTTGCATGATATATGTCTATCTCCCTCCCCCTCCCCCTCACCTCTCTTATGCATCTAGTATTCCATATATATATAATTTTTTCCATCCCTCCTTCAATTTAGTTTGAAATAATTCAAACAACGATCACCTTTCCATTATAAGATAAAGTTACTCTTTGATTTCATTTGAATCCAATTATGTGTGATAATAATTAAGAAAACTTAAAAAAGAAATGACTATAGTTTGGACTTAATTAGAGATTTAGAACTATAGTTTGTTTAATTACGAATTATAGTTACATATTTGGGGGGAGGGGAGGGGAGTGCTGATAACGATTAGAATAGGGAGGAGAGAGACGAGCGAGATGTGGGAGAAAAGAGAGGAGCGAGAGAGGTTGAATACACGTTGTATTCGTTGTATCACAAATACAATTGAATCAACTAAATGAATACATTATTAAAAAAAAACACTTGTATTTAACTATATATTAGGAGGAGAGAGGTGAGTGAGATCAAGATAGATAAAAGGAAGGAGAGAGGATAAATACATATTGCATTTTGTATATCACACATACAATTGATACATGATATAAATACAGTGATATATAATAAAAATATAATTGTCTCAATACAAATGATTTGTATCATATATTGAATATAATTGTATCAATTGTAATACCATACACAATTTGTATTAACTTTCACATATAGCAGACATAAAGATCATATTTGTATGCTAGAACTATATTTGCATAATTGCGCTCCTTAACAAATTTTATCTTTGTTATGGACCTTTTTATTTGTATGATTCGCTAGATACAAATACAAATTGCTCAGCTTTGTTTAAATTCATTTATACATTGTAATTTATATAATAAGATCTGTATTTGTTGATTATAAGTGTATAGGACAAAAATATATAAATTTGTGTTTGTATATACATTTTTCTCCCGCTTTATACAAACACAAACACAATTTTATACATTTTATTTCAAAATATATAATATACTGAATCAGATGACAAAAAAATAAAATATTTGCTAGATATTACAAATAAAATAAACTATAGCTATAAGGTTTAATTTAAATTAATAATTTGTTTTTTGGGGGTGCAGTTGTTTGAGCTGGAGGGGGGGGGGGGGGGGGTGGGGGGAGGAGAGAGACAAGGAAAAAATAGAGAGAGAAAATTTGCTTTAATTCTTACATATTTTTAACTATAAATTGTAATATTTTAAATTATAGTAATTAATCGTAAATATATATTATATTTTTAATTTATTATAACTTTTTTTTAATAATAACTAGTCAAACTTGTTAAGCAGCCGAGCCTATAAGTTCTATGCTCTTGGTCCACTTTCCCTAGGAAGTGAGTTATGGCCAAAATATATTAAAAGCCTTTTCTTCATTAAAAATGATTGAGAGGTTTAAAGAATAATTATTTGAAAATGAAATTCAAAGGTACCGTCGTTTTCCATTTGACCAACATTAAATTATTACTATTACTATGCAACTTTGAATTTATCATGTGAAAGTATAAATATTTGAGTATAATATAATCTCCTTATAATCATTAATAATAATATCTTAGCTAGGTAGCCTTATCCCCTATTTTATTTTCTTGAACAAATAAAAGTCATACATGGACCAAGTCATCCTTCCAAAACAAATCTTTAATTCAAGCATTTATTTCTTGGTATTTCAAGGGTGCTTTTTCTTTCATAAAATTTCTATCATTAAAATATTATATTATCTTTATTTTAATATAATTAATATTAAATTTAGTTAATATATTTATTAATTTACTTTTTTATATTTTAATTTATTGAATAAAAATTCTCCATTCGTCATTGTTGATAATTGTTATTTCTTGGACACCTAAATGTAATGAAGTCTAGCCCAATTTGCCCCTTATTTAATTATTTTGAATATTAAACTTCCCTCTATTATATGTTAACTATTAAAGATGAATTTTCAGTGACTTTAATTATGAAAAGACAAAATACCTTGCTTATTTAATTGTTATGGAATATTAATATCATTTTACCAATTTTTTAAAGAAAGGAAAGGCTACAACTTATTGTATAAGAAATTGTTTCCTTTTACTTTTTTTTTACTTTGTATTTAGAGTCTATATTGAAGCTTCGATTAAATTAAAATTGCACTTTACAAGGCTCACTGGTGGCATTTTCAATTGGATTTTCTCCATACCTATGGCTCAAATTTGATTAAGCGTAAAGAACTTCCACCAGTGCACCACAACCCATTTTGATTGTTTCCATTTACTTATTATTATGCGTTTGGTGAAGGATTTGAAATTCAAATGTTAAGTTCTGATTTGAAATCAAAATTTGTTGATAATTTTAATTTTAATTGCAAATCTTAAGTTCTCAAAAACAAAAGTAGGATTTTATTTTTTTTAGAAAAAATATAAAATTTGATTTGTAAATTAATATTTTGCAAAATGAAAAAAATCACGAGTTCAAAAAATTTTACAAAAAAAGACTCATGCTTGACGTGGAGAGATCATTCAAATCACGTTGAATGATTATACTCCCTTCGTTCCCCTTAGTTGTCCACTTTAGAAATGACACACATATTAAGATAACAATAATCAACATAGTGAAATTATAAGTTTACCCTTATTGATTATGGTTTCAAAAAAGAATGAATCAAGACTTGAAAATTTTCAAGAAGTTTAGATGAGAGTATAATAGGAATTTTTTTTATCGTTTCTTGATTTGTCAAAATAAATAAATAAATAGGGACGGAGGAGTATTTAAAGAAAAGGTAGTTAGTACTTTCTTTGTCCCTAATTACTTGTCCACTTTTCCTTTTATAATTGTCCTAATTACTTGTTCATTTTGACAAAATCAAGAAAGAACAATTTTTTTTTTTACCTATTACATCCTCAATTAATTTCTTTGAAAAAGGTTGAACTTTTTTAAAATTTTAAAATTTGGATTTAGCCACTCATAGTTAATAGTGTTAAAATGGTAAATTGACTATGTCAATAATTGTTTTCTTAATAGGTGTTCAATTCAAAAGTGGATAAGTAATTAGAGACAGAGGGAGTAGTTACTAGTATTGCTAACTAATGGAACTTTGTAAAATTATGTGTATTTGAAAGTTTATAATCATATATTTATATAAAAGAGAATTCTAGGCCCGCCTAAGTGGCACAATCACAAACCAAGATTCCCTTTTAACTTATTTATTTCCAAATATGACCTTCCCTTTCATGAAAAGTTGTGACTTTTACAAAAAGTTGCGATTTTAATGAAGAGTTGCAACTTTTACGAAGAGTTGCGACTTAAATGAAGAGTTGTGACTTTCATGAAGAGTTGCAACTTCTATAAATAAAATTGTGACTTTTATGAAAGATTGTGACTTGTCCAAAGAGTCGTCACCTTTCCGATAATGTACAACAAGAATTTATTCACACTATCTGTTGTTGTCTATAATTAGAGGGATTTTCTCTCATTTTAACACAACGAAAATTCTGAACTTCTTCTTCTGTACAATTAAATATTTTTGCACTTTGCTCATGTTGAGTGTCTCACTCACACCATTTTTTTTTGTATCAGCACACTAGCGAATAGAATCGTTCTGCCTTGAGAGGATCTAATCCTTTATAATTTCCTTAAGGGACAATGTGTATTCAATGGGCTCGATTTTTTTCTGTATATTTCATTTTATTATTAAAGATCCTAGTATTTTTTTTTACAATTATTAATTTATGCTTATTATATTAAATTTTATTTTTTGAGTACATGTTTTAAACTTTATTAATCAAGAGTTTAATGTAATCATTAGACTATTGATTTCATGTAGATTAGAATTCTTAAACTTGTAAAATAAATAAATTTAATATATATAGAGTTTTCAATGGTTAAAAAGATACATGGGATGTCCAAGAAGGACTTTGAGTGTTCAAAATCTAGGTGGTTTCACGGTACCATGGAGTTTTATTATTCAACTTTTTATCTTATCGAGACATTCAATCAATTAGTTACATCCAAAAAATAAAGAAATGTACTGGGATGATAAGTGTTTTACTAAACCTTAATCAAACGTTTGGGGTTCAAATGTTGGATTGGAGTCAATGAATTACCCCTCAAAGTAGGATGAATCTATATTAATCAAATATTAAAGAAATAATTATCTCCTTATAAACTTTAGATTAAAAGTCCCAAAAAACAAAGTTTTAACCATATTGACTGAAACATAAACAACAAAATGTGTCTTTTGTCTATCCAAGTAGTGTCACCGATTTCGTATGATTTAGACTAAGGGACTTTCCAAGACATCATATAACACAATTTATTTGATCGACAAACTTTATTTCATTTAGATCCAAGAGATGTGTTTTTATATTTTAATAAACTTATAAAATACACAACTAATTATATAAGATGTATAATATTTTGATTCTCTATGTGGAGGCTTTGAATAGGAGAAACACTCTCGCAGTTGATGAATAAAATATTTGTACCACTTTTTGTAAAACAAATATAGACAATGAAACAATTGCATATCTTTTCAAAAGACTTTGGTGATGAACAACTACAGTAAAGTGAAGCATTAATGACAAAATTCATAAACACATAGAATCAAATCTTTTTCATTTTAAGATTAAAAAACATTTCATATCTTCTTTGGATAAAATATTATTGAAAATATATCATTGGTTGTACCCTCTCGGAAACACTTATATTATCAAATGTTTAGAAGTAGATAATTGACGTAGTTCACCACCGCGCGAAGCGTTACCTAGTTACATGTAATTGCAAATATTTATTTATAAAAAAAATATGGAGATATGCAATTTATTAAGGGATATAGAGTCTTAGAATATTTCGAACCTTATTTATGATTTTTGCTTTGCTCATTTGGTATGATTGTATGAGAATTGAGGAAATTTTGATAGTTTTCACAAATTATGAATCTTTTATGTTTATCAAAAATATTATGACTTATGAAATTTAAATTACCTGTCAAAATAAAATTCAAATTTAAATTAGATCAAGTGTTTCTATTTGATTGCTCACTAACTCAAATTTGGGTCATCAAGTAGCTCAATCAAACTTGATCAATTCGAAAATGTTAGCAACTGCAAGAATGAGTTGTTCACCCTAGCTATTGTAAGACTGGATACTTTTCATTTTCTGCTATACAATAGATATATATCCGAAAAGATCACAAGCCTTATTGGTAATCATATTACTCATAATTTAAAATGGAAGTCTGAGCAATACAAGTACATAACTAACTCTTGGATCACATCATTCCCTACTCTCCATTATCAGTGTTAAATCTTGAGATCGCATCATAGTCTCTTATATAACTTCAAGACTAACCCCTAACAATTCATAATTAAGAGTTTTCTACGATATTTAACATAGAATTGGTTAAGAATCCCGCAAAAAGTTGTTTATAAACTTACATACATGTATCCTAAAAGAATAACCCTTTTCCCATGATTCCAAACTAATCCCGGTTGTTTTGGAACCAAAGTCTTCCTACACTCACAATTCATCATTATTTCTCGCCAAAGTTAAATACAAGTCCAAAATTTTCAACAAAACATTTTTGTTAATCTACATAGCAACTTATTATCGACCCTTCAAACATAATTGATTTTGTATGAGGAGACCCGTAACTTAAACTCTGATATTAAATTATCCCTATCAAACGTAATAAGTTATGTAGTCACCTACTCTAACACCTAGATAGGAGAACCCTTATCCACAAACTGAAACATGAATTGCAGAAGTGAACAAAATATAGGTTAAACATCTTATTTAAATAAAAATTACTCAAACTTAGTTAAAATAATGTACTTTTGTCAAGAATTACACTAAATCCTTCCAAGAACTACTCTAAACATGTATAAGAGAATCTAATAAAATAGAAGGTTTAAAATAAATAGACATTCCTACCATGAAGAAAGGGAGGTAGAAGATATCTTCGTCTTAACCTAAGAAACATCACTGATTATGCAACCATACTAGGTCAAGTGGCATAGCAAGAATAATATCAATAAAATCATATGTACTAATAGGCATCATCAGTCGACCCAACTCATCCACATCATATCATGCAAATAATCAAAGAACATACAATATAAATATATAATTTAGGACCTTGATCCTTCGATTACCACTCTTTCTACCAAGTAATACTACCTTTGACTTATATATTTCTATCTCAAGTTACCCTACCTATTTCCACTGCCAAATCTACAATCTAGGTCATTTCTTCCCTCCATATCAGATCATTACCTAACCCTTCTATCACATGGAGAACTTCCCTCTCATTTACCAGTTACAATTTCTCTACTATTTTCATTTCAGAATTCAAGTCCACTATTAACTCTGTTAACCGGTTTACTTCTCTTCCTTAAACTATCATGTCAATATCTTGGCCTTGACTAATTTAATAAATCATATGTAAGATTCTTACTAAATTATGTTGACTCAAATCTCCCTTAGTATCCAGATCACCTAGACTGACAAAATAGTGCATTAGTCAACAACCTTACTTAACAACCCCCAAGACATATCCAGAAACATAACAATCAAACATATCTTTAACAGTCATATATATATAATTTATCATACCTATCAAGTAACTTAGACTATTAAAGAGCATTATACATCATCTACATTATTCAATATGTAATTTAGTCTACTCAAGAACGATCATAGAATTTAAACACAAATTTTAATCACTTATGAACCAACCTGTGATAATCATATGACGAAGAAGTAAATCTGGTTCACTCATGAAACCCATACACACAATTAATGTACTAAGCATGATACCTAAGTCAACCGTTAGTAATTTTAATCGGTGTGGTACCCGAGCAAATCATATAGATATTCCGTATCAGGCATGGTATCAGAGTCAATTTGTCACGACCCAACCCACCTAGCCGTGCGGGCACTTACTCTAACACTTAAATAGAAGAAACCCTCATACCCTGAAGGTTTACACATACGGAAAATTAACAAAACATAGATATAATATAGATAAAATCTTTATAAACAAATTCTTTTTCACAAAATAGTTAAGACTTGTAAAGTAATTAACAACCTCAAGGATCTAGTCTAATAGGTACAAGAGCTACTAAGAGTAGCGATTGAACAATAATAATTAATGCGGAAGGAAGAGTTGAAGTTGTTGGAGATTTTTTCGTCTTCACCTAATGAAACATCACCAGTCCTGCATCCACACTTCGTTAAAAAGACATAGCAAGAGTAGTATCAGTATAACCACACGTAACTGGTAGGCATCATCGGTCAACCCGACGTTCACCTCCTAATATAAAAAATAAATAGGATCATGCAAGTACAACTCATTTCTCCACCCTTGCCTTTTTTTAAGAACACCTCCAACATACACCAATACTCTGACCACTTAACCATTTTCTTTTCCAACCGCTAACACTTCTAGTTCTATTAAATCATGGCCTAAACATGCTTACACATTGGATAATCCCAAACACGCTACCATCCTTTTCTACCAATCGATCTTGTCACATTCTTAAAGTATCGTCACCTCAATTACCCAAGTCATAAAGTTTCTCCTTACCTCAATCTCTAGTCCTGTCCCGATTCTTCTTGGATACTTACGCTGAAAAATGTTGGGTTTTATTTGCCCTAAATTTCTTACCATAAATAGGTTTTCCTTGTAGGAAAAGGTTTTGGATTGACTAATCCTTTTCTTGTAGGAAAAGGTTTAGGACTCTATAAATAGAGGCATGTTCCTTCTAACTTAATCAGCATTCACAATGTAGTCTTAAGAGCTTTGAGAGTTTGGTTAGGGAGAGAATTTATGGGTCACAAGTTGGATACGTTATCACTTGTGTGAACCTCTCATGTATTCCGAGTGAATTGGTTGAGGTTGTTTCTCTCTGTATTTTGTACTCTCATATTTACAGTGGATTGCTCATCTCCTTTGTGGACGTAGGTCGATTGACCGAACCACGTTAAATCTTTGTGTCTTTTGGTATATTTCTCGTTGTCTTCTTACTCGTGGTCTTTCGAGGTTTGCTTTGTTAGCTTCCGCATTTACACCTGCTTATTTCCGATCCTAACAAGTGGTATCAGAGCCAGATTCAATGACGGAGTCAGGTACAGTGGTTCGATAATCGATGATTGAACCAGGTTAGAAAGAGGTGTTCATCTTGACGGGTGTAGTTCTAGCCGCAACCTTCTTGACAATATTGAAGATTTTGTTGGAGAAATTGTTTCAGAGAGGTTCTCTGTGTTGATACATAAATTTTGCAAAGGAGAAGCAAGTTGTTGAAGATTAAGTCAAGAAGGTGGACAAAATTATTTTGTCAGAAATTCAGGCCAAGGGGGAGATTTGTTGGGTTTTATTTTGCCCTAAATTTCTTACCATAAATAGGTTTTCCTTGTAGGAAAAGGTTTTGGATTGACTAATCCTTTTCTTGTAGGAAAAGGTTTAGGACTCTATAAATAGAGGCATGTTCCTTTGAACTTAATCAGCATTCACAATGTAGTCTTAAGGGTTTTGAGAGTTTTGGTTAGGGGGAGAAATTGTGGGTCACAAGCTTGATACGTTATCATTTCTGTGAACCTCCCATGTATTCTGAGTGAATTAGTTGAGGTTGTTACCCGCTGTATTTTGTACTCTCATATTTATAGTGGATTGCTCATCTCCTTTGTGGACGTAGGTCGATTGACCAAACCACGTTAAATCTTTGTGTCCTTTTGGTATATTTCTCGTAGTCTTATTACTCGTGATCTTTCGAGGTTTGTTTTGCTAGCTTCCGCATTTACACCTGCTTATTTCTGGTCCTAACAAGTGGTATCAAAGCCAGATTCAATGACGGAATCAGGTTCAGTGGTTCAATAATCGATGATTGAACCAGGTTAGAAAGATGTGTTCATCTTGGCGGTGTAGTTCTAGAAGTAACCTTTTTGACAGTAATGAAGATTTTGTTGGAGAAATTGTTTCAGAGAGATTCGTTGTGTTGAGACATAAATTTTGCAAAGGAGATTATGGAGAGGAGAAGCAAGTTGTTGAAGATTAAGTCAAGAAGGTGGACAAAATTATTTTGTCAGAAATTCAGGCCAAGGGGGAGATTTGTTGGGTTTTATTTGCCCTAAATTTCTTACCATAAATAGGTTTTCCTTGTAGGAAAAGGTTTTGGATTGACTAATCCTTTTCTTGTAGGAAAAGGTTTAGGACTCTATAAATAGAGGTATGTTCCTTCTAACTTAATCAGCATTCACAATGTAGTCTTAAGAGCTTTGAGAGTTTGGTTAGGGAGAGAATTTATGGGTCACAAGTTGGATACGTTATCACTTGTGTGAACCTCTCATGTATTTCGAGTGAATTTGTTGAGGTTGTTTCTCTCTGTATTTTGTACTCTCATATTTACAGTGGATTGCTCATCTCCTTTGTGGACGTAGGTCGATTGACCGAACCACGTTAAATCTTTGTGTCTTTTGGTATATTTCTCGTTGTCTTCTTACTCGTGGTCTTTCGAGGTTTGCTTTGTTAGCTTCCGCATTTACACCTGCTTATTTTCGGTCCTAACAAGTGGTATCAGAGCCAGATTCAATGACGGAGTCAGGTTCAGTGGTTCGATAATCGATGATTGAACCAGGTTAGAAAGATGTGTTCATCTTGGCGGTGTAGTTCTAGAAGTAACCTTTTTGACAGTAATGAAGATTTTGTTGGAGAAATTGTTTCAGAGAGATTCTTTGTGTTGAGACATAAATTTTGCAAAGGAGATTATGGAGAGGAGAAGCAAGTTGTTGAAGATTAAGTCAAGAAGGTGGACAAATTTATTTTGTCAGAAACTAGGCCAAGGGGGAGATTTGTTGGGTTTTTTTTGCCCTAAATTTCTTACCATAAATAGGTTTTCCTTGTAGGAAAAGGTTTTGGATTGACTAATCCTTTTCTTGTAGGAAAAGGTTTAGGACTCTATAAATAGAGGCATGTTTCTTCTAACTTAATCAACATTCACAATGTAGTCTTAAGAGCTTTGAGAGTTTGGTTAGGGAGAGAATTTATGGGTCACATGTTGAATACGTTATCACTTGTGTGAACCTCTCATGTATTCCGAGTGAATTGGTTGAGGTTGTTTCTCTCTGTATTTTGTACTCTCATATTTATAGTGGATTGCTCATCTCCTTGTGGACGTAGGTCGATTGACCGAACCACGTCAAATCTTTGTGTCTTTTGGTATATTTCTCGTTGTCTTCTTACTCGTGTCTTTCGAGGTTTGCTTTGTTAGCTTCCGCATTTACACCTGCTTATTTCCGATCCTAACAAAAAACACCTCAACAAGTCACTCTTCCCGACAAGTACTCCTCATAAGATATCTACACATCACCCCACATTCACCTACATAAACACGATTCCACCTACACTAGGTCTTCATTAGATATGAACGTAATCATCACAAGTATATGCACATCATAATATCAAAATATAACATACTTTAATTACACCCTTATCGCAATTAGTTGGTCCTCTCACAGAAGCCAAACTCAAATTGTTAGTGCACCAACATGATACCTGATCTTGGGAATATAATTACTCATCTTTAACATTAGTTTAGGATATAATATATTCGAACTAGCTTGTTTTGGCTCAAGATTGCGATATTGCAAATTAATATTACATGCTTAATGATTCTGCAGGTTACGCGCCAGGCTAAGTTGACTGCAGCCTGTTTCAGGTGTATTGGCAGCGCGGCGTGCCAGCTTTTCAGGCGCGATTCTAATGTGGCGCCCCAGTACCTGTGCAGAGTTTTTGAAGAAAGTTGAAATTAAAAGGACTCCTAGTTAAAATAGAATTCAACTTTATATTCCTATTTACTATAAATTAGGGCCTCATGGTGAGCGTTCAACTTTTTAATTGGTGTGCAAGAGCAAGAATCCACGTTTGTAATAAGTTTTAATATTCTAGCTCTTTTATATTTTGAGAATCATATGAAGAATCTTGTTTTGTGGTTTTCGAATAGTATGAGTAGCTAAACACCATAGTTCTGGGGCTGAAGCTATGAATTGAATGTTGAATATTATTTGCTTTTGAATTAATTTTTGGTTGTCAACACAACAAGTTAGTTCTATATTCTTATTTTACTATTTTTTGTGTTATCACCATAAGATAAATTTAGTGTCTACTCTTAAAATCGAGTAAGGAGGGTAATATTAGATAGACCAGAGGATATAGAGAGATCGATCAACCCATTAGATTGAAGTGATTTGTGTTCAGGAGTGACGCCCGGACGAACAACTTGCTTGGTTATGAAATAGGATAATATATAAATGCTTGCCAATTAGCTTACTTATCTCCGCCTCAATGATGTAGTTAGGTATATAATTGGGGTAGGCGATGAGAGGTGTGTAGCACAACTCATATAATTAACCCTATAAACTAGTAAATCGATAACCAACACTATTTCTAAGTTAGTACTGTGGTGCATGAGATTCAATATACGCTGCAGCCTTGGAATTGCCTTTTTCTTGCTTGAAACACTGTATGTTATCGTTCAAGCTTAGTTACTTTTATTTGTTGCTAAAGTAATTGTAGTTTAACAAACCATCAAATTTTGATAAAGTTACTTTTACTTTGAGTTTTGGAATTAAATTTGAATATAAATTGATCATAAGCCCTTGGAAACTATAACTCATTTCTAAAAAGAATCTACATTACTTGTGCGGTCACGTATACTTGTATGTGTGAAATTGGGAGCAACAGTACCCGATCCCAGTTAGATTACCAAAATGTGACAATTTAATCCCATAGTTATGCCAGAACTTGGCGAACCGCTCTAATATTTATGTCGGAACGTGTTAATCAAATCCAAGTTAGCTTGCCGAAACGTGGAAATACTCTCCCATCAACACACCTTAATCACACACACAAGTACAACATCAAGATCATACATTTACATCATGATTTCATGGATACATCATTCATTTATCTCAATTAGAACAAGTGTGATCAACATCGCAACTTTCATATACATACAAGTATCAAAATGAAAAATGAACATGCATATATTACACAATTATGAAATCATAATCATCACCTAAGGGTTTTCTCTCAATTCTTATCATTCAAGAGATCAAGTTCAGCCTTAATTCTTTCTTACGGTTCGTCATTAGGCTTTTAAACCTAAATTACTACCATTCATCAACTTGTTACTTCGATAGATCGAACCTACCATGGACCGAGATTTATTCTGTACTACCGGATACCCTTGTTTAATGAAGGGATTTTACTCATGAAAACAACCAAGAACACTTGATCAATCATCAATTCTCTACATCAAGCACTAACCCCAAATACATTGCATTATAGAAATTTTCAACGGAATTTACTCGGTGTATGAAGGTCTACACATATCTCCCACAATTGATTTTAAATACAACAAGGTAAGCACAAATTTACAACTACTCAATGCATAAAAACCTAACCTACCTGGGTGCTAAGAAAATTCTCAGAGTTGATTCCCTTTCCGGATTTTCTGCGGTGAATTTGACCAAGATATCGTAAGATTCCGCAATCCTCGTGTAAAAGGTTCCTTCTCCTTCTTCCCAAACTTCGAACCACTTTTCTGAGGTTTCTAGAGTATTTACGACGTATTATTTATTTTTAGAAAGATTGAAAAATAAGGTTCTGCCTCGTCGAGCCCACAACAGTTGGGTAAGTTGCCGCTGCAGCGCCGCCATACCAGCGACATTTGTCCTGCTGTAGTGGGACATGATCCAGTTTTTTCATGAATTTTATTGTCTTTCTTAAATAATGACGGTTCGGTCGTTACACAACCATTCATGTATCAAATATAATACTTGAGCCAATCATGAAAATATCCCGTACCAACATGGTACCTGAACCAATAACAATCACATATCACAATAAATAACAATTTCACTTGTACACCCAAATAAAAATTTCATTGCATGCGATAGTAATAAAACAACTTACAAACACATAAAATAAATTTAACAACTATCACCTATCCAAAATGATTCTTTCCTGAACGTTTCTTTTCTAGGATAACACCCAACAATCATCATAAGATCAACATAACTAATCAAGTATGTCATCAGCCTAAGCCTTAACTAACCACACCTTCACCAATCTAAACTTAGTGCCCAAATATCAATGCATGAAACCTCCTTGCAATCTACACGATATTATAAACATTTCTAATTACTCAGTTAAAAGTCTAGAATATTTGAACACCAAACAACTGTTAAAGAACTCAGAATACAAACTTCTAGCTTCGTATGGGGGCAAACCTTGACGGACGTGCACTCAAATTTTATGGGTTTTCACTTTCATGTTAGGATCAAATTCACGCACACACACTTGATGAATGAAGAACACAAGAACTTTCAAGAGAAAGAGATGAGAGATCTAGAGAGAGAAAGAAAAAACCCAATATTTTGTGGTAACACCCCGTAAGTGAACTTCCACGGCGATGAGGTATATTTTATTAATAAATCAGAGTATTTTTAGGCTCCACAACCTAATAATTCTCCCACTTGGAGACTGACTCAGTCATCTAAAAAATACAGTCTAAAAAAAAAACTCTTCATCATCACATCTTTACCGCACCGCAACATCTGTAGCAACAACTACAAAAGACCAACCGAGGTTTTAAATAACCCCAGTTTCCCAACATCAACACATTTTGTCAACATGTCTGCCGGGTTCTTTGCACCCTCTATCTTCTCCAAGCACATATCACCATCCTCCACTGCCCTGCAAGTGAAATGATATCGCCTTCTGATGTGCTTTGTCTTCGAATGATAGACTGATTTTTCACAAACTGTATGACACTCTGGCTATCTGAGCAAAGAATCTTCTCGCTTTGCTTCTTGCCCATTCCTCAAGATAATCTGCCAGCCATATCATCTCTTTCCCAACTTCAGCTATTGCCACATACTCAGCTTCAGTAGATGAATGAGAAACACACTTCTGAAGCCTGGACATCAACTCACTGCTGTTCCACGTATGGTGTAAATGTACCCGGATGTATTCTTGCTCGAGTCAACATCCCCACAAAGATCAGCATCCATAAATCCCTGTAGAGTTACATTGCCTTTGCCAAAACAAAGTGAAGTACTAGATGTACCTCTCAGATATCTCAGAAGCCACTTCACAGCTTCCCAATACTCTTTCCCAGGGTTCGCCATGTACCTACTAACAACTCCCACTGCATGTGCTATATCAGGTCTAGTGCAAACCATAGCATACATCAAACTACCAACTGCTGAAGCATATGGAACAAGTGCCATGTGATCACGCTCCTCGACAGTCTTGGGTGACTGCTCCTTTGACAATTTAAAGTGATTTGCCAATGGAGTAGTCCTGAGTTTAACATCATTAACCCTGAATCTGCTCAGCGCCTTCTCAATGTGCAACTCTTGATATAGATTTAAAGTGCCAGCAGATATATCCCGAGAAATCTTCATCCCCAAAATCTGCTTCGCTGGACCCAAATCTTTCATGTCAAACGCTTTAGACAACCTTGTCTTCAGATTGTTAATCTCCTTCATACTAGATCCTGCAATCAACATATCATCCACATACAAGAGTAGAAAGACATATGAATCAGTGTATTTCTTGAAGTAACAACAAGGATCCTTTTCAGCTTTGCAGAATTCACTCTTGATCATGAAGAAGTCAAATTTTTTGTACCACTGCCTTGGTGCTTGCTTTAGTCCATACAAGCTCCTGGTGAGCTTGCACTCCATGTGTTCCTTGCCTGGAACCACAAATCCTTCCGGTTCCTGCATATAGATCTCTTTGTCCACATCTCCATGTAAAAATGCTGTTTTTACTTCCATTTGCTCTAGATGCAAATTCTCCGATGCAACAATACTCAACAGAATTCAAATAGAGGTTAATTTCACAACAGGAGAAAATAATTCAGCATAATCAATAACTTTCCTTTGTGAATATCCTTTAACCACTAAACGAGCCTTGAACCTTCTTTTGCCATCTGGTTCAGTCTTGATTCTGAACACCCACTTGTTCCGCAAAGCTCTCTTCCCTGCAGGTAACTCAGTCAACACCCATGTGTCGTTCTTCTCAAGTGACCTCATCTCATCATCCATGGCTTGCTCCCACTTGATCGAATCCTCCAATCTGTAGGGCCTCATCAAAAGACTCTAGTTCCCCCTCATCAGTCAGCAATAGATAGTGTAATGAAGGTGAATACCTATTTGGTGCCCTGATGGTTCTGGATGATCTCTTTGACACCTGCTCAGGTGTAACTTGCTCCACTTCAGATTCTTCAGTAGGAGTTGGTTGAGTATCTGATTCGACATCTCTGGGGTTACTCTTCTCCAACTCAACCTCAACTCCCACTTGCTTTGTAATCTCTAGAACCTTCTGCTCTCTGTTTTTGTACAGGACAGACTCATCAAATGTCACATCATAATGTCTTAGGATCTTTCTGTTCTTGTCATCCGAAAACCTGTAACCAAACAAATCAGAACCATAGCCTATGAAGTAACACTTCACAGCCTTGGCATCAAGCTTGTCTCTCTTTTCTGGATCAACATGAATATAAGTAGTGCAAACCAAAAGTCCTCAAGTGTGAGTACTTGAGTTCTTTTCCTGCCCACACCTCCTCAGGAATCTTGAACCCTAAAGGAATTGATGGTCCACTATTGATCAAGTATGCAGCTGTGCTCACAGCATCCGCCCAAAATGTTTTGGGAAGCCCACAGTGTGTCCTCATACTCCTTGCACGCTCACTCAATGTTCTGTTCATCCTTTCAGCAATTCCATCTGCCTTGCCTTACCAGGAACTGTTCTCATCAATCTGATTCCCTCAGGTGCACAGAATGACTTGAACTCTGATTTTTCATACTCTCCTCCATTGTCAGACCTTAGGCATTTGACTTTCAAACTGGTCTGATTCTCAACTTCAGCTTTCCACTTCTTGAAAGTTGCAAACACATCTGACTTATGCTTCAAGAAGTAAACCCATACCTTCCTGCTGAAATCATCAATAAAGGTAACATAAAATATGGATCCTCCAAGTGATGATACTGGAGATGGTCCCCAAACATCTGTATGGACCATTTCCAACCACACTTTCTTTGGCTCTCTAGAAGTCTTTGTGAAGCTTACTCTTTTCTGTTTGCCCATAACACAGCTCTCGCAAAGACCCATATCAACAGACTTCAGACCCTCTAATGCTCCTTTTGCAACCAGCATCTTCATTCCTTTGCACTCATGTGTCCAAGTATGTGTGCCACAAACATGAACCGGAAGCACCTTCAGCAACAGTGGCCATGTTAATACACCCTGCAGTGGTGTACAAGGTTCCAGATTTGGTGCCACGAGCTACTACCATAGCAACTTTCACAATCTTCCATGAACCTTTCCCAAACTCTGCTGCATATCCCGTGCTATCCAACTGACCAACAGAGATCATATTTTTCGTGAGCCCAGGAATATATCTGACATCCTCTAATGTCCATTGGTTTCCCGAGGTGGTCTTTATGTAAACATCCCTCTTTCCTTCGATCTCCAAGGATTTATTGTCAGCAAGATACACCTTTCCAAAATTTCCAGATTTAAAATTTTGGAACAACTCCTTGCTTGGAGACGAATGGAAAGATGCACCAGAATCCAAAATCCATGATTCAACCAGACTGTTTACCCTAAGGATTAGAGCATCCCCAATGCCCTCTGCTGAATTTACAGAATCATTGTCATCTCCAAATTTCTGATTCTGTTTCTTCTTTGGCTTTGTAAAGTTCGTCCGAAAGTGCCTTTTTTCACCACAGTTCCAACAAGTCACGTTTGATCTGTTCAGGAATTTTCCTCGATTATTTGATTTTGATCGACCATGTTGATTTTGGCCTTTCGTCTTACTTCTCCCCCTTCAGTCAACGCTGAGAGCACTACCCGATGAATCTCTCACTTCTCGTTTGTGAATACTTTCGCTAAGAACAACATCACGGATTTCATCAAACTTTAGTTTCTCAGATCCACGGGAACTGCTAATCGCAGCAACAAAAGTATCCCAAGACTCGGGCAGAGATGACATCAAAATCAACGCCTTAATTTCATATTCGAAATTAATATCCACAGAATTGAGTTGACTCACAATCATATTGAACTCGTTTATATGATCAAAAACGGATCCATTCTCAAACATCTGTAAATTGAACAATCTACGCATCAAATATACCTTGTTCATTGCCGATGATTTTTCATACATGTTTGACAGTGCCTTCAACAGACCGGATGTAGTCTTCTCCTTCACGATGTTGAACGCCACGTTTCTTGACAAAGTCAACCGGATCAACCCTAGAGCCTGGCGATCCTTAAGGTTCCACTTCTCCTCCGTCATGGATTCCGGCTTCACCACCGGTCAACGATTCGTGAAGATCTTTCTGGTACAGATAATCTTCAATCTGCATCTTCCAGAAACTGAAATCGGATCTATCAAACTTCTCGATTCCAAGCTTTGAACTATCCATCTTCAGTGATCGTGTTGTAGCTCTGATATTAGTTCTTAGGATCGAATTAATGCACACACAAGAGAAAGAGATGAGAGATCTAGAGAGAGAAAGAGAAAATCCAATATTTCGTGGTAACACCCCGTAAGTGAACTTCTACGGAGGTGAGTATATTTATATTAATAAATCACAGTATTTTTAGGCTCTATGTAACGACCTGTTTAGTCGTTTTGAGCAACAGATTTAATTCTGGAAAAACTGGCTGGGACGACGGATGGAACGACGGACCGTCGTGGTCACGACGGCCGGCGTCGAGAGGTGTCGTCCCATGGCACTTAGAATTTTGAAATTGGGTACTGAAAATCGACTCTCTGTAAATTGTGACGGACCTGCAGGACGTGCCGTCACATCCAAGTCGAACCGTCGTGAGTTCCGTTGCAAAAACACTTCAACTTTTGAGAATTTGGTGCAAGAAACGAGTTTCTGACCGTCATGACGGAGGAACAGGACGGACCGTCACGGCTGTGACGGGCCGTCACAGGCCACTTGAGCTCGAGGGAGCTGCGACGACCACCGTGACGGACCGTCGCAGGAACGACGGCCCGTCACAGTTGCGCAGTCCCAGGCAAAATAGGATTCCTCTACACGTTTTAGGGGTCGTTTTGACTATTCTTTCCTAATTATAAAGATTGAGGGTTAATATTAATAGGTCTAATTACTGGGGGGTTAAAAGGGGTAACCTTAAGTTAATTAGTGGGTTTTATTGTCCTCCTTTACACTTAATTATACTTTTAATTAGGGTAAAAAGAAAGGAGGGTTTGAATAAAACAAAACAAAAGAAAAGAACAGAAAGAGAGGAGAAAACGAACGAGTAGAGAGAGAGAACGAGAGAGGATAGCAAGGATTTTGAGAAGATAGCTTGTTGATTCAATTTTCGTGGAGGTAGGTTATGGTTATATTACGATACTCGTAGTGAACTCTTAATAGTGAATAATATGTGTTGATGATATTGTAAACCTGTCTATATGCTTAATTGTATGCTTGCATGAACATGATTATGTGATTTGATAAAACAAGCATGATGAAAAACCATTGAATCCCAAATCTTGAAAGAAACTTTAATCTATGATATTAATGATGATGCCTTGGTATAAAGAAGGTGACGAATTAAAGTAATGGGATTGATGATGATGCCTTGGTATAGAGAAGGCTGATGAACGGATAGAATGAATTTAGTGGATCGGAGTGTCGACACATAGTTCCGGAGCACATTATATTACGGGTGGTCCGACACGTTCACGACCCATTAAGTATCGTGGTACGGGTGAAACGCGACGATGATAGCTAGGATCTCCACGTCACGTACCGACACGTATATAGGGGATGGAGTGTCACGTACCGACACATATAGGGGATCGGAGTGTCACGTTCCGACACATAGGGGATCGGAGTGTCACGTTCCGACACATATAGGGGATCGGAGTTCACGTTCCGACACATAGTGGTAGGGGATCGGAGTGTCACGTACCGACACAAGAGGAAGAAAGATAATGAATCTTGAAAGATGTTAATATACTCAACATAATGAACTTAATTCCCAAATAAGTATGGTATTGAGGCTTGAGTCCTCATGGATGAACTTGATGGTATTTATTGACGATTATAATACTTGTTGTTGCTACATGTGAGTTTATAGTTGATTTATAATATTACTGATATGTATTATCGCCTATTGAGTTAACCGATGATCTACTCAGTACGTGTGGTTGTACTGACCCCCTACTTTATGTTTTCCTCTTGTTATTTGTGTTATGCAGCAAACGTTCCGTCAACTTCGACTCAGCAGTAGATCAAGCCAGTCTTCACTCCACCGGAAATTCAGGGTGAGCTAATGGTCTAGCTTGGACTGGGTCTCCTTCTTCAAGTCTTGATGCCTTGAACTTCCGGCAGGACTAGCTTTTTAGTATTTTGTTCTTAGACAGTTTTAGTTTAGAAATTTGAGATAGATGTTCTTGTGATGATGACTTCCAGATTTTGGGAATATTAATAATAGTTGAGTTGTTTATTATGAGTTTAAGTCTTCCGCATTATTTCTGTTGATATTATATTGAAATGTTAAGATTTAGATGGGTTGGTTCGCTCACATAGGAGGGTAAATGTGGGTGCCAGTCGCGTCCCCGATTTGGGTCGTGACACTCCACAACCTAACACTTCATTGTGCTGAAATCCTTTCCGTACAATGTTCCCAAGTTTAGTGTAGCTTAGTAAGGTTTTGGAGTAACCCTCGTCTAGTTTACCAATGAAGAATTTGAGGAAAATTAAAAGATATCGTATTTTATAGGGTTAGAATTCGTCAGCTCTGCTATAACAGTCATATACGTGTTGTAGCGGCACTGACATAATGACAGTCTTCCTGCTATGGCAAACTGATTTTAGTTTGGATCAAATTCAAATTCTAAAATTCTTATAACAAACACAAATCAACTAATTATAATATGAGGGATATTAATTTGAAGTAAAAAATATGTGTGAATAATATTTTTTCATCCCTTATCGATTTCAAAATACTTATCTACGTTTAATTTCTAAATGTCAATACAATCCTCAAACATAATATTTAGGTGATATACACAATCACAACTTTACAAATATTCATGTATATCATTTAGGGCCTCAAAACGAACATAATATTGATTAAGAGAATTACAACTAAGATATAATATGACATGACATGCCTAAGAAAGGATGATTGCTTTCGAATGTTAAATATATATTCAAACAAAATAGTGATAACTAAGTAAGATTTTTATTTTAAAATAATACAAAAGTAATATTTAGAGATATTTTCCTTAACTTGGATAGACCATTTTATAAATTGACACCCTAATATAATAATATCTTCAATTTTGTAGGCTCTTTATAGGAGGACTTTTCTAACTTAGTTGTATGTATTTTATGTATGTGTACACAATATAAAATTTACATATATGGTAGGGATGTGATTCAAGTTTGTCTTTTCTTTCTCCCTATTATAGTAAAAAGCCACCTTTTGAAATAAAAATCCTTCAAAACATGATTGTTTTCCAAGTTTTCAAAAGTTTCCTTTTTAAGAATGTGCTTGGAAGACACAATAATGGATTGAATATTTTCTGAAATGTTTGTTGGTTGGAACTTATGCTTTCCTTATTTTGGGAAAAGTTAACTTACCCAAAACTATTCTATTTTTTTTTCTATTTGGTGTTATATTAAATAAATTATTTAATCTTATAAATTATGTCTTATCTTGAGAACAAAGATTTTGCTTGTTTGAATATCTAATGTCTTAGTTTAATTAGACATTAAATTTAAGAAAATAAGAGATTTTTTTTTAAAAAAATTATAGTTTAAAGAATCAATATATATATTGAATATTTTGAAATGTTTTTAAAATCATGTGATGTTAAATAAGTCAGGTAGAATATTAAAATAGAAGAGTTATCAATTTAAATATAACTCTTCACCTCTTTCAATTTATTTGTTTCGTTACTTTTATTTTTAGTTAAAAAAGGAATGCATCTTTCTTTGACATTATTGTTGCAAGATAAAAAATATTTATTTTGAGTTAAAAACACTTATTTTGGAAAAAAGAAGAGAAGTATTTGGCTAAATAGTAAATTATTTTTAAATGGAAGTAGAAGCAGTTTTATTTTCCTTTGAAAGAAACTACAAAAATTTTCTTCTTAAAAACGCAAAAGCAGAAAAAAAAAAAAATTATTGCAAGACTAAAATATCCCTACCATATATAATATATATATATATATATGTATATATATATACAATACCAATATATATCCTCTATTATTTATTTTTATGATGACTATTATATATGTAGTATTTAATTGTGAAATGCTCTTTAAATTTTTTTTTATTTTTTAATTATATTTTAAGTATCATGTTTTAATATATACAATATTTAGTTTATTATTTTATTCATCTATTGTATAATATTGATCAGAAAAAATTATTATAAATTTAGTTTATTATTTTATTCATCTATGTATAATATTGATATAATTTTTTTGAATATGTATATTTTAATTTAATAAAAATAAAAATTTGATTAAGTTTTTTAATAACATTTAAAATAATTTAATATTAAAAGTTCGTTGATACTTATTTTTATTTTTTTTTGTAATTTCACTCTCAAAGACACTTTTTTAAAAATTTAGCCAAAAACAATTTTTTCATTAAATATATTTTTTCAAATGAAATAGCTAAAACACATTTGACTTTTTTTTCTTAAGCATTTTTTTAAAAAAAATAAAATAAAAAGTACTTCTAAATATAAATAGTTTTAGGAATTATGTCAACCATACTCTTAATTTGATAGGTCTGTAATTTCAGCATTCTATTTGAATATTTAAAACCATGATATGAAAAGATATTTAATGAGTATATCTTTAATTTAAGAATATGATAATTAAAAAAAATATGCATTAATTCCTTAAATTTCATGTGGGGCTGAATTATTATAGCTTGTTTGACTAAGTTTATTTTTTCCAAGAAGTATTTATTTTAATACGTCAAGATATTTGATCAAGCTCTTTAAAAGCAAATAAGTATTTTTAAAAATAACGGAAATTATCTTTTTTTAAAAGCTAAAAAAATTAATTTTTCATGAAATACTCTTAAAAACAGTTTCAGAAAATTTAATCAAACATTAATTATTACCCAATTTATTTTATTTTAAAAAAATGTTAGTCAAATCTTCTCATTTTTTAAAGTACTTTTCAAATTAATTATTTATGGTGAAGAAGGTGATGGGTGTTTGGTCAACTAGTTGAAAATAGCAAGATATGATGGGTTTGATTAGTGATGACAAAATTAATTACTTTTGACAATTGACATAGTGGCTATGGGGCCCACATATGTCTAATGTAACCATAGCTATGTGACAACATTTTCAATAAACATTCTTGACTGAAGACCAAAAGGGGGCTGCCCTCTTCCCTCTTCCCTCCTAAACATAAACCAAAAATGTCAATCACTTCACTTTTATTATACTTCTACTACCTCCTCTTTCTCTTCTACCCTTTCTTGATTTTTTTAATTTTTATTTTTCATCAAGAAATCTTGATTTTTTCTTTTGTTTAATATGGGGATTTGCTTTGGTAAACCTGTTAAGCTTGCTCATGCCTCTTCTAGTTTGATGTCTGGTATGAATTCCCTCATTCTCTTTTCACTTTTTTTTTAAAATGTGTTCTTGTATCCAAGATTCTATTCTTATGTTATGTTTAGCTTGATTTTATACTTGTTTAGAGTATGTATGACCTATAGGTTACGCGTTCGATAACCAACTAATAGTTATTTTAGGATAGACTGTGTGCATCACGACTAACACAGGATGAAACAAATGAGAAGAATCACATGTAGTTTTTGTTTTCGTTGGGATTTGAACATGAGACCTCAGGGCTCTTAACCACACCCTTGGATGCAATTCCATCATCTTTTAGATGTCTGAACTTTTTAGTTGGCTTAAAAGAAAATTATCAATGTGGTTTGTTTGTTTAAAACTTTGTGTTATCCAATCATTTGAATAATTTTTTTTCACCAATTGAACATCATGTTAAGATATATGAGGAATAATGTCAATTAAATATAGGGGAAAGGATTAATCATGAAACAAGATACACAAATATAGAACTTGAGATTGTGAAGAGGAGGGTGGGTGGGGGTGGGGGGAATCTGTTCTTGGTTAGTTTGTTGTTGTTGAAGTATACTCTTTGTCTGTCGTAAATTAATCTCACGATTTTACTTATTGAATCTCTTTGAGAGAGATTAGTTCTTCCGTTTCAATTTGTTTGTGTTACTTTCTTTTTTAGTAAATTTCAGAAAGCATGCCTTTTTCCCTTTTTGACGACTCTTTAGTTACAAATTTCAACATGACATATTTGGACCACAAGATTAAAAGACATTTTGATAGATTTTGCATATCATTAGTTTAAAAGCATAAAATTCAAAAGTCTAGTTTACTTTCTCTAACTCTGTGTTAAGTCAAAACCAGACGAATACATTGAAACAAAGGGAGCATATGTTATGGCAAAAAAAATTTAAGTAACATAGTTCCTTTACACTCTTCAAAGTCATCTTGCGCTTTGGTGTTTTACGATTGTTTGTCCTGAATCATACTGACAATTGTTTAGCTGCTTATTTTCAACTGACCTGGTCTATCAAATAGAAGCACTGACATGTATAAGTTTCATAACATTGTGTAAGCATATACGTCTCAGGACATGACTTTTTCGTCTTCTGTATTTTCATATTTTGCAATATGAGTCTTGTTTCCTATCTGCTTACTTATTCGCGCTAGCTATTTCAGATTCTAGAACAGGCCCCGGCAGTGAGAGAAAGGAGTCAAGTCATTCTTGTAGACAGACACTTCAGGGAAGTTCAGGAAATGTTCTCAAGTCTTGTAAAGGTGATCTATCAGCCACTTGTAATCTCAAGTCCTTTACCTTCAATGACCTCAAAAATGCGACTAGGAATTTTCGAGCTGATAGTCTTCTCGGTGAGGGAGGATTTGGATATGTCTTCAAAGGATGGCTAGATGAAAATACACTTGCTCCCTGCAAATCTGGAACTGGGATGGTAGTGGCTGTCAAGAAACTTAAGTCAGAAAGCTGCCAGGGCCACAGAGAATGGCTTGTATGTTTATTATAATCCTTCGGAAAATGTTGAATATATCTTTATCACACTAGTTCTAAGTAATAACTTTGTGTCCCTCATCAAACCTGCAGGCAGAGGTTAACTACTTAGGGCAGCTTCACCACGAAAATCTTGTGACGTTGATTGGATATTGTGTAGAATCTGATAACCGGCTTCTAGTATACGAGTTTATGACCAAAGGAAGCTTGGAAAATCATCTATTCAGAAGTGAGTCATCCTCTTCATTTGCAGAATTAATATAATCCTTCATTGTTCCTGTCACCTAGGTAGGATTTTGTACACTTCATTGGTGTAGTGGTGCAGGACATTTTTCTCAAACATCGGTAATCTAATAATCCAGAATTGTGGTGTTAATGATCTTTTTCTCAGCATTTCTTCTCGTCGATTATAATTCTATTGTTTCTTGTGGAAAATAGCATGTTGCATTTGAAATTAGTGCATGATATTGTTTTTCAGAAAGTTGCTGATCAAGACTAATGATGCTTCCATTGTTGTGCAGAAGGAGTTCAGCTTATGACTTGGGGTAAACGGATGCGTATTGCAGTAGATGTTGCACGAGGGTTATCCTTTTTACATAGTCTGGATGCTAATGTGATCTACCGGGACCTCAAAGCTTCCAACATTCTACTTGATTCGGTATATTGAATAGCGTAAACAAACTGTTGCTCTCAATCACACAACCAGCGTTAAGGTCACAAATAAACCTTTTTCATGGAACTTCTGCAGGAGTTTAATGCAAAACTATCAGACTTTGGCCTCGCACGAGATGGTCCTGATGGAGATAGAACTCATGTTTCAACCAGGGTAATAGGAACTCGGGGCTATGCTGCACCAGAATATGTTGCAACAGGTACATTTCAATCTGTTCTCCATTAAACTATTCGCCTTTTGATTACCATGACTCGGACTTTTAGCCATGCTGAACACAGTCTGGAACTTGTATATCTTATCTCAAATCAACTCTCATTCATTCGTAACAGGTCACTTGACTCCAAAGAACGATGTTTATAGTTTCGGTGTTGTTCTATTGGAATTGCTATCGGGAAAACGAGCTACAGGTGAGGAGAATCCAGGGGGCGCGGAGGAAACATTGGTAGAATGGGCAAGACCTTTTCTAAGCGACAGCAGACGGGTACTGAGAATCATGGATACAAGGTTGGGAGGTCAGTACTCCAAGAAAGGTGCACAAGCTGCAGCGGCCCTCGCCTTACGATGCCTCCATGTTGATCCAAAACTTAGACCAACAATGGATGAGGTGTTAGCCACATTAGAGCTTTTGCCAACACCAAAGGACAATACAAAGACTTCACCACCACAAGCTAATTATAATGCACCAAATGACAAGATATGTCATCCTCAAAAGAGATATGTGACACATTCAAGATAAAGATGTAGCAAACACATTCTACTATATATTATAAAGATAGATAAAAGAGACCCCATATAGTGCTTGAGTGTAATATATTCAATGTACATGTGTAAAATGTATAGCTAAAAGTTCCTAGTATTCCTTGTCTTGGTACTGGCCTCTCTGCCTCACAAAAGTAAGGAAGAACGATCTGCTTATATTTTACTTTCTTTTGATCCTACTTTATCTCTTTGGTCTCACAGAGATAGAGGGAACGATCTGTTTATATCTTACTTTCACCGGAACCTACCTCATAAATGTTTGGTACAGAGGAAAATATTTTCAATTTTATCATGTTTCATTGATCAAAACTTTTAATAACTTTTCGTTTAGAAAAACAAGTTCCTTAAAAATGAAAAAATAATTTTCGTTGCTGAAGCAGGAAAAAGAAAAACAAATTCCACAAAAATGACGTTCCACTTTGATTATGTCCTCCAATCCTCGAATACACCTCATCTTCACCCCTACCATATATTCCAAATTTCCTGCACCACCACACACCTCTATCTTATCTGTATCTCTCATAGTATTTATCTGAATTATTTGCAAATACTTTTAAAATAATACGTTTTACTTCCATAGAACACAAGAAAACATGTGAAAACCTCACTTATTATTTTAAAAAATATTTTTCATGAAACTTTTTTCCCTTCGTATCGAACCTAGCACTTATCATTTTTATTGTTATTTTGTATAATAAGCCTAAGACAGATTTAATCAAATAACATAAATAATGAAAATTTATATAGTCAACATTAACTTGTTTGGAATTGAAGCAGCGTATGGACAGTGGAGTGGTGGCTATTAATAACAGGCATTAGCATCAAACGTTGACTGGGGCTAAGAGCAATTGAACCGGGACATTTCTAGTTCCTTCATTTGATTGGTGTTGTCCAATTTTGATAATATTTTATTTGAGATTGTTTATTACTTGAGATAAAAAAAAATAATTTTATGATAAAATTAAAAAATTAACTTTATTACTCGTTTCATTTGAGATATTAGTAAATTTCAAATTATTTAATGTGAAATAAAATAATCTTAAAAAATATCTTACTGAATTTCAAATTATTTAATATGAAATAAAATAATCTTAAAATATATCTTAACTGATAAATATTCTTACTTATCTAATTTCACGTGAACATGCGATAAAAAGGAGGATTTTGGAAGACAACTTAGTTTGAAAACTGCTTTGGCGGTTTATAAAGATTTGAAAACACAGAAAGTGGGCTCCCTCATGGTTTACATTAATATAATTTTCTAGGAAAAATAACTTAAATACACAACTATAAGTTTTATATTCTCTAATTTTCCCTTCTTTTTTTAAATATTACAATATTCCCTTTTCTTTTAATTTTAGTGTAAGTTTATAGATACATTACATTCTCTCTCATATAGTACATAATTACCCATTTTAATGCCTATTTTTTCTCCATTAAAGCACTCAACCTTTTAAATCAATTTTTGGATTTTGAATTTTCTCCATTTAAACACTCAACCTTTTAAATCCGTTTTTTTTATTTTGAATTATTAATTTTAATTAATTTTAAATGAAAGACCTAATTTTGAAATTTTGATTTTCAAATTTCAAAAATTTCAAATTTCAAATTTCAAGTATGGTGCAGATTGTTGCAGCCTCGGACCAGTTAAAGGGCTCGAGGAGAAAGAGCTACTTGCCCTAGCGGCTAATACGGACCTATCTTTTGCTTACACACCAAAAACAGAAGAACCAGTGCCTCTTGCCTTAAAAGAAGTTAAGGTGATAAAAACAAGTAGACAATCTTCATCTCATCCCAATACATTCTCCCAGTTACCACTTCCCCTTCCTCTTCCTCTAGCATCAACTTTGCATAAGGCCAAACAGGACTCAAAGAGTTAAAGTTTGTTAGGTCTACATTGTCTCGGGTTAGTATTTTGGTACTTAAAACTGTTGTTGAAATTAGTAAAAATTTTAAGGAATCTAGTGTGCTTGCCGATACATTTGAATAAGTGTGTATAGTGTTTTAGATGGTGAATTAATACACGAATTTGTTGTGTATCATAATATTTTATATGTATCATGAAGTTTTGAAAATTGTTATAATGTATCATTCAATAAGTTTAGTAAATGCGTCATCAACTGTGCTTGATGATACATATAGAATCAGTGTGTACAGTGTTTAGTCAATTCACTGATACATGTAGTAGATATGTATCACATGTTTTGCATATAGTATGAATTTCTGAAAACTGATATCATATATCAGTAATGTCTTAGTTGTTTAGTTGATGTACTGATACATGTTTTGAAAATTGTTATAATGTATCATTCACTAAGTTTAATAAATGTGTCATCAACTGTACTTGATGATACATATAGAATCAGTGTATATATTGTTTAGTCGATGTTTCTGATACATGTATTAGATACGAAATTGAATCTCCAACAACGATTCCGTCGATTTTGTAACTTTCATTCTGCAATTCGTTCACCTTAATTCCGGAATATCTCATCAAAATCAAAGTATTCATCTTGAAAAATCCACTGTAACAACAATAAAATTACTGTAGTTCGAAATTTAACAGATTGTTCAAAAAAAATTGTTTTCAAAATAGATGATATAATCTTTGTTTTTCAAAATTTGAAAATAATATCCAATTAAGTGCTGATTTTATGCTGATTAATGATATGTTACCGTAAATTTAGCTGTTTTATTAACAACATTAACTGTAACGTTTTTCCCCCTTTTTTTCTCAACAGTTTAAAATTACCATGTATCATTTACCATGTATCACTAGAGTCTAAAGTATCACGGCTCAACAAATTTAAGGGATTTTTTGTAAATACTAAATTTGTTGGGACAGAATGAAATTATTTAATTACACAACGGGATTCCTTAAATTTTTACAATTTTCTATCGACAATTTTTATTTAAATTTGTCTCATACCAATATTACTATACACTATGTAGATTTATGTGATTTCATATATTTATAAGTTTTTACGTTGAAGTGGTGAGGTAAAAAGTTTCCTACAAATCATGCCAGAGTAGTCTATTTTAAGGAAAAATCAAATAATTAGACGTATATTGATATACATATATGATATGTTTATACAATATTTACTAATGTCATTGATAGTTTTCAATAGTTATACATTATTCAATAATTAGATATGTTATTGTTATTGTAGATTCATGTGTTAGGATCGAATTCACACACACTTGAAGTTTCAAGAACACAAGAATTTCAAGAAGAAAAGAGATGAGAGATCTGGAGAGAGAGAGAGAAATCTAGAGAGAGAAAACAATTCGTGGTAACACCCCGTAAGTGAACTTCCACGGCGGTGGGTATATTTATTAATCAGGCTCCACAACCTAACAATTCTCCCACTTGGAGACTGATCCAATCATCCAAAAAAAATACATTCTCAAAAAAAAAATCTCTTCATCATTAACATCTTTACCGCACCGCAACATCTGTAGCAACAACTACAAAAGACCAACCGAGGTTTTGCATAACCTCAGTTTCCCAACATCAACACATTTCGTCAACATGTCTGCCGGGTTCTTTGCACCCTCTATCTTCTCCAAGCACATATCACCATCCTCCTTTGCCCTGCGAGTGAAATGGTATCGCCTTCTGATGTGCTTTGTCTTCGAATGATAGACTGGATTTTTCACCAACTGTATGGCACTCTGGCTATCTGAGTAAAGAATTTTCTCGCTCTGCTTCTTGCCCAATTCCTCAAGATAATCTGCCAGCCATATCATCTCTTTCCCAGCTTCAGCTATTGCCACATACTCAGCTTCAGTAGATGAAAGAGAAACACACTTCTGAAGCCTGGACATCCAACTCACTGCTGTTCCACCTATCGTGTAAATGTAACCAGATGTACTCTTGCTCGAGTCAACATACCCACCAAAATCAGCATCCACAAAACCTTGTAGAGTCACCGCGCCTTTGCCAAAACAAAGTGAAGTATTGGATGTACCTCTCAGATATCTCAGAAGCCACTTCACAGCTTCCCAATGCTCTTTCCCAGGGTTCGCCATGTACCTGCTAACAACTCCCACTGCATGTGCTATATCAGGTCTAGTGCAGACCATAGCATACATCAAACTACCAACTGCTGAAGCATATGGAACAAGTGCCATCTGATCACGCTCCTCGGCAGTCTTGGGGGACTGCTCCTTTGACAATTTAAAGTGATTTGCCAATGGAGTAGTCCTGGGTTTAGCATCCTTAACCCTGAATCTGCTCAACACCTTCTCTATGTACAACTCCTGAGATAGATTTAAAGTGCCAGCAAATCTATCTCGAGAAATCTTCATCCCCAAAATCTGCTTTGCTGGACCCAAATCTTTCATCTCAAATGCTGCAGACAGCCTTGTCTTCAGATTGTTAATCTCCCTCATACTAGATCCTGCAATCAACATATCATCCACATACAAGAATAGAAAGACATATGAATTAGTGTATTTCTTGAAGTAACAACAAGGATCCTTTTCAGCTTTACAAAATCCACTCTTGGTCATGAAGGAGTCAAATTTCTTGAACCACTGCCTTGGTGCTTGCTTTAGTCCATACAAGCTCCTGCTGAGCTTGCACACCATGTGTTCTTTGCCTGGAACCACAAATCCTTCCGGTTGCTGCATATAGATCTCTTTGTCTAGATCTCCATGTAAAAATGTTGTTTTTACATCCATTTGCTCTAGATGCAAATTCTCCGATGCAACAATACTCAACAGAATTCGAATAGAGGTTAACTTCACAACAGGAGAAAAAATTTCAGCATAATCAATACCTTTCCTTTGTGAGTATCCTTTAACCACTAAACGAGCCTTGAATCTTCTTTTGCCATCTGGTTCAGTCTTGATTCTTAACACCCACTTGTTCAGCAAAGCTCTCTTCCCTGCAGGTAACTCAGTCAACACCCATGTGTCGTTCTTCTCAAGTGACCTTATCTCATCATCCATGGCTTGCTCCCACTTTATCGAATCTTCTACCTGTAGGGCCTCATCAAAAGACTCTGGTTCCTCCTCATCAGTCAGCAATAAATAGTGTAATGAAGGTGAATACCTATCTGGTGCTCTGATGGTTCTGAATGATCTCCTTAACACCTGCTCAGGTGTAACTTGCTCCACTCAGATTCTTCAGTAGGAGTTGGTTTAGAATCTGCTTCGACATCTCTGGGGTTACTCTTTTCCAACTCAACCTCAACTCCCACTTGCTTTGTAATCTCTGGGACCTTCTGCTCTCTGTCCTTGTACAGGATAGACTCATCAAATGTCACGTCACAATGTCTTAGGATCTTTCTGTTCTTTTCATCCCAAAACCTGTAACCAAACAAATCAGAACCATACCCTATGAAGTAACACCTCACAGCCTTGGCATCAAGCTTGTCTCTCTTTTCTGGATCAACATGAACATAAGCAGTGCAACCAAAAGTCCTCAAGTGTGAGTACTTGAGTTCTTTTCCTGTCCATACCTCCTCCGGAATCTTGAATCCTAAAGGAACTGATGGTCCCCTGTTGATCAAGTATGCAGCTGTGCTCACAGCATCCGCCCAAAATGTTTTGGGCAGCCCACAGTGTATCCTCATACTCCTTGCACGCTCATTCAATGTTCTGTTTATCCTCTCAGCAATTCCATTCTGCCTTGCCTTACCAGGAACTGTCCTCATCAATCTGATTCCCTCAGCTGCGCAGAATGCCTTGAACTCTGAATTTTGAATTACAATAATCCCTTAAAGTTTAATCTAAACTTAGAAGACATCCTTATGATACAATTATGAATAAAAAAATATCATTTCACTATCCTAAACTTTGCTTTAAATATCCTTCTTGAGGAGCAAACACATACACAATCTCTCAAACGTGTTCTTATTTTTGACACTCCGTCTTAGCCTTTTTTCATTTTAACCCTTAAAATTTCATTTTTATATACCATTTAAACACAACATACTTTTTAATGATTTTATTTTATTCATGTTCTTCAACTTTAGTTTCTTATTTTAAAAATTGACGTGTGTCTTTTAATTTTCATAAAAATATTAAAAATTAACGAAATATATTAATTTTTTTTTTTAAAAAAATCTTTGTGAGAGTTTTCCTATATTTTTCTGTGAAAATAACATTTGAAATCGTGTTGGTTTTCTTTCATAAAATATCATTGACAATCCAACGAAGTCTGTCAAGTTTTAATATTTTTTTAGTAGTGTTATTTGCGATGAATAAAGATTCTTTCTTTTACTTGTATTGAAGATGAGTTTTCTTATTCATATTTAGATAAATTAAAAGTTACAAAGCAAGTATTTGCATTAAATTCAGATAGTCAGAATGATATAAGAAAATATAAAATGTGTATGGTGTTATTTAATTTAATTGAACCTTTAAGAAAGAAAATCAAAACAAATTTATTGATTTGTTTTCATGAAAAAATATAGAGAAAATATCAAAAAAAAATATTATTATTATTTCAAAAAAATTGATATTCATTCATTAATTTTTAATTTTATTTTACAACAATTAACGGATGGACATTGATTTTTAAAATAAGAAACTTCAACTGAAGAACATAACTAAAAAATAAAGAAATCATAAAAAATAATATTTCGTGTTTAAATGATACATAAAAAATAGAGTCTAAGAGTTAAAATAGTACTAGGCCAAAATGGAGTACCAAAATGAAACGGACAAGTTTGAGAGGTTATGTATGTGTTTGGCCCTAACGGAAGGATGTTTATTGCAAAGTTTGGGATAATTAAAGGGCGTTTCTTGTTCATAATAATACCATAAGGATGTTCTCTACAATTCTGAATTATACTTGAGGGATTATTTTAGCCCGAAATTATTAACTCAAGCCTATTTTTTTTCTCCTTTATAAATTACACATTTTGAGTAATGTAAGTTTAATGTAAGTTTTTTTTGAGATATGTTTTGACGTAAAAACTAAAAATTCATACATTATATTTCTATATAGAGAAGATGGTGCTAAATGTACTTCTGATTTGCACATATTATTACCCAAAAGAAGATCAAAATTTCTCCCGTGGTTAAATTAAGACATTTATTTTTTATCAAGACTTTTTCTATCTTGCATAATACGAGCTCACCTATTTTACTAATTTATGACCCTTACTTGGCCGCTTTTAGATGTAAAAGAAAGTTTGAAGAGTCTATAATGATTAGATATCGAATGATATACATATAATATAATGATATGATATTAAATTTAGTTGACTTGGATACCACACCGACATAATAGTAATGGTTGGTTAGATACTAAGTGATTTAGTGTGGGTATCATGAGAGGACCAGATTAGTGTTCATTGATATCATAAGAAGATCAATTTGTGATCATGTGGCAGCATCTAGTTATTTACGTTTTTGACGTTTCGTGATATATGGTTATGCCAAATATATAAAATTATTAATTGAGAAAAGATGCACGTATAATGCGCATGAGATGCACATCCAATGCACGATACTAGTTTTGTTGAATATGCTTGTACTCTTTACTAAATTTTAACTTTATAAGCTATTAATTATTTCATTCAACATATATGTGATATTTTTTTAAAAAATTATTACATAACTAACTAGAAATACACGTATAATGCACAGAAAGCGCACAAGATGCACATATAACATATAATTGATGATAGTAGATAAGATAAATAATATCAATTCTTACATTATTTTAGTGCGTGAATAGTATTACACCAAATTATTTTCTTCTTCTCTTTTCATCTTCTTCTACTTCTTCTTCTTCTTCTTATTATTATTATTATTATTATTATTATTTTATTATTTTATTATTTGTACCACATAATATTTTTGAAAATATATAAATGAAAAAAAAATATGATCAAAGTTGAATAGTTCATATTATCAAAGAGCATATGTATTTAAGATTTTATTAAATATGGTTAGGATAAATAAATGATTTTTGAAGATAAAATCTTTAATATCTTACCACATGAGAAGAGTATGACAAGTGGTTGTAGGAAGCCAGTAGAAATAGCATTCAGATCATGCACTTCTTCATAACGATCGAACTGCAACTCTTTTTAATTTTTTTTTATAATTAGTTTTATAAGTTGGAAAATAAAAAAATATTGTACAACTGTTTAACGCGCTTAAGAGGGGTGGAGGTGGAATAAACTTTTTTTATCATGTCAGCTTTTTGTATTTAATAGGAATGACTTTCGAATACTATTTAAATGTATTTATTAAAATAAGTTAAGTTATGTACTCCTCATTCATCTTACCTGGAATTTTGAATTACAATCATCCCTCAAAGTTAAAATCTAAACTCAGAAGGCATCCTTATGATACAATTATGAATAAAAAAATATCATTTCACTATCCTAAACTTTGCAAAAAATATCCTTCTTGGGGAGCAAACACATACACAATCTCTCACACGTGTCCTTATTTTTATATTGACACTCCATCTTAGTCTTTTTCCATTTTAAACCTTAAATTTCATTTTTATGTACCATTTAAACACAACATACTTTTTAATGATTTTATTTTATTTATGTTATTCAACTTTAGTTTCTTATTTTAAAAATCAACATGTGTCTTTTCATTTTCATAAAAATATTGAAAATTAACGAAATATATTAATTTTTTTAACAAAAAATTTTTTGTGAGAGTTTTCCTATATTTTTTTCTGTGAAAATAACATTTGAAATCGTGTTGGTTTTCTTTCTTAAAAAATCATTGACAATCCAACGAAGTCTGTTAAGTTTTAATATTTTTTAGTAGTGTTATTTGTGATGAATAAAGATTCTTGATAATCCAACAAAGTCTGTTAAGTTTTAATATTTTTTAGTAGTGTTATTTGTGATGAATAAAGATTCTTTCTTTTACTCGTATTGAAGATGAGTTTTCTTATTCATATTTAGATAAATTAAAAATTACAAAGCAAGTGTTTGCATTAAATTCAGATAGTCGGAATGATATAAGAAAATATAAAATGTGTATAGTGTTATTTAATTTAACCGAACCTTTAAGAAAAAAAATCAAAACATATTTATTGATTTGTTTTCATGCAAAAATATAGAGAAAATATCAAAAAAAATATTATTATTATTTCAAAAAAATTGATATTCGTTCGTTAATTTTTAATTTTATTTTACAACAATTAACGGATACACATTGATTTTTAAAATAAGAAACTTCAACTGAAGAACATAACTAAAAAATAAAGAAATCATAAAAAATAATATTTCGTGTTTAAATGCTACATAAAAAATAGTGTCTTAAGAGTTAAAATAGTACTAGGCCAAAATGGAGTACCAAAATAAAACGGACAAGTTTGAGAGGTTATGTATGTGTTTGGCCCTAACGGAAGGATGTTTATTGCAAAGTTTGGGATAATTAAAGGGCGTTTCTTGTTCATAATAATACCATAAGGATGTTCTCTACAATTCTGAATTATACTTGAGGGATTATTTTAGCCCGAAATTATTAACTCAAGCCTGTTTTTATAAATTACACATTTTGAGTAATGTAAGTTTTTTTTGAGATATATGTTTTGACGTAAAAACAAAAAATACATACATTATATTTCTATATAGAGAAGATGGTGCTAAATGTACTTCTGATTTGCACATATTATTACCCAAAAAGAGGATTAAAATTTCTCCCGTGGTTAAATTAGAAATTTATTTTTTATTTTTTATCAAGACTTTTTCTATCTTGCAACACGAGCTCACCTATTTTACTAATTTATGACCCTTACTTGGCCGCTTTTAGATGTAAAAGAAAGTTTAAAGAGTCAATAATAATTAGATATTGAATGATATACATATAATATAATGATATGATATTAACTTTAGTTGACTTGGATACCACACCGACATACTAGTAATGGTTGGTTAGATACTAAGTGATTTAGTGTGGGTATCATGAGAGGACCAGATTAGTGTTCATTGATATCATAAGAAGATCAATTTGTGATCATGTGGTACATGCATCTAGTTATTTGACGTTTCGTGATATATTGGTTATGCCAAATATATAAAATTATTAATTGAGAAAAGATGCACGTATAATGCGCATGAGATGCACATCCAATGCACGATACTAGTTTTGTTGAATATGCTTGTACTCTTTACTAAATTTTAACTTTATAAGCTATTAATTATTTCATTCAACATATATGTGAATTTTTTTAAAAAATTATTACATAACTAACTAGAAATACACGTATAATGCACAGAAAGCGCACAAGATGCACATATAACATATAATTGATGATAGTAGATAAGATAAATAATATCAATTCTTACATTATTTTAGTGCGTGAATAGTATTACACCAAATTATTTTCTTCTTCTTCTTTTTCTTCTTCTTCTTCTTCTTCTTCTTCTTCTTATTATTATTATTATTATTATTTGTACCACATAATATTTTTGAAAATATAAATGAAAAAAAAAATATGATCAAAGTTGAATAGTTCATATTATCAAAGAGCATATGTATTTAAGATTTTGTTATAATGGTTAGGATAAATAAATGATTTTTGAAGATAAAATCTTTAATATCTTACCACATCAGAAGAATATGACAAGTGGTTGTAGGAAGCCAGTAGAAATAGCATTCAGATCATGCACTTCTTCATAACGATCGAACTGCAACTCTTTTTAATTTTTTTTTATAATTAGTTTTATAAGTTGGAAAATAAAAAAATATTGTACAACTGTTTAACGCGCTTAAGAGGGGTGGAATAAACTTTTTTTATCATGTCAGCTTTTTGTATTTAATAGGAATGACTTTCGAATACTATTTAAATGTATTTATTAAAATAAGTTAAGTTATGTACTCCTCATTCATCTTACCTGGAATTTTGAATTACAATCATCCCTCAAAGTTAAAATCTAAACTCAGAAGACATCCTTATGATACAATTATGAATTAAAAAAAAATATCATTTCACTATCCTAAACTTTGCAATAAATATCCTTCTTGGGGAGCAAACACATACACAATCTCTCACACGTGTCCTTATTTTTATATTGACACTCCATCTTAGTCTTTTTCCATTTTAAACCTTAAATTTCATTTTTATGTACCATTTAAACACAACATACTTTTTAATGATTTTATTTTATTTATGTTATTCAACTTTAGTTTCTTATTTTAAAAATCAACATGTGTCTTTTCATTTTCATAAAAATATTGAAAATTAACGAAATATATTAATTTTTTTAACAAAAAAATTTTTTGTGAGAGTTTTCCTATATTTTTTTCTGTGAAAATAACATTTGAAATCGTGTTGGTTTTCTTTCTTAAAAAATCATTGACAATCCAACGAAGTCTGTTAAGTTTTAATATTTTTTCGTAGTGTTATTTGTGATGAATAAAGATTCTTGACAATCCAACAAAGTCTGTTAAGTTTTAATATTTTTTAGTAGTGTTATTTGTGATGAATAAAGATTCATTCTTTTACTCGTATTGAAGATGAGTTTTCTTATTCATATTTAGATAAATTAAAAATTACAAAGCAAGTATTTGCATTAAATTCAGATAGTCGGAATGATATAAGAAAATATAAAATGTGTATGGTGTTATTTATTTAACCGAACCTTTAAGAAAAAAAATCAAAACATATTTATTGATTGTTTCATGCAAAAATATAGAGAAAATATCAAAAAAAATATTATTATTATTTCAAAAAAATTGATATTCGTTCGTTAATTTTTATTTTATTTTACAACAATTAACGGATACACATTGATTTTTAAAATAAGAAACTTCAACTGAAGAACATAACTAAAAAATAAAGAAATCATAAAAAATAATATTCGTGTTTAAATGCTACATAAAAAATAGAGTCTAAGAGTTAAAATAGTACTAGGCCAAAATGGAGTACCAAAATGAAACGGACTAGTTTGAGAGGTTATGTATGTGTTTGGCCCTAACGGAAGGATGTTTATTGCAAAGTTTGGGATAATTTTAAAGGGCGTTCTTGTTCATAATAATACCATAAGGATTTCTCTACAATTCTGAATTATACTTGAGGGATTATTTTAGCCCAAAATTATTAACTCAAGCCTGTTTTTATAAATTACACTTTTGAGTAATGTAAGTTTTTTTTGAGATATATGTTTTGACGTAAAAACAAAAAATACATACATTATATTTCTATATAGAGAAGATGGTGCTAAATGTACTTCTGATTTGCACATATTATTACCCAAAAAGAGGATAAAATTTTCTCCCGTGGTTAAATTAAGACATTTATTTTTTATCAAGACTTTTTCTATCTTGCATAACACGAGCTCACCTATTTTACTAATTTATGACCCTTACTTGGCCGCTTTTAGATGTAAAAGAAAGTTTAAAGAGTCAATAATAATTAGATATTGAATGATATACATATAATATAATGATATGATATTAACTTTAGTTGACTTGGATACCACACCGACATACTAGTAATGGTTGGTTAGATACTAGGTGATTTAGTGTGGTATTATGAGAGGACCAGATTAGTGTCATGGATGATATCATAGAAGTTCAATTGTGATCATGTGGACATGCATCTAGGTATTTAACGTTTCATGATATATTTGTTATGCCAAAAATATAAATTATTAATTGAGAAAAGATGCACGTATAATGCACATGAGATGCCACATCCAATGTACGATACTAGTTTTGTTGAATATGCTTGTACTCTTTACTAAATTTTAACTTTATAAGCTATTAATTATTTCATCAACACATATATGTGATATTTTTTAAAAAAATTATTACATAACTAACTAGAAATATACGTATAATGCACAGAAAGCGCACAAGATGCACATATAACATATAATTGATGATAGTAGATAAGATAAAATAATATCAATTCTTACATTATTTTAGTGTGTGAATAGTATTACACCAAATTATTTTCTTCTTCGTCTTCTTCTTCTTCTTCTTATTATATTATTATTATTATTATTATTATTATTATTATTATTATTATTATTATTATTTGTACCACATAATATTTTTGAAAATGTAAATGAAAAAAAAAATAGATCAAAGTTGAATAGTTCATATGATCAATGGTTAGGTAATAAATGATTTTTTTGAAGATAAAATTTTTAATATGTTCTTACCAAATCAGAAGAATAGAATGACGAGTGGTTGTAGGAAGCTAGTAGAAATAGCATTCAGATCATGCACTTCTTCATAACGATCGACTGCAACTCTTTTTAATTTTTTTTTTTATAATTAGTTTTATATGTTGGAAAATAAAAAAAATATTGTACAATTGTTTAACGCGCTTAAGAGTGGTGGAATAAACTTTTTTTGTCATGTCAGCTTTTTGTATTTAATAGGAATGACTTTCAAATAAATAAGATGTTCAATAGATACAAGTCTTAATTGACGTGTTTAAGTCAAATATACAAACAATCTTAAGTTGTTGTTGATGACTTAAGCCTTTAAGTTAATATTAGAATTGATTGAAATCCCAACGTACATGTCTTATAAACGTAACACCCTTAATGAATTTTGATTTGACTTGACTTCTTATGGCATTTTGACATGTGGCATGATTTTATTGACTTTTTTTTCTTTTAACTTATGTGTCATGTCATTTAACGTCTAATGTACATCCAAAAAAAAATATCTAAATAAAAATGTATATGTGATGTATATATTGAAGAAATAATGTATAATCGTGTATATTTATATCACACGAGTTTATATAAAAAAAAAATTGACTAAAATTTCAACCATATGTGTCTTACTGAAAAAAAAAAAAAGACATTTATTCATTGGAAAGCTATCTAATATTAGTGAACTCATCCGCATTTCATATGATCATTAAAAACATGAATAATTTATTAAATACGACACTAAATATAAAGGTATTTTATATTAATGATGTTTGTATTTAATATTGTTTTAATATATGTGAATCTAAGTAAAAAAGTTAAATAGTTTTTCAAGAGTTTCTCCATTATATATATATATATATATATATTAATATATTTATATATATATATATATATATATATAGTAAATTATTAAATAATTACACCTTTTTATAAATGTGCACAGGTACAATTTCATAGTGAAAAAAACATTAAAAAAATTACATGTCATCATTAGCAGTGCAGAACACAATATTTATTAATGCAATTTAAAGTAAAAAGACAAACAACAATATAAATTATAGAGTTACAACAATCACAAATTCATATAAAAATTAAACCTAAGAGGTATATTACAGAGATACATTCAAAAATATACAATACACATATCATTACAATTTTAATCATTAAAAATACAAAATGAAAATGAAATCAATACATAATGTTTAATTTTTTGTTGATATCAATTTCACAAGCCTATCACTATATGAGAGTTTTCTTCTTCTTTTTCGAGTCAAACATAAGCATAAGTATGATACTTTAATGAAAATGAAGAAAAGCTTTGAATAGAATTTTATGAAATAAAAAATATAAATTTATATTGATAAAAATGGAGAAATGTTATAAGGTGTCTTAACTTTTACCTTTAGTATATAGGGGTTATGAATATGAAAAGGTAAAAAATATGAACGTTATAAATATTATTATGAATAAAAATTAAATAAATGAGTAATGGATGTAAAAATAATAAAGCAAATGTTTTGAAAAATGATAATAAAAAAGACATTAATATAAGAAAAGAGATAATAGTTTAAATGGATCAAATAATTTTTATTTTTTATTACTTAATTGATATATTAATTAAGAAACACATTAAGTTATCATAAGTTTATACATTTAAAATTTGGGGGTTTTGAGGAATTATATAGATTAAAAATTTGAGGGTTATGAAGAGTTATAGAGATTATGAAAATATAGCTTATAAAGATAAAAACTTTTAATATATACAAAAATGTAAAATAGAATGAAAAAGGAGATATATCTTAATTAGTTTGAAAAGACAAATAATGAAATTAAATTTAGGAAATGACAATTTTAAAATTTTTATTAAGTTTGTAAGATCAATTTCTCCCTTTATTTATTAGATAGGAGAAAATGAAAATATAAAGGTTTTCTTAATTAACTGCAAATACTTATGAGCATTCAAGAATGATAAAAAAAAATTATCATTTATTTTTGCTACATGGGCTATATTTTCACATAGGAGACATTTTATTGATTTATTTTTAAGTTAATATATATGTAGAGAAATGTCAAAAAAGGAGAATTTTATAAAAACAAAAAAGGGTCAAAAATATACTTGAACTATCAGAAATAGCTCAAATATACCCTTGAAGTATATTTCGGCTCATATATACCCTTGCCGTCAAACTATAGGATCAAAAATACCCTTCTCATTAGCAGAATCCGTTAAATGCCACTTAAATGTCATGTGGATGTCACATGACATGCCACATAAGCCAATAGAGTTCCACTCATGCCACATAGACTAATAAACTTACCATGGAGTTCCTTCAAAATCCAATTGCAAAAGATAAAAATCCCCAATTGTTAGAATTTGACTCAAAAGTCATGGGTTCCTTTCAAACTTGATTCCAGTGGTTAGCTTGAACTAGCACAATAGAGTGCTTCTCATGGTAGCTTGACTTGGTGAAGCCACACCATATAATTGGTAGCATGGATTGAACAATAGTCCCCTTCTTTGAGTAGTTTGGACTTGCATAAGTAAGGTGCTTTCCATGGTAACTTAGTTTAGCATAATGTTGTGATTTCCTTGATGACTTTGAATTGATAAATCGCAATCATTGACGTGTAATAACTTGTATTTAATTAATAAAGAAGTATACTTCCATGAATAAGCTAAAGAGGACAAGTCTCTAATTGAAATAACATGTTTATGACGAACAAGGTTACTTCAAGGAATTATCAGAAGTATGTTCTAATTTGAGATTTACTTGTTATGATGTATGATTAGCTTGGACAATTGTTTATATCGCCTTCCTTGATATGTATGAATAGAGATGATGAGTATAGAAGTATTCCTCTTATAGTATGATGACTTATATGCATTAAATATACTTATGACCATGTTGTTATCTTTTATACTTATAGATTGTCTTATTTTGACTAATGCGATATGTTTATGCTGATGATTTGTTCTAGCCATCATATCTAGTACATGTTTGACCACTACATATTTTTTCTACATTCTTATCAAATGTAGAATCCATCGATATTGACTTTCATCCCCGTGGCTAAGTTCATAGTAAAACAAGGAGTGAAGATATGGTGAGTCCTAATAGTATTGAGGATTTGATGACCATGTTCTTGTTGGGTTATGGGTCTTTTTTCCCTTCCTATGTGGATAAATAAAAGCCCAATTTGGACCAACCCATTTTTGCCCATAAGTCCATTCTTATGAGGCAAATATAAGCCTATTTTAAGTCTTATTTTCAGATTTTTTTAGTGAGAGTTTTTTCAGCAGCCAAAAGAGAGAAAAAGAGAGAAATTCGCAGTCAAAAATCCAGCCCTAACAACCAACTTCAAATTGCGATTCCCGCTTCGTTTCCTGTCCGATTTAGCTGATTTTTGGACAGCATATTATCCTCATCTCAATCTTTGATTAGGAACTGACAGAGTTGGATTTGGTGGCTGCAGCTTCCGTTTTGCTGTCGTGAACAGTAGCTGCGAAATTGGTGATTTTGCTCCTTAAATTCTCTAGATTTGGTGCAATCTTATTTTGTTGTTGCTCGTTGTTTGGCACTTGTTTTGTGGCCAATTTTGGAAAAAATATTGTAACTCTTGGTGATTATAGTGGAGCTTTTGGTCCCGTGGTTTTTTTACTCTTCACATCGAAGGGTTTTCCACGTAAATCTTGGTGTCTTGTGTGATTGATTTATTATTGTCTTGTTATATTTATTTGGTTGAATTACTTGCTGCCTTACTATCATATGCTTGTGGTTGTTTGTCTTCTCTTGGTTCAAAACGAAAAGGGAAGTATAGACTTGGGTATTCTTCCGCTGTATCCTGTCAGGCATTCTTGGTAGTGCCTTGTCTTTCCCAACAAAGTGGTATCAGAGCATTGGTTATTGTTGATTGTCGTTTTGAATGATGGAGGCAAATATGAGCAAAATGGTGTGTTTAAATGGTAGTAACTATCATATTTGGAAAGGCAAGATGAAAGATCTTCTATTTGTCAAGAAGATGCATTTACCTGTTTTGCTTCTAAAAAGCCTCAGTCTTTGAATGATGAAGAATGGGAATTTGAGCATCTGCAGGTTTGTGGCTATATTAGACAATGGGTTGAAGATAATGTTAGAAATCATATTGTGAATGAGACACATGCCAAAAGTTTGTGGGACAAGCTCGAGACACTTTATGCTTCGAACTGGCAACAACAAGTTGTTCCTATTGAAACAATTAATGAATATCAGGTATAAAGAGGGCACTCCTATTCTGATCATATTAATGATTTTCAGGGTGTTCTTGACCAGCTGTCCGGAATGGGTGTAAAGTTTGATGATGAGATACAGGGACTTTGGCTTCTTAATACTCTGCTAGACTCTTGGGAACTCTTCGAGTTTCTTTGACTAATTCTGCTCCCAGTGGTGTTGTAACCATGGAATATACTAAGAGTGGTGTCTTGAATGAAGAATGAGAAGAAGATCTCAAGCCTCATCTTCTTCAGCTTCACACTCCGATGTTTTGGTTACTGAAGATAGGGGGAGAAACAAGTCCAGAGGTCAGAATGATAGAGGTAAAAGTAGAAGCAAGTCAAAGTCTAAATACAAGAATATTACATGTGACTATTGCCACAAGAAGGGCATATCATGAAATATTGTTACAAGCACAAGAGAGATATGAGACAACAAAAGAGAGAAGGCGATAATGAAAATCGTGTTGCTGTTGTTGCTAATGATGATCTTCTTTTTCTTGTGATGCAAATGCCATTAATCTTGTTCGTGATGATTCTAGCTGGTTTATGGATTCTGGTGCTACTTCTCATGTCACGCCAAAGAAGGAATTATTTTCTTCTTATACTCCAGGTAATTTTGGAACGTTGAAAATGGGCAATAATCATGAAGTTGAAGTTATTGGCATTGGGATAGTTTGTTTGGAAAGTAACAATGGTTCCAACTAGTTTCTCAATAATGTCAAGCATGCTCCAGATGTTCGCCTGAATTTGATTTCTGTGGGATATCTTGATGATGAGGGTTATGTTAATACACTTGGTGTTGGCCAGTGGAAGCTTACTAGAGGTTTGATGGTTGTGGCCCGTGGTGACAAGTTGTCTAACTTGTATGTATTTCAGGGCTCCATATCCAGAGACTCAGTAAATTTGGTGGAGAATGATACTTCATCAGAGTTATGGCATAGAGGCTGAGTCATATGAGCGAGAAGGGGATTGATAGTTTGGCTAAGAAAAATTTGCTTTCTAGAGTGAAACAAGCAAAGTTGAAGAAATGTGTTCATTGCTTAGCCGGTAAACAGAAAAGAGTTTTTTTCAAAGTCATCCCTTCAAGAAAGCTTGATTTGCTGGAGTTGGTACATTCTGATTTGTGTCTTCCTTTTAAGGTAAGATCTCATGGTGGTGCACTTTACTTTGTGACTTTTATTGATGATCATTCTCGCAAACTCTGGGTATTTCCTTTGAAGTCCAAGGATCAAGTACTTGATGTGTTCAAGAGTTTTCAGGCCTTGGTTGAAAGACAAACAGGGAAGACATTGAAATGCATCCGCTCAGATAATGTGGTGAGTATATTGGTCCGTTTGATAGATATTGCAGAGAGCAGGGTATTAGGCATCAGAAAACTCCTCCAAAGACCCCTCAGTTAAATTGTTTAGCAGAGAGGATGAACAGAACTCTAGTTGAGAGGGTTAGATGTATGCTTTCAGATGCTAAACTGTCAGATTCCTTTTGGGCAGAAGCCTTAATACTGCTGCTTATGTTATCAATTTATCTCCTGCTGTTGCTTTAGATGGTGATGTCCCTGAAGAGTTTGGACTGGTAAGAATGTTTCTTATGATCATCTTAGAGTCTTTGGTGTAAAAGCCTTTGTACATGTTCCTAAGGATGAAAGGTCAAAGTTGGATGTTAAAACTAGGCAGTGTATCTTCATTGGTTATGGTCAAGATGAATTTGGCTATCGTTTCTATGATCCTGTTGAGAAGAAACTTGTTAGAAGCCGTGATGTTGTGTTCTTTGAAGACCAAACAATTGAAGATTTTGACAAAGCTGACAAGGCTGATTTTCAGAGTAGTGAGAGCTTAGTTGATGTTGATCCAGTTCCTTTGACTACTGCACCGGAAGAAAATCTTCATAATGATGAAAATCAAGTTGATAATGAAGATGGTGATCATGTTCAGAATGACCGGCATGATGTTGTTGATGCTCCAGTGCAAGATGATGTGGTTTGTCCAACAACCAATTATAGATGCTCCAGAGAGTTCTCTCAGACGATCTAGTAGAGAGAGAATTCCTTCATCTCGTTATTCTCCCAATGAGTATGTACTCTTGACTGACGGGGGAGAACCTGAGAGTCTTGATGAGGCCATGGAAAGTGAAGAAAAAGAAAGATGTTTGATGCTATGGAAGATGAGATTAAATCCTTCATGATAATCATACTTTGATTTGGTTAAGTTACCTAAAGACAGAAAAGCTTTGAAAAACAGGTGGGTTTTTCGGGTGAAACATGAAGATGGTAATCCAGTTCCACGGTACAAAGCTAGATTAGTTGTCAAGGGATTTAATCAGAAAAGGGGAGTTGATTTTGATGAGATATCTCTCCAGTTGTGAAGATGTCATCCATTCGTGTGGTTCTAGGCTTGGCTGCAAGTCTAGATTTAGAGGTTGAGCAAATGGATGTTAAAACTGCTTTCCTCCATGGTGACTTAGATGAAAGAAATTTATATGGAGCAACCGGAAGGTTTTGAAGTCAAGGGTAAAGAGAATTATGTTTGCAAATTGAAGAAGAGCTTGTATGGTTTGAAACAAGCTCCCAGGCAGTGGTACAGGAAGTTGGTTCTTTTATGAGTCAGCAGGGCTTCAAGAAGACTTCTTCAGACCATTGTGTTTTTGTGCAAAAGTTCTCTGATGGTGACTTTATTATGTGTTGCTTTATGTTGATGACATGCTTGTTGTTGGTCATAATACTTGCAGGATTCAGAAGTTGAAGCAAGAGTTGAGTAAGTCTTTTGCTATGAAAGACTTAGGACCAGCAAGGCAGATTCTTGGCATGCAGATTGTCCGTGATAGAAAGGCCAAGAAATTGGTATTATCACAAGAGAAGTACATTCAGAAAGTACTTCGCAGATTCAGCATGGACAAAGCTAAGGTTGTCAGTACACCTTTAGCTATGCACTTCAAATTGAGCACGAAACAGTGTCCTTCTAGTGATGATGAGAAGGAAGATATGAAGAAAGTTCCTTATGCTTCAGCTGTTGGTAGTTTGATGTATGCGATGGTTTGTACAAGACTGGATATTGCTCACGCTGTTGGAGTTGTTAGCCGTTTTCTTTCTAATCCGGGAAGAGAACATTGGAATGCTGTGAAGTGGGTTATGAGATATCTCTGTGGCACTTCTAGTCTGAGTTTGTGTTTTGGTACAGAGAAGCCTATTCTTTGTGGTTATACTGATTCATACATGGCTGGTGATGTTGATACTCGCAAGTCTACTTCAGGGTACTTGGTTACTTTTGCAGGGGGAGCTGTGTCTTGGCAATCTAGGTTGCAAAAATGTGTTGCTCTATCTACTACAGAAGCTGAGCTTATTGCTGTCGTTGAAGCTTGTAATGAATTGCTTTGGATGAAGAGATTCTTGGGGGAACTTGGTTGTGCTCAAGAGAGGTATGTGCTTTATTGTGACAGTCAAAGTGCTATACATCTTGGCAAGAATTCTACGTTCCATGGTCGGTCTAAATACATTGATGTGAGATACCATTGGATTCGAGATGTGTTGGATTCTAAGTTGCTTGAGCTTGAAAAGATTCATACAAATGACAATGGTTCCGATATGATGACTAAAGCTTTGCCAAGAGGGAAGTTTGAAGATTGTTGCATGGTCGCCGGGATGGCGGTCTCCTCCACATAGTCGTGAGGGGGAGAATTGTTGGGTTATGAGTCTTTTTTCCCTTCCTATGTGGATAAATAAAAGCCCAATTTGGACCAACCCATTTTTGCCCATAAGCCCATTCTTATGAGGCAAATATAAGCCTATTTTAAGTCTTATTTTCAGATTTTTTAGTGAGAGTTTTTTCAGCAGCCAAAAGAGAGAAAAAGAAAGAAATTCGCAGTCAAAAATCCAGCCCTAACAACCAACTTCAAATTGCGATTCCCGCTTCGTTTCTTGTCCGATTGAGCTGATTTTTGTACAGCATATTATCCTCATCTCAATCTTTGATTAGGAACTAACAGAGTTGGATTTGGTGGTCTGCAGCTTCCGTTTTGCTGTCGTGAACAGTAGCTGCGAAATTGGTGATTTTGCTCCTTTAATTCTCTAGATTTGGTGCAATCTTATTTTGTTGTTGATCGTTGTTTGGCACTTGTTTTGTGGCCAATTTTGGAGAACAATATTGTAACTCTTGGTGATTATAGTGGAGCTTTTTGGTCCCGTGGTTTTTTACTCTTCACATCGAAGGGTTTTCCACGTAAATCTTGGTGTCTTGTGTGATTGATTTATTATTGTCTTGTTATATTTATTTGGTTGAATTACTTGCTGCCTTACTATCATATTGCTTGTGGTTGTTTGTCTTCTCTTGGTTCAAATCGAAAGGGAAAGTATAGACTTGGGTATTCTTCCGCTGTTATCCTGTCAGGCATTCTTTGGTAGTGTCCTTGTCTTTCCCAACAGTTTCTTTTGTCTTTCATTTTATGTTTAGAACTATTGTATGTGTTGTGTCCCAAGGATATTCATTTGTTGCGAAGAAAATTGGACCCTTCAAAAAGCATTTCCAATGGTACATTGTTGATTTGTAGAGCGTTTGACAAGAAGATTATAATGCAGAAAAATAACATGTCAATATTGCCATAAACCAGGAGTTTTCTTCCAACAATAAAACTATCCCCCCCCCCCCCCCCCACCAACACACAAAAAATATAATTAAGGATACCCTTTCTATTTTTCTTGGAAACAATTTCAAATACATCTATATTTTTGTAATGCTGATAAATAAAATTAAAGGTCAAACGACATCAAATTTAGGAGTGCACCTACCACAACATGCTTTCTCGCATGGCAAACTATATGTTGCATTATCTAGAGGAATATATATGCCAACAAAACAAGTGCAGGTCATGACTGAACAACCAGATTGGTGCACAAGGACATACACAAGAAATACTCTCTATAAGAAAGTATTAGGTGAGATTTGATTAATACCAAAAATCTAAGAAATCAAACAAGAAAAAACATACACCATACATGTAGCTAATCAAAATTATATAGGACGAATTTTTAGGTTTGGTGCAAGAGGAGACGATATGAAAAATACAAGAAAACTATCACCGAAGACATTAATTTTGTGTATATAGTTATTCAAATACATGGTACACTGAATTTAAAAATAAAAAGGAAACTTATAGTTCATGACACGACATAATTAAGAGGACAAACAATTAATTTGTGCATAATTACTTACTAACAAATTGCCTAATAAGAATTTATAAATAAATTCACCATTAACTTAGTATGACGAGGTGCAATACTAAATACAGATTGATATGTTGAAAGCCTAAAATATACATAAAAGATAAAATATTTTGTGCATAGGGATATCATAACATAACCTACACGTACAACACACGTGCAATGAATCTAGAATATTTTTATAAGTGAGAAGCTCCTAACTTAAAAGTTGAATAATCATTCTGTCCTTATTTTTATTTCTAAACTAAATTAAATATTAATATATAAATAATTTAATATTAAATAATAATTTTATTTAAATCCATGCATCTAGACACAATAATTCAAATTCCTTAGGATATTAAATTTTCTGTGTCATCGTTTTTATAATCATATATATTATTTAAATACTAATTGATAATTATATTATATTATATTATACTAAATACTAAAAAATTTAAATTACTATAGTACTTTAGACTAAATTAAAATTGACGTCGCATAGGCATTGTTTCATGTGCTTCCTAGTCACATGGTTGGAATCACAATTGCACAAGTGTAAGACCATGTGTATTGCGACCACGTGGCCCGTATCACAATCGTGAGAGTCAAAATCCATAGTTCACCCAATTATAAGTTGGGCACTTTAACTTCCTCTTTGCGATTGGGAAGAGCAATGCATGGGCATAATTAAGTTTTTCCAAAATTAGGGTTTGTTTTGCATATTTCATTTTTTGAACCCTGAGAGCTTGGTGTGGGCGATCTCACAAAGATTTTTTGAGATTTAGCATTTACGTAAGTGATTTTGACCCTAATCCTTCATTATCCATTATTATTATTCCACAACCTTGACATCAATTTCTTGTTTTTTATTTTAAAGGAATAGAAAGTTTCTCTTGAATTTGAGTTGAAGGGTTTGAAGTTTGAAAGTTGATTTCAACCGATGTCTCATACAAAGTTCTGCCAAATCATTTGTTCCTTGGATGAATTAAGTCGTCTCGTAAGTACTTCATACATCTTCCGTCTTTAATTCAGTTTTTCAATCGTTGATTCACTTGCGGATTTCCAATTCTATTTTAGTGCAACTATGCACGCGCACATGCACGTGTGCGTGCGCGTGCATGTGGCGGGCGGCGTGCGGGCGTGTGTCACATACTTTGATGCCATGTAAATTTATAATAGCCTCTCGATAGAATAAGGTAGCTACAGGTACTAAATTCCCCAGACCTACTACTAAATCTTTTAGTAATAAGGGACAATTAACAAAGCGAAGAAGCGAAAGAGTAGTTATAAATGACAAAGACTATCACAATCTTCAACTACTGAGTTAATTAAACGGGACAATTAACAAAGGTTAAAGTACGCACATGAGTGTACTATCAATCTTGTAGGTCTGTTCCAAGATGTATGAAACTAATTATGTAGGTCTACTTCTGTCTTCGTCATATGATACTGAATTCAAATATATTTTGCATATAGAGGATTCCACCAGTATTTGCAGAGAGACATTGCTAGGACATGTTAAATCCTCTGTTTCTTCAGGCTCCCCATGGAAAAGCATGGGAGGTCGAAATGGATCATTCTCAAGGACAAATTTGGTTGATGAAAGGATGAAAGAAATTCAGTGACTACTACGCAATAAGCGTCCGACAATTTTGGATGTTTACATAATGCTCGTGATCATTTTGATGTCTCTATATTTGGTATGAGTACGACAGAAATTGAATATCTAATAGAAGATATTGAATCATATGATTCTATAGATATTTTGGATCATTATGCTGAAAATCTGAGTCATGGCCCCTTAGTTGAGAAGAGAATAAGAAAAAGACAAGAAGGAAAAGAATAGAATGGTATTCGAGTGAATCTTCAAACTAATTCTAATGTAATTGAGAAAGAAAAGGAAGATATTCCAGTTAACCTTCAGACTAATGCTAATGTAATTGAGGAAGATATTCCGGCTAACCTTCACACTTATACTAACACACTTGAGGAAGATGAGTCTCAAAGTAAGTAATATCTTTAACAGGTTATTAGCTATGAAGTGAATGCATTTAGTAGTAATACATTGCATTTGGATATCTATTTCAAGAAATAAGTTAAGGCTCCGAGGAGCGTGAGCAAAAATTCAAAATTGGTATCAGTAAGAACAAAAGCTTATTAGACTTCTTAAAATAATTAAGAGATTGTTTTTAGTGTAGATAGACTTGTATATCAACATAAGATCCTTAATCTTTCCTAAAAACAACTATCAACTCCCATGCTTCAATTTATGTCATAAAAAATTCAATAGACACATAGTTTTAAAGTGAAATGAAACCAGTGATTATAAACATGTCATAACATTAACATTTGTGGCCATAAGACTTTTAAAATTTGTGTTCTTAGATATACCGTAACATTTCGGTAGGAATCATATCACTGAAGTTGTTATACTTATATAGCTTGTTGCAGATTAGGAGATCGGAGAAGCTAATCATAGAAGTGAAGAAGTTAATCCAAAGAATAACAGTCGATACAGCGTGGTGAACTTATCCGGTGAAACTCTGTATATTGAAATTGTTATAAAAAAGACACACACTACTTATATGGTAGGGTTTAATAGTTTGTACATTCTATTTTTACATTTGCTAGATTTTTCAATCCTTTTACATTCAAATTATTTTCCTAAAAATATAATGATCGTGTTTGTTTGATAAATATATCTGTTAGACTATCCCAATGAGATTCGCCAAAAGGACAAACATAGTCAACATGAAGAGTATGAGATTGGTTAATGAAAAAGGAATAAGATGGGGATTAGAAATAGAGTACACTAAGTGTAGGGCATCATAAAAAGAGGATGAACAGAATTTTGAAAAAATAACAAGATAGTTGCAGGTAAGACTTGCCGCTCAAGTTGATTCAGGGCCACATTGCTAATGTTTTGAATGTTTAGAAGATCCCAACACCCCATTCGTTATGATATTATTAGCTACAATTTCTTCGGATTGTATTCTGACCATTATAGTCCGTCTTCGGATTTTATATATATTTGTTTAGGTATACATGTATCTGACAAAATATACACTTGTATCTAATTAAGAATTCATAAATTTGATAAAGTGGACATTATTCAGAGTTAAGATTATGGGTGTACTTGGTACGAAGGAAAATATTTTCTTATAAAACAAGTGAATTTTTGACCTATTTTCTCATGTTTCGTTGGTGAATAGAAAATATATTTCGAAAAGTTCTTTCATTTTTAGCTAGAGAACAGAAAATACTTTTTAGAAAAATAATCTTTGACACTAATACGAACCTTGATAATCGATCTAGGACATGACTCCAAAACCTAAACTAGAACACAACCACGACGACCTATTCGAAGTTTGACTCTGAAATCTGACCCAGAACCTAACCTGAATTCCGAGCTGAAACCCAAAATTAGAACTAAAACTAGATATTTGACCCAAGACACGACCCCGACTGAACTTGAACACGATTGACCAATTCAAAATTCAACTTTGACACTCGAATCAAGACCCGACTTCCAAATTAGGACCCAACAACCAACAACGGATGCGAGACTCAAGATTTGATTTTCAAATTGAAATCTCAGACAACTTCCCAACCAGGATCCAAGCACACTTGACTCGAGACCTAACATTCAAACAAGATTTGAAACAAATAGAAGTTCAAAGTTCTTGGCGTGTGTAGGGGGGGGGTTAAAAATAAAAATAAAAAGTTCTTGGAGGGTGTGTTTATTAAAAAATGAAAATTTTAAACTATTTTTTAAAGAAACTTTTAATTTTTTGGGGGGTGGGGGGCTGGTGGTTTGGAGCATGTGTGTGTTAAAGAAAATGATTTTTCTTTTCCAAAATTTAATTTGAATTTTTTGGGGGGTGGGGGGAGGGGGGAGAGTAGGGGTGATCAGGGGTGGGCAGGATAAAAAAAATCTATTTTTTTAAATTTAAATTATTTTTCAAAAATAAAATTTTAAATTTTTAACTTTTTTTGGTTGGAGGAGGGGCTGGTTCCTGGGGCAGGGGGTAAAATCTTTTTAAAAAGAATTTATTTTTATTTATTTTTTTTGGAAGGGAAGGTCAGGTATGGTGTGGACTGTGGAGTAAGAAAAGAAATTGTAGGTGATAGGGGATAATTTTAGAACAGATTCTTCATAGAGGCAAATCATTTTTGAGGGAGGTAAGAATCTGCAAAAATTATTATAAACATTAGTATATAAGTGGCAATTATAGAAACTGTATGTAAATGAGACAAGGAACAGGATAATGATATTTTTTTCTTGAGGGGGCTGAAGAGTTGTATACATTTCTCAAAAGTGTATATTTGTTATACAAACTGCAAATCAAATCAAATAGGAACAAAAGTCCTACTCCATGATGAAATAGAACAGTTGGCCATTAGCTCATGGGAGAAAAAAGTCCCACTACAAAGAACAGACCAAATGACAAAAAAAGGGAAAGAAAGAAACAAGTTGCAAAGTTTTTTACACAGATTATGGGACCAGCAAAAGCTTATGCAATTGCAGTTCATGGTAGTAATACTACCTAGCTTGCATGTCCTCTTCAGTTTTCCACACTACATCCTCTAGACTAGTCGAAAGATTCTTGTAGAACTGCATCAAGAATGAACAACAAAATGATTAGCATGAGATCGAACAATTAGCTCGAACTAGAAGGATCTAAAAATCAACGAGGTGCTTGCATTTCCGATAGACAAAACAAAGCAAAAACCTATGCCTTATTGGAACAACTAGTGTGATCTTTATTAAACTAAACATCCATTAGTTCTTCCATCCTCTCTCACTTTCCCATGGTTCTTGGCTTCTTTATATTTTCTGTACTCTTCTTTTATCTGGAGTTGTCCAAGACTCATGGTGAGTCGTCTCTCTAATAGGAGGCACACGGGTTTTAATTCCTATTACAGCAATACAAAAATCATGTTGTCCATTATGACATAAGAGGTTACAAGATGATATCACCGTTCTAAGGCTCTAAAGTGGACCCTGTAACTAAGATCAAACCATCCATGTTTTGAGGGACAATGAATAACAATGTTATGGTCATTTCAAAGAGAGGCTATAACTTCTCTCCCTAATCTAAAAACATGCATACAACCTCTTAATTTGTTTGTTGCTATCTTGTGTCAAACAGTAACTTCAAGACTATGTTGCTCATTCACGAGCAATTAGCTTGTGTTGGCCTACGAAAACCTACTAATGGTGATCTACACATTTCAGCATCGTCATTTAGATAACTTTTTCAGCAGTTACCGAATATGGTACCTTGTGGAATTCCAAAGTATCTCCTTTTGCCTTTCGCACTTCAACCATATGAAGAGAAGGGGCAACTTGAAATACCTACATTCAAGACCAAACAGTGTTCAGGCTATGATGATTAGAGATTCAAATTCCAAAGAACTTATGGCTATCCTCAACACAGAATGCAAAAGGTAAAAGTAAAATAAGATAATTGTAGATGACTAGCTATGCACATTGAACATACCTCAGTGGCAACATTAAGGTTCCCTTTTCTTCCAGCTTTGACATTTTCAAGTCTCATCTGAAGTAAAAGAGTAGAATGCTAATTAATTTAACTTTATTAGGAATCTACATGTCAATTAAAATACATACTTGAAATACATCACCACCTTGTAGTTCTTTTTGTGAACATCAAAACCGAGGGGCTTTGCAGCTTCTTCAATCTTACTGATAATTTCATTGGCCGAGCATTTAGATGTGAACCTTGTTTCTCTCTTAAATTCCTGTGAATGTCGGAATCAACATCTGTGAATGAAGTAATATTATAGCAATACACAAATCATCATGTCTCCAACAAGGTTGAATACCAATTTATATTGATTTGAATTGTTGGTGGGAAAATTGGCCATTCGGGAAAGAGACCAAGTTTTTTGAGTAGAGTAATAAAGAAAGGTCAGTTTTATTCAGACAGGGAGTAAAATGAACTTAGGAATTCATTTTTCTGTAATTAGTCCTTTAACAGTTTTTTCATTTTTTAATTAGTGGATTTGCATCCTCACTCATATGAGATTACTTAGCTGCAAATCAAAAACTGAGAATTCTGAATAATAATCTAAAAGCCTTCTGTAAAATGGATAACGGAATTCAACACACAGGAGAAAGAGATGGAAGTTAGTTTGTGTATGCATGCAATATTGCCGCAGTATTTTGAAGCATCTAGCGCTTATTTAACAGCTAAACTTGATGAATTTAGCAGGTTAGCTCAACTCAGGGCATTTAGGCTCATGTCTGTTAGAAGACGTCTATTATTTTATGTAAATGCGAAGGTACTAGTTTTACTACACATCATAGAATCTTTACTTCTTTCCCATTGTTATTTAGAGTGTTTGGGAATGAACAAAGAATTATTCAATGGTTACCAAGTAAGCATTAAGTCTTTGACATTCACATGAAACTTCATTATAGCATATCCTACTGAGAAGTACAACTATACACTGATGTAATTCAGGGCACAAAAACCATGCAAAATCAAACAAAAGTTCCAAAACATGCAACATAAGTAACAAATAAAAATCGAAGTTCATAGTCGGTAACCTGTTCATCGAAGAGATTCCCAAGGTTGAGTCCTTTTGACATTGAAATCAACTCGAATGCATTCATGGGAGTTGGCTGCTCTTCCTTTTTCTCTGTTACATGATGTTCCTGTTGTTGTGTCAAGGAAAGAGAACCACATGAGGATGACTTTATACAACAATCAATTCTTTCCTCTGAATTCAATGAAAAACTTGTTCAACATTTCAGTGTGCTCACTTCAGAATCCTTGAAGACAGCTTCAACATCATCCAGGTTGGCATCTCCTTTCTCATTAAAAATGGGAGATTTATAATCTTTCTTGAACCACTCATCCTCCAGAATTTCTGAGATAGTGATACGCTGCATAGGAGACACGTGCAATAATAAAATAAGAGAAAAGATGTTGATTTAGTTGCAAGCTAAAATCCCGCAATTGTATTCAGAAATCCAGTATGCTTACTGTCATAGGGTTCGGATCCAAGATGCGAGTAATTAACTTCATAGCACCAAAAGACATCCAAGGAGGACATGTAAATTCAGCAGCAGAGATCTACAAAGACCGTGATGACATCGTGAAAATAATAGGGAAAACAAAAGCAGATTGATTCCATAATGAATTTGGAAGAATGCTCACTTTTTTATACAGGTTAATAAGATTGGAGTCATCAAAAGGCAAGTAACCTGCAAGCAATACAAAGAGTATGACTCCGCACGACCACAGATCCGCGGTTGTACCATCATATCCATGATCGTTGAGTACCTAAAAGAAATGAATCTCATTTGTTAAACCAAGAGAAAAATAAGATAAGAAGAGTGCACATGACAGGGATGCCTTATTTTTTCTTTGTGAGAAATGAACAAAAAGAATAAGTTGTTGAAACGAATTTCATCATACCTCAGGAGCAACATAGTTGGGAGTTCCACATGTGGTGTGAAGTAAGCCATCATCCTGGAAAATATCACTAGAGTAAGAAATATATCTGATTCCGAAAAGAATGTCAACTATAACCGAAGTGAGAGAAATATCTTGCAGGACTACTGGTGTTTGAAACTAGCATGAGTTCTCCAGCTAAAACGGAAAAAGGAAGTCATTGTCCAATAATTTTCGGATCAGTTTAAAGCAAATAACTAGTCAGCAGTCAATCACAAATTTAATGACATTGTCCCAAGCTCCACGCACAGTTGCTTCACAAAGTTAACCAAACTCGAAAACAATATATTCAGTTGAATCTGAATATTCTAATAATAAGATTGAATCAATTCCAAATGATGTTTAAACTAGTTAACAGAAGGAAGAAGCACAAACGGATTTCAGTAAAAATTATGCTGGCTTGTTTCTCTAGTGACAATTACTCGATTTGTGTTTTTAAAAACTCCTCTCAGTAGTTTGTCTCTGATATGGCGCTTTCCATGGAGATCTGTGGCTTCAGCTAGGGGGAGGGGGCGGAGTTATCTACCGCATTTCTCAAACAAGAAAATGTACTCAAGGCAATCATAAAGATGTTAAGACTTGAGATATATTGATGCACAATCTACTAGTAGGTTACACAATGGAAGATTCACTGCATTAATTTTGACAGCCACAAAGCAAAAGTCATATCAAAGATTGGAGACATATGTTAAGAGTTTGAGAATGGATAATCGACAGTTACCCTGACTTGCTGGGACAGAGCACTCAATCCAAAATCAGAAACCTTGAGGTTTCCATTGACATCCAAGAGTAAATTCTCAGGCTGCATAATGAAAGCATGCCATAATAAAGGTAAGACAAAGACGGGAGCTTTAAGGCAAAATAGAACAGAAATTAACAACTAAAAGGCTGCAAAAGTAGCACTGCCTTACCTTTAAATCTCTATGGTAGACTCCCCTGCTATGACAATAATCAACAGCATTAATAAGCTGCTGAAAGTATTTCCTTGCTTCTTTTTCATGCATCCGTCCATGATTTACCTGTATGCCAATAAAACAGATAACATCTTAATGACATGCTAAGTCGTCCAAAAAAAAAGTTCGTGCCAAATAGGTTTGAATTGCTTCGGAAGGACACATGAAACCTAAATTTGCAATCAGTGAGATGCAAGCTCATGCTCTTTGGTCAATTTATTTATCTCCTAAGGTAGGGGAACCGAATAAATTAGAAGAAAGGAAGAATCATCCTTACAATTTTGTCAAAGAGCTCTCCGCCTGTGACGAACTCCAGAACAATGAATATCTTTGTCTTGCTAGCCAACACCTGCGGACAGACGAGAAGAGCATGGATTCAGAAGTGTAGCATACGAACCCTGGCCATTACCATTATCCACAGTCACATCTTATCTATAGTAGGTTATTGCAAATATACAAAATATTCAAAACATAAGTATTCGATGACAGATTTAATGTACTAGGCAAGCAATTAGTGCATGACATGCCAAAAGGTCTTTAGCAAAATTCGGAACATTTTCTTTCCCCAAATTGGACACTCGCAATTCCAGAAATTTTAACTTGAGTTTTTCTAATTCTTTGATTTTTCAAGATTTTGATGATGTATCTCATATAGATGTTAACTCTCAAAAAATTGGAAAGTACCATGAGTAGATCAAGAAGATTAACTAACTACTCCAGTATATTAGCCAATTCCACTGCAGTTTATGGATACCAGCAATATATCTGCATGTCAATATAGGGTTACGTTACAAGGCCAAAATCTGCCTTTACTCTCATCAACTTCAGTAGGTTAAATGCTGATGTGTTACTGGAATTTTAATTATAAGACTAGATCTATAGAATAAATAACTGAACAAATAATAAGCAGATCAAATTATTAGTAATATGTAAGGCAAGGAACCATCAAAATACAACCAAAGGTTAAAAAAGGTAGGTACTAAAATCTAGCACAAGCATAAATATTTGTTCAACGAGATAGGCACAGAGAAGCTAGGCTACAGAATATATTTTAATCTTTGCTCCAAAAACCTTGAATGAAGTGGAATCTGCTCAATTTGGAAAGGACACATAAAAAACTGAACGAGGCCATATTGATTCTAGCTAATCGCACTAACAAATCAATTACTAGTTTGTTCTGTACAATAGACTTTGTCTTGTCATAAGGTAAGTTATAAATTCTCTGCAGAATGCTTAAGCTTTTATTTATCGATAGGCAGCTAATCAAATTATCCTTTTGGTAGTGTGAATTAAAGACGTCTTTCTGAAAGATTGTAGAGGTGAAGATTTGAAGTGAGATCTTCAACACCATCATTTCTAGAATGGAGATACCTGCTAGCAACCCATGATGCATAACCAAATGCAAATTAACGGGTCGCTTACTATTTAACCTACAGGTTGGTGGTACGTATATCAGCCTGTACGATCAGTATATACATCCATATGATCACAAAGGCATACAGAAAACCACAATCATCGGAACTTACATACGCACACACAACACACAAGTACATACACATTGACATACAGAGAGGACAAACCTCGTATAACTGAACGACATGTGGATGTCTAATTAACTTCATTGTAGCTATCTCCCGCTTTATCTGTCAATTTTGAACAAGAGATATAAGAAGTTATCATCCCACAAAACAAAAACAACATTCAAGAAACTGACAACAGTATCAGAAAATGAAATGCATAATTCAACAACCATGTAAGATGTCGAAGAGACAGTATTCGTACAGATTCTCGGTAATCTACGTTACCTAAATAATTGGTAACCATAACACCAGAGTCCAGACAAATAGAAAATATATGAAAGTTTCAGAAAGCATGAAGAATGGATTGAAGATTGACCTGCTCAGCCATTTTGTGCTTAAGGACCTTATCCTTATCAAGAATCTTGATCGCTACAGCTTCTCCTGTCTCCGAATTCCTCGCAAACTTAACTTTAGCAAATGTTCCCTCACCAATTGTCCTTCCCATTTCATATTTACCAACTCTGCGCTTGATTTTTGCCTGATTCATAACTGAGATACTTGCACAGTCCTTTAAAGAATGCAGGCGTAATCCTTCTTAAAGAACCTTTTACTGCACAATGATTAAAACATCCATAAGACATCTGAGTTCCTAACATAAAATACTAATCTTTATGTTCATTTCATGCACTCACAGAATTCCAAGACCAATCACAAAAAATTATAAAATTGATATTCCAACACAACTTGACTAACTGCACCATAAAAAGAAACCCCAACTTGCAGCTTGACAGTGGAACGAGTGATGGATTTATTCCTGAAGGAAGTTTCCATCATAATCGCTTCTTCCACCAACAACATGCCCAGTCTGGGAAGGGGAGTCTGTAGACAGACCTTACCCTTACCTTAGGAGATCGAGAGGTTGCTTCCAATACACCCTCGGCTCAAGTAAAAGCAGTTCGAGAAAAAGAAAACATAGGGAGAGAGAAGAAGCCAAGAAAAAATGTTCAAGAAAGAATACATAAAAAGAGCAGTCACTACAATAAAATACCACAACAATCAAAGTGCTAGAAAGTTAAACAAAAGAGGTCCCGAACAAGAACTTTCGACCTTTCTTACTTCCTTTAGAAATAGGAAAAGTTAGAAGGTATATCTTTGAAGGGACAATAAGGATAACAGAAATGGAATAAGAAAAAACACAAGTTTGTTTATTCAGTTCTGCTATTTGTTTAAGGAGGAGGGGGGAGAGAATCAAGGCACAAAATCATTTTATTAAAGTGGTCAATTATTATAGTCACACACTTAAAGGAAATGATTAAAGAAGGTAAGACTGATTAAAAAACAAAGCAATGTTGAATCATTCATTGACCAAAAGACATTTGTCTAGGTGTCTGTGTGAGAGAGAGAAAGATCCACTACCTAAACCTTATTACAGTTAACCAGCAACAGATCCCAGCAAAATGCAGCTAGCTAAACTACAGGTTAACTTCTATCACTTCAGGAACTATATTCCAGAAACAAATGCAGAGAGAGAAAGAAAACAAGCTTCAAACCAGAATCAGTGGCATAAAAATACAAGCTTTATAAAAATAAGAGATAAGCTCCAAAAGGGGCCAAATAGAAACAAGAAAATGGACCCTTTTGAGAATCAAGAAATGTAGAAAAAGGGGTTATCTTGTTTCTATGGAAACCTCAAAAAATAAAAATAAAAAGATCTCAAACCAATAAGATTCAAAATCCTAAATTCACTGTTTTTAAGAAAACCCCAAAAGGCAAATTCACTGTTTACAAGAAAACCCCAAAAGGCAAATTCCCCACATACATATCAAAACAACAAGCATATTCGAATATACCAAACAAAATCCAAAATCAAGAAAGGGAAAGAAAAATACATACTTTGAGCTGAAATTTTGAAATGGGGTGTTGGCCAAGATAAAGATAAAGATGAAGGAAGTATGAAAGTTGCAGCCTTTGTTGTTTGGGGGTCAAAAAAGATTTATTACAGCAGCTTATAAATCCTCAAAAATTTGGACAAATATATGGTAAGTTGAAAAGAAGGCAACATCCAAATCTTGAAATTCCAATGTTGCTGTAATAATTGTAAATATTCTCCCAACAACAAAGATAACAACTATAAAAAAAATGAAATAGTTTTTTTTTTTTAACCTCTTCCAATGGAATCTCAAGATGGTTTATTTGTACCACAACCGCACAACTATACAAAGATTGTTTTGTAGTAATTGACTACTCCTTTGGACAAAAGAAAGAAAAAAAAATGAGTACCTTTTTTATAGATAACTTGAAAAAGAAAATGGATCACTACTTATAAAGTTAAAAAAAAAAATTATATAAGGTAAAACTTTAATGGCATAATGTCCTTTTAACTTGACTTTAAATCATTATGTTTTTCAATTTTGAGTGTACACAAGTAAATACTTAAACTTATATAAAATTAAACAAATAGACACACATGATACATGTCATTTTTTGTCCTATGTGGTGTCTTACGTGTATTGTGTCATGTAGGACTCATTTGCTTATTTATTTAAAAATTGAATAGTTAAAGTGTCTATTTGTGCATTATGAAAGTTGGAGGTCAAAGTTAAAATTCGAAGTCAAGTTTAGGATCCTTCGTTTGACAATGAATGATCTAGTTTGACTTGGTACGGAGTTTAAGAATATAAAGAAGATTTTTGAATAAATTAAAGTTAAATCAAATGTACAAAGTTGCACTTTGATCTTGTGGTTTTAAACATGTCACCTGGAAAGTTGTTACCAAAAAAAAGATCATTTTTTTTAAACATACTAAAAAGAAAAGGAGGTCATTCTTTTTAAAACGGAGGGAGTATAAAAATAAAATTAAGCTTATAAAGGATAAAATCTATTTATATTTTATAGTCAACTCATATTTTGAAATTGTCAATTTTCGATACGAGTTCAAATTTAGTCCAATTTCACTACTAATATCGAACAATAGAAAATTTGAAAAAAAAAAAATTGTCTGTAAAACATAGTTATGTTTCTTTTAAGACACAAAATTATACATATTTTCCTTTCAAAAATACTTCAAAATTAAGATACTCTTTGACATCGTTATAAGAGATTAGAAATACTTATTTTTAAGTAAAGAAATATTTTTATTGAAAAATTGAGTGTTCCACAAATTAGTAAAAATGTTTTGGAAGAAAAAGCAATTTTTTCTCTGGTTGAAAAGAAGCTAAGATTTTCTATTTTTTTTATTAAAAAAACAGCAGAAATTTAAAGTTATTTTTCTCAAGACTAAAATATCATTTTCATGTATACATATTTATAAATATATTTTTTATTAATTAATTAGCATTTATATATTATTTTACATATTAGTTTGTACAATTAAAAAAAAGCGCAACAATACTTTTGATTAGAAAAAAGAAAGACAATTAAAATTTCAGTGTTAAAAATGTATAAAATTGATTGAACTATGTAAATATAAAAAGAAATTTAATTAATTTTTATAATAGATAATCGAAATAGTTTCTCTCTAGAAAATAATTTTAGTATTAAAAGTACAGCACTAATTTTCCTTTTAATAATTTGATTCTCAAAAACTATTTTATCAAAAAAAAATATCAGCCAAATACCACGTCAAATACAAAATGTTTTTTTTTTTCAAAACACTTCTAAAAAGTCATTTTAAAAAAATATTTTTAAAAATAAACAATTTTACCAGCAATACCAGATATGCACTAAAGTAAAGACTCATTTTCTCAACCATAAACCTATTTAATTCATCAAATTCATTACATCAAAAGTTTTATGGAATTATATATTTAAAAAAATAAAAAGAATTGCAGGTCATCTAATTTTCTACGAATTATTCTACCAACAAATTTGATAAAAAAATCTCTGTAGGTAAATATTTCCTCAATATTTTAATTCGCATATAGATTATATGTGAATTTTAGTGCAATATATATTTTATTAAAAAAAAAATTAGTAAGATGATTGAATTTTGTCGTCGATTTTTTGCAAGTAATTGCACATAAATAATTAAGTAACTCTTGTAAGGTTAATATTGGCCAAAAAAAAAAAGTTGTACAAAGAGAAATTTATTATTTTTCTTTTTTTATTTCTACTATTATAGAAGCACGAGTTTAATAACTGGCATTGACATGTCTGCTTCTTGATATTTCAATTCAAATTCAGGATAGTTTTGACATTAATTTCAATTATCTATTGTGTTAATTGTAGCAATTTAATGACCACCTCATTAATTTGGTACATTAATCATCTTATTGGTTTCAATAGCTACTATATACACATTACTACAAATACTTTTATTCTGATAAATATTCCCTCCCTTCATTTTTAATAGTCATAATTTTTATTTTTAGAATCAAAAATTTTGATTAATATTTTAACATGTATTTTTTCATCAAATTGATATGCGAAAAATTGTAATTTATAGTATTTCATATAGTTTTTTGAATATTTAAATTTTTTATTTAAAATATCAAATTAATATAATTTAATTTAACTTTAAAAGTTAATCTAATTAATTTTTAAAAAACACAACTTGATAAATAAAAATGGACGAAGGAAATATTATTCATATATAGTGTGGATTGCAAATATTATGAAGTAGTTATCATTGTCTATATGTTTAGAAAATGTGGTTCAGCAGACTATATGTGAAAGCAATTCGATATATATTGATATCGATACCTTCGAATTTGGTAAACATATCTGCACTAACAATTATTTTTTCCGTCTGATATTGTTCGTCACAGTTTCTATTTTTAGAGTTAAATTATAAAAATTTTGACTAATATTTTAAAATGTATTTTTTAATCATAATAATATGCAAAAAATTATAATTTATAGTACTTTTTATATAGTTTTAGAATATTTAATTTTTTTGTATAAAATATCGAGTTAATATTATCAATTTACCTTTAAAAATTAGTCAAACTGATTTTCGATAAGCGCAATATGACAAACAATTTCGAACATAGAGAATAGCTATAATATCTTTTTCAAGTTTCAACTATATATTTTTAATGTTAAAATGTAAATATTATGAAGCATGTATGTGGTCCCCTCTATCATTTTATACCAAACAAAGTTGATGCGTCTATTTGTTCAGTCATTTTAATATCTAAACAAAAGTAATGATTTTTTTTATAATGTCGACTTTTATAATGTTGGGCCCGTGCTAGTACGAACGAGTACCATCTAATTTAGAAGAAAATGATAATTAGAACAATTTAGAAGCTTCACATTTATGCTTATTTTTCCTTTTTATATACACATAATGTTCCGTTTATTCAAATAATTAAAATTAAAATGCATATTAGAGATAAGATAAGAATGCTTAATATGTTAATAAGGATGCGTCGTGAGGTATTTGAATCATGTAATATGTTAAAGTTTTAAAGTCAAGCCAGTTCTGAAGCAAAAGTCATCGCAAATTATTTTCATGAATTCTTTGAAATTTAGATTAGATATTTTGAAGCTTTTTTTTTTAAATTATAAAGCACTACAGAGTCTACTACCTCTTGAATCAAGGATATACGAATCTAGTTTTTTACTCACTAAATCATTTATCTATACAATTAGATTGATATATTCACATTTTTTTGAAAGATACACAAACATATACGTGAAACAAGTCTCAGATCAACAGAGGCTTATAAAATTAACTGAAAATTTATTTACTTCTGCTTTTGTTTTCTCATGTTTTTTATTGAAAGCTAAAAAATCCAAAATTTCAAACATGAAATCATCTATATTTCTTAATGTTTTTGACCTAAAATTCTTATATTCCTACAGTTTAAATAGATATGAAACGTAGAATTTCTCTTTTTATAGTTGTGAAAGTCATAATTTGTTGTTTAAATCTTATTTTTTTAAAATTGCATTTCCTTTTTTTGTTCTTTTATAAAGTGTATTAATGAATGTGTAAAATTGTGCAAAGTTGAAGCCACCTCAACTATTACATCCCACTTGCGATGGTTTGGTAGCTAAATAAAAGAAAAGTTATTTATGTATTATTAATTTTTAAATAATTTATATGATATTTGGTAAATAAATAGAAATTAAATATTATTTTTGATTGACACTTTAATAATTATGTATAAATTATAAGAAAATCAATATATTATTTTATGCAAAATTGAAATCTAAAATAATTTCTGTTGTTTCAATATTATTTGATTATGTAGATGCATTTCTCCATATCTACAACATTAGCATAGATATTTTTTTTCGGATATTATATTATTCTTCAATGATAATATTCCTTTCGTTCACTTTCACTTATGACTTATTTCTAAAATAGATTTTCATTTTTCTTGTTACTTTTAACTTATTAAGAAAAGACAATTACTATTATTTTTACATATTTTACCCTTAGCATTAAATACTATTTTCTTCAAATCTTTTGTGAAGACCTAACTATTTTCTTCAAATCTTTTGTGAAGACCTAATGCTAAATATCATTTTTTAAATAAATGTGTTAAATTAAATAAAGACAAATAAAAATGAACGGAGAAAGTATTTCATAGTCTTACCAGCGAATATTGGAAATTTTTCCTTAAAAAAATGAGAAATTGCGTTACATCTCAGTGGATTGATATAATATGTTTTACATTAACATTATTTCTTATATAATATGGTTTTGGTATTTAATTTTTGTCAATTATTGTTGTCTTTCACTTATGACTTATGAGTACGTACAACTCTAGCTTCACAAAAATAATTTAAATTCTTTGAAAAAAATTATTATCCATAAGAATGCCATTGTTTCTTTCTTTTGTGGAAAAGACAGAAAATTAATTGATAAAATACTTAAACAATTCATACAAAATGAAAAAAGGAATAATAAAAATTAAAAGCACAGTTTCTTGATAATTTTTAAATTGTGAACCAAATTTTCATGTAATTCCCTTTTTGTGAGTTCAACTGTAATGTGACCATTCATATTTGCTTTAATATTAGACTTTTCAAATATATTTAAAGAAAACACAAATTATTTTTTAAATTTTAAACTTAGCATTTTAAAATTAACGTCATCTGAAACTTCTTCTCTAAAAATAATTAATGTCATTATTTGAAAATAATACTATAAAAGGAATTATTGTATATGCTGCCCCCCTGCATGGTATAAAAATAATGAAAGATCAAAATAACCCTCGATAGAGTTTATTATGCTAAGATTACCTTTTATATAGTATTTAGTTTAAGAGATAATGCACAAGTACAAGTACCGCTCAATTTATGTTCGAAATCTCAGAGATATATTTATACAATACTAAACTCTTACTATCCCTGAACTTATTTTATGAATTATTTTTTACTCCTTTTTGGCCTACGTGGTACTATATTGTGGGCCCAACGCTGATTAACTTTTTTTTCAAGCTAGTGCCACGTAGGTTGGAAAGGGATAGAAAATTATTTATAAAATAAGTTCGAGGGAAGGGGGTAATAAGACCTTAATATAGTATAAGTTTGTCTTTAAAATTTCTGGCATAGGTTGAAAGGGATACTTGTGCATTTTTCCTTTAGTTTAACGTATTGAAATAAAATATATAGCATTGTTTCTATAAAGAAATATTTATTTACGAAAATATTCTTTCTCATTTTTTATTTTCCCATATTCTTCACACTTTTTCTGCTTTACCTTTAGTATTATTTATTTTATTCCAAATCATTTTTCAAATAAAACTATACCATAATAATAATTTATATAAAGCATCATAATGAAATCTACACTTGGTTAATTAATAAACAAAGTAATAAATGAGAGTTCTTGAAAGCATAAAATATTTAACCTTCAAGAAGATAATAAACTATTTATTATTTTATTGGCGGGTGAAAGTCATTTTTTCCATCAACTATGTTTAAAAAGTAGTTAAGTTCTATGATATGAAGAAAATTTGTTCTTCATGTTGTCTATATTAAGTAAAATAAATAATATAGATGTGAGCCATTTATACAATTTTTTATCATTTAATTATATTAAATTACTTATAATTTAATAAAAATATTTATTACAAATAAATATGGTCCATATACTCGTGGCATGTCTCATGCACCTTATATAATTATGATTATTATGACTACTGTTTAGGTGACAAATCTAATCGCTACAATATTATACTTTTTTCCTTCGCAATTGTTTGTCATATTAAGTTCATACACATTTTTTAAAGAAAATTTAATATAAAATATAATTTGACTAATATAAATTAACTATATCAAGAATATCAAAGTCTACTTAACTTTTTATGAATTGAACTACACTATATCATTAAAGGCAAATTTTAAAAAAGGTAACTTATTATTTCTTAATTATTTAAATTAACAATTAATTTTAAACATTTATTTTTAATATACCTACTAAATAATTATGGACGAAAGGAATATTTACAATATTGTTCATGGATATAGTTTTGGAAAGGCCAAAAAAATAATAATCATAAAATAAGTTTTTTAAATAATGATCTTGGGAATGGAATCTAGTCCATGTGTTACATGTGGTGAGTAGGTCCAACAGTGATACGGAAAAATAGGAAGAAACTAGGGATATATATATATATATATATATTATTATTTTTATCTCAATTTATATCATCATATTTTTTGAGATTTAAATAAATTTATTTTACTATATTTTTTTCATATGTTGATTACATATTCTGAATAGTAAATGATTACAATTTATAACACCTTTTTATAAAATTTTATTTTTAAAATCGGAAGATTCCAAATTTGAATTTGTGATTAGTTTAACTCTTGAAAATTTGAGAAAATAAATGACAATAACTTTTTTTTAAAAAAAAGCCTTTTTTATCTATTCCCTTGTCGTTGTTATGTAAGCATTTGTATATTTGGTACTTATCTTTTTACATTTCTTATCACTTTCTTTCACTTCTATGCTTAATTTATTTAATTTAAATTAATACAACTACTTTCATGTATTTTTTATTTATAATAGTGAAACAAAATCCTACCAAAATCTTTTATTTTCCTATATATGACTTCCTTTATTCAAACCTACTAGGACCACCATATTCCTTCCCACCCCACCCCACCCCAAGCCCTACAAGGACCACCATTCCCCCCCCCCCCCAAGCCCTACAAATTGAATGGATTTTTTTTTCTACGTGGCGTGTTCGGTACCTATAATGTAATTCTATTAAATTTTAATTTGCGTCAAAAAGTTTCATTAATGCAAATGTAGACGTTAACATCAACCATTGTCCCGAACCATAAATCCTTTTTAGGATCTAAGTAATGTCAGCACTAACTATTAACAAGGACTGTGGTAGACTGATAAGTACTCTTTCATTCTTAATTAGAGGTCTAAAATTTGAGTTTTCCTAGATATGAAGTCACTTTTTCAAGGAGCTTTACTCCTAATGTGAGATTTTTCGATTCCGATGTGAATATCAAATAAGAGATGAGAAACCAAATAAATATGAACACTTACTGCGTTGAACCCTCAATTATAAATGAGGAAGAATGTTTCTTAGAAGGAAGATGTTGACACCACATCATTGTCCACTATTAATAAGGCATGCAAGTGTCTACCAGCCATGCCCATGCATGGTGATTTTCCCTTATTATAATTATTCAAACTATATGGTAAAAGAACACCCTAGCATTATGATGTATTTATAGTCAAATTTTGTTAGGAAGAAGAAACACACTCAAAGCCACTACGATAAATAAAAGATTTTGTATCAATTATTTAGCGATAATAATAATATCATACGAGTATTTATAATCAACATTTTATATAAATATCGTTAAAAGCTAGTTTTAGCAATTCTGAATGTAATGACGTTAACTCTATTATAAATATTTTTGCGAGCAAGTTGGGACATTAAAAAACAGCCTCCCCCTCAATACCAAAACCAAGAAACAAGTAAAACTCTTGATACCCAAAACTAGGGGTGTCAAATGGACGGATTGGGTTCAAATTGAAAATATTTTAATGGGCTGAATAGAAATTGGCTTTGGGCTTTCACCCACCCAAGTTTACTTTGGGGTCCAATGGGTTGGGCTCAAATGGGCTAAAAAACGGGTTGGGTCTTGAACCGTCCAATTTGACCCTATTAATCTCAATAATTAAACATATTGATATTTAACTTTATAATCACAATCTGAATTTTTGCTCAAGAATTTTTTGTTAAAAAAGTAACAAATGGATATATAATCCTAAAAGATGTTTAATAGATAATAATTCATACTTTCAATATAGATGTTTAATAAAAAGTCTTAAAACGAGTTGAAATTGGAGACTAAATTGAGCTCAATTGAGAATTCTCTTCAAATGTGTTAAGTTTGAATGACTTGTGATTGAACCCAATTCAAATTCTCATGAGCCCAACCCTTAAAATTCTGAACGGGTTGAACGAATTACCTATATTTGGGTTCATTTTTGACACCCCTATCCAAAACATATAAGAATCAGAAAAATAATTCATCTACTCTTTCACTAGTACTCCCAACATGATTACACATGAAAGTTCTTTCTTTACAAATTTTCTAGAGCAGCTGAAAAAAAGGTTCATTAACATGTTTAGGGACCATATGGAAAATAAAGGTGATGTCCCAATGAAATTAAAGGTGGTACCATGCAACTTGCAAGTTGCAAACAACATATAACACAATTTGATTACTAAAAGACTTTTCATGTCTGGGAAGACTATAACTTTGGCCATCTTAACAAACGTAATATTTAATACTATGCACAAATTAAGATAATATAATAAATAGTCTTAATAGTGAAGGATTTTGAAGAGAAGTTTGATAACATACATGAGTGCAATTACTATATGTGTGGATGTTGTTACAGCCTATTGCAATTAAACCATAAGACAACTAGATTTCCAAAAGATCATGAATCCATCAAACACACACCTCTCATGTCATGTATCCAGAACCAAACTCTTGAGGTTGGTATATTACTATATTATATCAAGTTTTTTTTTTTTTCAGAATTAACCTGCCGGTATTTTTTTTTTACTTATTTTTTATTTTAACGGACCTCATGAATTATTATTTTTTATAATGAGGTCATTTATTCCAAAAAAAAATGGTAGCAAAGGGTGGAGATAAGTCATTTTTCTTAAATTTGAGGAAAATGAATTGATTTGGAAGACATTTAAAAAAAACCAAACCAAACATGAGAAAATTGAAAAATATTTTGATTTTTTTTCTTTTAATTTTTAACCTTACAAGCCACACCTCAACTTTCTAACCCAACTCATGTCTCCAGTATCGATTCTCGATAATAATTTAAAATATGAATCCAGATCCTCGATTCAAATCGGACTCTCGTGTCTTAACTCATCTCGGGTCAAATTTTGATTTGGGTGTCGGGTCCTAAGTATGCATTCGAGGTCCAAAACCAAGTCATTCAGGTGTCAGGGTGGTGATATGAATTGTGTGTCAGAGTCGAGTTTTGAATCGAGAGTCAAAGTCGGGTCTCGGTTCAGGTGGTACGAGTTCAAAAATTGGTTATCGAGGTTGGATCTCGATTTAGAATAAGGTTCTGGATCGGGTGTTAGGGTCGTATCCCACATCGAATGTCAGGGTCGTTTAATGGTTTGGAAGTCAGGTCTCAATTCAAATGTTGGGCCTAAATTCGAGTGTTACTTCTCGGGGTCAAACTTTTGTCTAGGTGTTAGCGTCAGATCCTGATTCAAGAGTTAGATTTGGATCTTTAATAAGTCACGGGGTTCGGGGCCACATTTTGGTTCGAAATTTGAGTTTCAAGGTCGGGTCTTAAGATGAGAGTGGTGTTAGGGTTTGGCACCGATTTAAACGTCGGGTCTCGAATTAGAAGTTAAGGTCAAATTCTAACTTGAAATTTGGGTCTTGAGTCGGGAATCAAGGCCGGGTTTTGGGTCCCTCTTCGAAATTAGGTCTCGCATCAGGTTTCGAGATCAGGGTCGAGTATTGATTTGAAAGTCGGGTCTAAGTTCAAATGTCAAAACTCGAGTTCGGGAAATGGGGTCAGATTCAAGGTTGGGTATTGGGTTGGGCCACAATTCAAAAGTTAGGTCGTGATTTAGGAGTTGGGTTGAATCTTAAACCAACCGTTGGGATCAAGTCTCACTTTGAAAGTCATCTCTCACATTTGGTGTAACAGTATGCAAAAACTGAATCGACTGATAAATCAGACAGAAAAGGTGTTATTTGTTTATTGCTATTAGGTTATTGAATTAACGGGGTTTTAATGGTCTTATAAAAATAATGGGTTATCAGTTCGATTTGACTTTAAATATTAGGTTATTGAGTAAACCGGTAACCATTAAGACTATAATTATTTACTATTTTTTCTCTATACATAAATAATAAATATAATCTCAATATCTTACTAGTTATGTCTTTATCATTTATCCTTCAATTCATTTTTCACTTTAATTTTGAGTTCACAACTTCACATTATACAAATCGGCAAAACCTAAAGTAAGGACCATATTCCTCTTAATTTCTCTTTGTGTTACACATGTATAGTTCTTTTCATAATTGTCATTGTTATTTCTATTATATGAGAATTTTAAATGTCACATTATTGTCTTGTCGTGTCAAGTCTATTAGTGATGTCATATTTATTTTATAAGCATTTTCTTATTGGTTAAACCGAAAACTAAACCGTTAAGGACCAAAATTGATAAATTGATAAAAAAATCTTATTGATGTTTTTATTAGTGTAGTGTATTTAAAAATTAAAAATTGATAAACGAACCGATAATACATAACTAAGTGAACCGACCGATGACACCCCTAATCAGGTGTAGGGGTTGGGGTCGTGTCGTAATTCAAAAGTTGGATCCCAATTCGTATGTCAGGTCTCGGTGTTAGGGTGTTGAGGTCGTATCCTAAGTCAGGTGATGAGGTATAGTACCGATTCATGAGTTGGGATTAGATCTTGAATCAATCATTTGGTGTTTGGGTCGTATTTCAATTAGAAGTTGAGTCTCTAGTTGAGCTTTGAGGGTCATATTTTGATTTGAAAGTTGGGTCTTAAGTTGAGTGTTTGGATCTGTTTTTGATTAGGATGTCGGATCCTAGGTTGAGAGTCGGGGTCGGATCCCGATTTAAAAATCAAGCTTGATTTGAGAGTCGGAGTAAAGTCTCGATTTGAAAGTTGGGTCCTAGGTCAGGAGTAAGGACACGAGATCAAGTGTCAGGGTCAGATCCCAAATTAGGGTGTGAGGTTACTCAAGTTTTCTCTCAGCTGATCCAATGCATCATAGATAGAATGGAGTGGGCTATACGATGACCCACATTAAAAGTCAGACCCAAGTTGGTGTTGGGGTTGTATCCTAATACAGATGTCGAGATCGAGTCTCACTTTGAATATTAAATTCTGGGTTGGGAGTGGAAGTTAGTTCTCGAGTTGAAAATATTTTTCTGTTCAAAAATCATTTATTAGTAGGAATATATCTTATACTTCCTACGGTATAATTTAGGCTGAATCCATCGGTTGCCTCCTAAACTTGGCACCAAGTTTCACTTAGACATCCCAACTGGACGATGTTCATTTTAGACACCTTATGTAGGGTCCCGCTATGTCATTTTGATATTTTTTTTGGCAATAAGCAAAAAGTTGAAGGAGAGTGTAATACACTTGTTGATGACGTGACAACAACCAATTAAATGATTACATGTGTAATTTTAAGCTACACGTTATTTTAAAACCTATTTATTAAATAAAATAAAAAATATCCTTAAAAAATCAATTTAACCCCCACTACACCCGACAATTTTTTTAAAATTTTTTAATCAACTTTTTAAATTTTTCCAAGACCTACGGAGCACATAATCCATAGACCTTTCAGTTTTCACCTTTTTACCGACAATAAAATAAAATAAATAAGACCTTTCAGCTTGTAAATCAAATGAAATGACACGCCTTCATTTTTACAAGTAATAATAGTATTACTTTTCCCGCCTTTTCACTTGCTAATTTCGTATATCTTCTCTTTCTTTCTTTTTAGTGTTGTTTTGTTAGAAGAAAAGAGAAAGGAAGAAAGAAAGAGAATAAATATGAAATTCGAGTGTTGGTAGCCATTTTCGGTAAAAAGGCCGAGGGAGATGATTGTAGATTTAGAAAAGTAATACAATGAAGAAGAAGAAAAACGACTTGAAAATGAATGTGAATTAAAAAAATCAGCCTCCATTGAAGGAGTTTAAGCTTCAAAAAATGGTGGGAGATGGTAGCATGAAAAATGGAGAAGAAGAAAAAATAAAGTAAAAATAAGCTAAATTGAGTCTTTCGCGCTCTATTGTGAGTGTAATAACACTCACTTTGATATGTCAGCAAAAAGTGTCAAAATGACACAATGAAACCCTATAACAGGTGTCTAAAATGAACATCACCAAGTTGAGGTGTCTAACTGAAACCTAGTGTCAACTTTAAGAGGCTACCGATGAGTTTGGTCTATAATTTATACCATGAATATTATTCCATAAATTTATACCAAAGTATACAAATATATATATATATATATATATATATATATTATATATATATATATATCTATATATATATTTGTATTTTTCCAAGACCTACGGAGCACATAGTCCATAGACCTTTCAGTTTTCACCTTTTTACTGACAAAATAAAATAAAATAAATAAGACCTTTCAGCTTGTAAATCAAATGAAATGACACGCCTTCATCATTTATTACAAGTAATAATAGTATTACTTTTCCCACCTTTTCACTTGCTAATTTCGTATATCTTCTCTTTCTTTCTTTTTAGTGTTGTTTTGTTAGAAGAAAAGAGAAAGGAAGAAAGAAAGAGAATAAATATGAAATTCGAGTGTTGGTAGCCATTTTCGGTAAAAAGGCCGAGGAGATGATTGTAGATTTAGAAAATAATACAATGAGAAGAAGAAAAACGACTTGAAAATGAATGTGAATTAAAAAAATCAGCCTCCATTGAAGGAGTTTAAGCTTCAAAAAATGGTGGGAGATGGTAGCATGAAAAATGAGAAGAAGAAAAAATAAGTAAAAATAAGCTAAATTGAGTCTTTCGCGCTCTATTGTGAGTGTAATAACACTCACTTTGATATGTCAGCAAAAAGTGTCAAAATGACACAATGAAACCCTATAACAGGTGTCTAAAATGAACATCACCAAGTTGAGGTGTTTAACTGAAACCTAGTGTCAACTTTAAGAGGCTACCGATGAGTTTGGTCTATAATTTATACCATGAATATTATTCCATAAATTTATACCAAAGTATACAAATATATATATATATATATATATATATATATATATATATATAGATATATATATATATATATTTGTATTTTTCCAAGACCTACGGAGCACATAGTCCATAGACCTTTCAGTTTTCACCTTTTTACTGACAAAATAAAATAAAATAAATAAGACCTTTTAGCTTGTAAATCAAATGAAATGACAACCCTTCATCATTTATTACAAGTAATAATAGTATTACTTTTCCGCCTTTTCACTTGCTAATTTCGTATATCTTCTCTTTCTTTCTTTTTAGTGTTGTTTTGTTAGAAGAAAAGAGAAAGGAAGAAAGAAAGAGAATAAATATGAAATTCGAGTGTTGGTAGCCATTTTCGGTAAAAAGGCCGAGGGAGATGATTGTAGATTTAGAAAAGTAATACAAAGAAGAAGAAAAACGACTTGAAAATGAAGTGAATTAAAAAAATCAGCCTCCATTGAAGGAGTTTAAGCTTCAAAAAATGGTGGGAGATGGTAGCATGAAAAATGGAGAAGAAGAAAAATAAAGTAAAAATAAGCTAAATTGAGTCTTTCGCGCTCTATTGTGAGTGTAATAACACTCACTTTGATATGTCAGCAAAAAGTGTCAAAATGACACAATGAAACCCTATAACAGGTGTCTAAAATGAACATCACCAAGTTGAGGTGTCTAACTGAAACCTAGTGTCAACTTTAAGAGGCTACCGATGAGTTTGGTCTATAATTTATACCATGAATATTATTCCATAAATTTATACCAAAGTATACAAATATATATATATATATATATATATATATATTTGTATTTTTCCAAGACCTACGGAGCACATAGTCCATAGACCTTTTAGTTTTCACCTTTTTACTGACAAAAAAAAATAAAATAAATAAGACCTTTCAGCTTGTAAATCAAATGAAATGACACCCTTCATCATTTATTACAAGTAATAATAGTATTACTTTTCCCGCCTTTTCACTTGCTAATTTCGTATATCTTCTCTTTCTTTCTTTTTAGTGTTGTTTTGTTAAAAAAAGAGAAAGGAAGAAAGAAAGAGAATAAATATGAAATTCGAGTGTTGGTAGCCATTTTCGGTAAAAAGCCGAGGGAGATGATTGTAGATTTAGAAAAGTAATACAATGAAGAAGAAGAAAAACGACTTGAAAATGAATGTGAATAAAAAAATCAGCCTCCATTGAAGGAGTTTAAGCTTCAAAAAATGGTGGGAGATGGTAGCATGAAAAATGGAGAAGAAGAAAAATAAAGTAAAAATAAGCTAAATTGAGTCTTTCGCGCTCTATTGTGAGTGTAATAACACTCACTTTGATATGTCAGCAAAAAGTGTCAAAATGACACAATGAAACCCTATAACAGGTGTCTAAAATGAACATCACCAAGTTGAGTGTCTAACTGAAACCAACCTAGTGTCAACTTTAAGAGGCTACCGATGAGTTTGGTCTATAATTTATACCATGAATATTATTCCATAAATTTATACCAAAGTATACAAATATATATATATATATATATATATATATATATATATATATATATTATATATATATATAATATATATATATATAATATATATATATATATAATATATATATATTTGTATTTTTCCAAGACCTACGGAGCACATAGTCCATAGACCTTTCAGTTTTCACCTTTTTACTGACAAAATAAAATAAAATAAATAAGACCTTTCAGCTTGTAAATCAAATGAAATGACACGCCTTCATCATTTATTACAAGTAATAATAGTATTACTTTTCCCGCCTTTTCACTTGCTAATTTCGTATATCTTTTCTTTCTTTCTTTTTTGTGTTGTTTTGTTAGAAGAAAAGAGAAAGGAAGAAAGAAAGAGAATAATTATGAAATTCGAGTGTTGGTAGCCATTTTCGATAAAAAGGCCGAGGGAGATGATTGTAGATTTAGAAAAGTAATACAATGAAGAATAAGAAAAACGACTTGAAAATGAATGTGAATTAAAAAAATCAGCCTCCATTGAAGTAGTTTAAGCTTCAAAAAATGGTGGGAGATGGTAGCATGAAAAATGGAGAAGAAGAAAAAATAAGTAAAAATAAGCTAAATTGAGTCTTTCGCGCTTTATTGTGAGTGTAATAACACTCACTTTGATATGTCAGCAAAAAGTGTCAAAATGACACAATGAAACCCTATAACAGGTGTCTAAAATGAACATCACCAAGTTGAGGTGTCTAACTGAAATCTAGTGTCAACTTTAAGAGGCTACCGATGAGTTTGGTCTATAATTTATACCATGAATATTATTCCATAAATTTATACCAAAGTATACAAATATATATATATATATATATATATATATATATATATATATATATATATATATATATATATATATATATATATATATAATGACTTGTGACCAACATGATCACCTTATGAAGTTCTTAATGTTGAAACTTCTAGTCCTCAAATGTACTGAATCTGAAGATACTTTTTATTTTCTTGTTGATTGTCATGAGTTGCTTCATATGATGGATATAGTGGAGCGATTTGGTGTTGAGTTTGTGATATATCAGTTCTAGGGAGATGCTAAAACGTTGTGACGTTCTCATGTTGAGTGCTAACCATCGAAAGCGTTAACCATGACTTGGGCATCATTTTATAGCTTCTTCATGAGAAGAATATACCCCGAACTTTGAGGGGCACGGGAAGAGATGAGTTCTTGAATATAGAGCAGGAAAAGATGTCTGTTGCAACTTATGACACCATATTTCGTGCTTTATAAACCAAATACATTCGAATTATAATCTAAAGTACATCTCCTAACTTGAATATCACAATTTATAAATATTATTTATACTAATTATATACATTCCATTATATATAAAATCGTTTGGAAGTCATTGCAACCCCGTAAAGTTGTCAGCATAGTTTATTTAAACTCCTCAACTGAAGTTAGTACCTATTAGACACTCTAGTATTAACAAATATGTACTTATTAAGCACAAAATGATAATAAACTTTTAAAATGAGGTGTGTATAATGCACACATGCATTCTTTATAAAGCAACCAATAAAACTACAACATGTGGCACATGAACCCAATCTAATGAATATTCAATTTTTTTTTACAGAAAATAAAAACTCCAACCATTAATAATCCAAAAAATTAATTAGAAAAAGGAGAAAAAAGAAAAACCCCCATCCCCACCCAAACCCATCCACCCACCTTTCTTCTTCTTTTCTTCACCGGCCATCCCGATTTCAACAAAAAATCCCAATTTTTCGATGACAACGAAAAGAAGAAAAAAGAAAATCTCCCTCCACCCGCTCCCCAAATCCATACACCTACTCATTTGTCTTATTTCTTCTTCTTCATCCTAGTTACTTGCCATTTTCTATTCCTTTGAAATGATTAATTTTTTTTCTTGTAATAAACTACAAGCTATTGAAGTCAAGTCTAATGTAAATAGTGAAATAAATTATGAAGCACGATTAATTAATGGAGTGATTGTTGAGATTCTTTATGAAAAATAAATCGACATTGATAAATTATTTTTAAATCGACAATGAAGAAAAATCAAGAAGATTCAAATGAATTATATTAAATGTTCTGGTATCATTTTAAATAAATGATTGAAAATGTTTGTTGATTGACCAGAAATAAAGATGGACAGAAGTTACTTTTATCATTTCGATGTTCCATTTTTTTCTTGTTGCAAATTCGATTAACAGATTCAATTTCATTTATAAAGAGTGAAAAATAAAAACGAAAAAGAAAACAGAGTTTAAAAAGCTTAAAATGGGGTGAAGAAGAAGATAACCACTGGTATGGCCTACAGGAGTAGGGTCAGGATGGGTGGTGATGCTTTCTTTATGGGTTAAAAACATTATTTTAAATAAAAAATAGTTTTAGTTATTTTAGTTAATGATTAGGACAAAAAAAAGTAAAGTTTATTCTAAAAAAAAAAATTGGGAACAAATTCACGCGCTACTAGTCTGTGAGATACACTTGATTTGCCACATCAATATTTTTTGCTTAATAGACACACGTTTTGAAAAATTAAAGTGTCTAATAGGTACAAGTCTTAGTTGAGGTGTTTAAATAAATTATGCGGACAACTTTAAGAGGCTGCATATGACATAAGCCAAATCTTTTTTACTTGACAAAGAGCAGACTCTTTTGGTATGTGTGGTCCATCAAATTTGCTCTGCGCTTAAGAATTTCTTCAGATCATTAGAAACTCATATTGGTGTACAAAAATCACTGGGTATACATCTTTCTAGCTTGAAATATTATATATGTTTGATATAAATTATAAACAACGAGAACATACACAAATATATAATAAATTTATATCAGATTCATGTCAAAACATATAAAAAATAATATACAAATTTCATATCAACGTTATACACAACAATATGCTTAAGACTAGAACTGTCAATATGGGCTAGCCCACCCCAATCGGGCTAACTCATACATGCTTTGACATTTTAGGCCGGGCTAGCCCATTTTAGGTATGGGCCGAAAAACAGCTGGCCCAACCCACAAGTACATGGGCTACAAGCTTGCCGGGCCAACCCACTTTTTTAAAAATTATATTTTTTTATCATTATTAAATTAAATTATTAATTATAATCTAAAAATATTAAAATAAATATCAGCAAAACAATATTACATGATGCTAATGTTACTACTTCTTAATCAAATCCACAAATAAAATTAGGGATAATTTCAGAGAACTCCCTCCAGATTTCGTTTTATAACACTCACCTCCCCTGTGGTTTACTACGTCTACCTCCCTTATTTTCATTTTCTTGTTACCGTTCATTAAATCTATTTACAATAAATATAAATTAATTTAGATTTGATAATTTTACCCTTATATATGCAAGTATATATCTAATTTTGAACGATTTATCTCTATTCATTGGATCATGTGTCTTTTTTGTTCGTAAAAATGTTTAACTAGAACAAAATCTTATTGTTCTTATCGAATTTCTCTCTTGAGGAGTTCATTTTTATCTTCTATTTGAAGAAATTGTTACTGAAAAATGATGGGTTATTGTAAGGGAAAAATCTACGTGAACTGATAAAGGTGAAATGAATGTGAAGAATTAATATTTGGTGAAAATGGTGAGTCTGCTTGAATGAAGACTTTGATCTTTGTTTGATAAAATATATGTTTTTATGCTGATTTATTTTTTAAAATATTTGTTAAATAAGTTGTTTTTATATAATATTTATTAATATGAAGAAATTAATATAAAAAGGGTAAAATTGTCAAATCTAAATTAAATTATATTTATTTTAAATAGATTTAAAGAATGATTACAAGTAAATGGAAATAAGGGAGGTAGACATAATATCGTTAAATCACAGGGAAAATCACTGTTATAGAGCGAAATCAGGTCTCTGAAATATCCAATAAAATTATTTTAATAGTATTTATTAAGTTTTTCAAGAAAAAAAATATAAATATCTAAAAATAGAAATATTAACCTAATTGTTTTGAGTTTGGACTCTTTAATTTTAAATTTTAAATTTTAATATTATTTTATATTTTTAATCAATTTTTATGGCCCACGGGCCGGTCCTACTTATATTTCTCAAGCCCCACATCAACAGATTTATTCAGGCCGGACTAAAAACCCCTTTTCTTAAATGACCTCCAAAAATCTAGTCCAGACCTATTAAATCCCGGGTTAGGATAGACCGATCCAACGAGCCTAGCTCATATTAACGGCTCTACTTAAGAATTTCTCCACACCATCAAAAACTCATGTTGGTGTAAGAAAACCAGTGGCTATATATCATTCTAGGTTGAAATATTACATATATTTGTTACAAACTATAAAACATACACAAATATATATCAAATTCATATCAGCTTCATGTCAAAATATATACAAAGAGTGTATCAATTTCATATTAATGTTATACACAAAATTATATATTAAAATTGTTATTTGATACAACTATGAATAGTGAGAACAAGCACAAAGTATATCAAACTCATGTCAGCTTCATGTCAAGTATATACACATAGTATATCAATTTCATGATTATTATTTGATATCAATTATAAACAATGAGAACGTACATAAAGGTATGTGAAAATCATTTAAGCATCATACCAAATATATACACATAGTATATCAATTCAATTAAAATTGTGAATATAGATAGATAGATAGATAGACAAAAAGAACTTTTTTTATTGAATATGGCGATATGGTGAAGAAATATTGTTAATGATAGGGAAAGAGAAGAATTACTAATGTTTGGGGGAGGGGGGGAGGCACATTCTACAATATAAAATTAGGTCTTATTTGTTTTCAATAAGATTAAGATGTCTGAATCAAGATGCGCGTCTGAATAATTAAGATCTTGTATCTAAATATGAACACTGAGCGGTTATATATAAAAGGGATAATTGTATATAATAGCAAACTAATAACCTAAAATAAATGGTACGGTTTGATTTAATTGTGCTCCATAGCAAACGTTAGACAAAGTTTGCCAGTCGCCTCTCTCCCAAAAATCTCGCTCGCCACTCTCCCATTCTCGCTTGCCACTCTCACTCTGCTCGCCTCTCTCGCTTTATACACAAAAGTGTATAAATTATGTTTCTGTTTTGTATAAAGAGAGAGAAAATTGTATATACACATGCAAAAACATATATCTTCGTGCTATACACTTAATTATACAATTTACAAACATTTTAATTTAATTTAATTGTAGACAAATGCAAATTTTATACAAATATTGCAGCGAAAAAGGCCAACGAATTATACAATTGCGAATTATACAATTGCAGTGAAATATAATTTTCTCTCGCTTTATACAACAGAAGTGTATATATTGTGTTTCTATTTTTGTATAAGCGAGAGAAAAACATATATCTTCTTCCTATGCACTTATAATTATGCAATATACATACATTTCACTTCGATTCAATTGTATGCAAAGCAAATTTTATACAAATATTGTAGCGAAATAGGCAACGAATTATACAATTGTGCATTATACAATTGCAGTGAAATAGGATAGCGAATTATACAATTGCAGCGAAATAGGCCAGCGAATTATACAATCTAGGCCAGCGAATTATACAATTGTATATGTATAGCGAATTATACAGTTTTATGTTTGCTACGGAGCGTAATTATGCAAACTTTGGTATAGCATACAAATATGAATTTTTTGTTTGCTATATGGAAAAGTTGCCCTATATAAAACCTAATAGTTAAAAAACAATGTAGTCATTTGATTTCAAAAAATACATATTTATGATTGTTTGCACTTTAGTCAAATAAAAATTTATAATAAATTTTATCATATTTTGATAAACAAGCCACAAGAACAAAAACTAAACGTTTAAAAATAATAATTAGGATAATTAATAAAGTTAAAGAATGAGAGAGTTTTGAACTTTTTTTTTGAAGAAAAAATATAGAGCATAATTTTTTTTGTTAAAATAAAAGTATCTTTAAAAGGTTTTGAATGATAATAAGACAGTCACTGTTTTGATTCATTAGACCCTTTCAAAATCATTAAGAGATTTTTTCCAGTAAAAAAATAAGTGCACATAATCATATAACATCTGAACCATTTAGATTCAAAATTATTAAGAGATTTTTTTCAGTAAAAAAATAAGCGCACATAATCATATAACATCTGAACCATTTAGATTCAGACTTCCATTAAGTAAAAATAAATGAGGTCTTAGATTCCTTAAAGATAGCACTTGGTTATTACAAAAGGAAGACATAACTTTCTTTTTTACTTTTTTCTTTCTCATTTATTATGCTGAGTTCCTGACATTTAATAATTTCTTAATAAATTAAAATTTATAATTGTATAAATTAATACAAATATGTTAAGACTTGTAATTAATGCTTTATTCAGTAATTTCTTAATAAATTAAAATTAATAATTATATAAATTAATACAAATTTGTTAAGACCTGTAATTAATACTTTATTAGTAGTAATTAATAAATAGTAAATTTAAAGATGTAATATTAACTCTTAATTAAATATGTGGTGTGATTTTCTTTTTCTTTTTCTTCTTATTATTGAATTACTGATTTATTTGGACTAACGTCATTATTACACATCTTCATTTAGGCACTATATAAGTTTCTAAAGGGCATCAACAATTCATACATTCATATCATATAAAAGTTCAATACTAAAGAAAACATGAAGAGTTTCATTATGCTTTTTCTTTTTGCTGTGACAATTTTTTTCACTTTGTTTAACCATTCACTAGGTATGTTTTTTTCTTCAACACATATAAAATTATTTTATCTACAATCTAAAAATATTCATTTTCATCATTTATCTTTTTAGTCATATAGTTTAATGTGTACTCTTCTCATTATTTTGTATCAGGTGATGATCCTAAATTTTGTCCAGGAACTTTCACAGTTAATGACTTATGTGCTAAGATTAGTTGTGGATATCAAGCTGTATTTCATTGGCCAGCAAGTAAAATGCCTCATAGTTGTGTTTGTACTGCTTCAGGAAGCAATCAAAGTCTTTGTACTTGTCAAATTGTTTGTGATTCAAAATAATGTAATAAAAGTGCTTGTTATTGATGTTGATTTAGTAATTGTATGTATCGATTGAATGATTGAGAATAAATAAAAACATATAATATGAGAAACGTTGAAAATTGAGAAACCAAAATAGCATCTAAAAGTTACATTATAATTTGGGTGAGAATATATATTTATGTATTTATAAATATAGCAAAAGAAGTACATGCAGGGCCAACTCAACAAGATTGGGGGCCTAAAGCAAAACTTAAGAGAGAAGTGTTGACACCTAATTTTGACCTAACATTTCAATCATACTTTTAAATAAATTTATCAATAGTTATTTTTATTTTTCAAAATATTAAGATTTTATTAGTTTATTTTGATTATATTAATATTTTTTATCATAGTTAAATATGTTGAAAATATTGCCTCTATTTGATTTAATCATAATTCTTTCTTGAATTGCATCCATTTTACATGACATTGGTTATATTTTTTAATATTTATTTTAATATTTTAAACAAAATCTGAGAATATATTATTAATAGACATATATTTTATTAACCAATGACTTTGGTCCACGATCTTGAGCTCATAATTTGAACTCATTATATTATATAAATGAAATTTATTTTCTATATAAATATTATTTAACCACAAAAAGTAGTGAGGATTATTTTTTTCAAATTTGTGATGGGCAAAACCCTTAAACCTCTCTTCCATTTTAGTCGTCTTCTCCCTTAGCTTTGAGCTACAATAGAAACAACCAAAACCACTTGATGGCCCTTCCAGTGAAGCCCCCTTTTCCATCTTTTTTTTTATATCTATCTCTATCTATTCCGGCTTTGAGCTTCGGTGAGCTCGTGAGAAACCAACCACACATCACCATGTGTTTTTACAGGTATCCAGAGTTGCTTCTCAAAGAAGCTTCAACAGACATTCAAATTATATTTTTATATATATTGTTATTGTTAGGTAAACATTATGTCGTTTCTCATATGATGACTTCATTTTATTCTTTGTCTATATTGCATGTTTACTTTAATTGTATATTATTTGTCTCCTCCTCAATTTGTAAAAACAAATTCAGTTGGACCCATATTTGTGAATATTAAAGGGTATTATTTTCCTAAAATTGGATAGCGACTCCTTATCTATGTTCTTCTTCTATTCTAAAAATAATGTCATTTGAGGCTTGTATCTTTCTTTTGATTCAGTTCTACTACTTTAAAGGCTTATACACGTTACAAACCAGGTTTTAGAGATTTATTAAGTTGAATTAGTTATCCGCACTTATGAGATTTCTAGATTTTAATATCTCTTACTTCCGCATAGTTTGTGATATTTGGATTTTAGGCTGACTTGTCTTGGTGGGATAAGATGAATACCATCACATCTATTTTTCGGGTCTTGACATTTCAACATCTCCTTCCTTCACAATACTTCCATGCACTGGACCAGAAAGTGCTTTACTTCCCCTAGTGGTAATTACCATACACTAACCATCCTTCCATGGGTTCTGAATAGTATCACTAGGTAGGTACCATTCTCCCTCTGATTCAATTCACCATTTTTTTTTTTAGATTTTCACTTTTTATTCAAATAAGTCAAACCCATGTAGGTTTTAAAGTTTTCAACCATTAGAAATCAATTAATACGAATAGTAAATGAGGTATAGAACCACAATGCATAGTTCATTCTGTTAAAACACTTTAGGTCAAATCGTCATGAATTTCACAATACTCGGTTGTAGGGTTAAGAAATTCATGATAATTGGAGAAAAAAATAAGATTGAATTCATTAAATAAGAATTTACTTATAAAAGGTAGAGACAGTCACAAACATTGATTTCAAAGACCAATGAAAACTATTATTCATAAACTCATTCAACAGTATTGTGTACCTTGTTAAAAAAAAATACATCGAATGAGGAGTACTCATCGAGTGCGAACTGAAACTACTGCAACATCACTATCCAGGAATTTGAGTATATATACTACATCATAAAGGGATGCAACACAGAGAAAACTATGCCTCAAAACGTTGAATGTATTGAGTGTTGTCAATCTGTGTTTGAAAAATCAAAATTACTAATTCTGATAAAACTTTGCAGAAACACGAAGTAACCAAAGTTTACTGAATCTGTATGAAATATGAATAAAATTAATTCAGGAAAAACTAAAATCTGTAACGTACCAAAATTTGGAAAAAAATTGAACAGAAAAAGATCAAGTTCACTGAATTCATAGTGTTCCTTTAAGGAAATTATTCCCCTCTAGTATTCAAGGTTTGATTTGGAATATGTCCTCCCAGGATAAAATGATCTCAATCACCGGCGTGTAGATACTAAAACCTCTGGTGTCAGCGAACCACTCAATAACAGTAAAGTACACAAAAACATTTTTGTGCAGAATAAGAAGAAGAAATAAGAAAAATTTGTAAGGAAATACTCTGAGGAATAAATGATATTTATAGGCAAGAGGAACAACTTCTGAAAGGTTGAAACCCTTTCAGAATCCACAGGACCATTAATGAAAGTTTGCAACCTTTCAAACGGTCCTGGCTGTTCCTAAAAGTTGCAACCTTTCAGAATAGACATTTTCAAGCGATGGGAAATTCAAATAAAATCGAGAAAGATTTCAATAAAACGTTTTGGCCATTCAATTTAATTAATTAATTAATTAATTAAAACAAACTTTGTCCAAAAAATAATCTCTCGATCATTTTCAAAGCCGAAGCCATAGCCGAGCGAGCGAGCGACGACGACGACGCGAGGGGGTCCCTCTTTCCAATCTTTTTAACAATTAATAGGAGTGTATCTATATTTAAACTCTCCTATTTTTCTTTCCACCACCGAGAGGGATAAATGCCTTTTCACTAAAGCATAAGAAGATTTTTCAAGTATCCAACTATTCAAATTTCTCTATTTTCATCTTCCCTCCATTTCCCATTAATTCTTGCTACATACCCAACAATCCCGGGGAATAGTCATAACATAGGAATGCACGGACAAATGTGTACTTTACGTACAAGGGTTAATTTCAATTGGATAAGTAGGTTTCCCCTTGGACATTCCGTAGTAAACATTTGTCAGATATACTCGGTCAATTGATAGATGCAATAACTTTGAACCGTTGAGCTTTGTGTATACCTAGACAACCATATGTCACACAATTAATCCTTTACTATTTATGGTTCTTACGTTGTGTTCGTTTAAGTTATGAACACCTCCTGGTTTCATAAGTGTATAGAGAATATGCTTTTGACATAAAACTCTCTTTGAAGTGGCTTACACTTCACACTCACATAGGTGATTTCTAACTGTGTCATCTCATAGATACACTATTTGGTCAAATCTGCCAAACTTAGCAAATCATTAAAAATTTTAAGCTTTATTAACTCATTAGCAAGTCTTAAAGTCTTAATCTTGTTCTTGAACATTTTCTTCATCGTGAGAATGAATTGAGTTAATTGACAATGTCGAACCGTCAGCCACAACTTTGTTTTTCTCCTTGAATCTATCTCTTGGGATCTCCAGTGTGCTAGATAGAGTTACCGTCATGCTGACTTGTCCTAAATCATAAACCCATTTCCTTAGATGACCTTTCAACTGCCTCTCTCACTAGGTTTTCGTTAGTGGATCTGACACATTATCGCTTGACTTCACGTAGTCAATTGTGATAATTCCAATAGAGAGCAGTTGCCTTATGGTGTTTTGTCTCCGTCGTATATGACGAGACTTACCGTTGTACATGACGCTCCCTCCCCTACCTATTGCTGCTTGACTATCGCAATGTATGCAAAAATAGGTCCCACAGGTTTGGGCCAAAATAGAATATCCTCTGGGAAATTCCGAAGTCATTCAACTTTTCACCAACCTTATATAAAACTATAAACTCAAATTTCATTGTGGAGCAAACGATACATGTCTGTTTGGACGATTTGCAAGAGTCCGCTCCTCCACTAAGTGTAAACACATAAACACTTGTGGATTTTACTTCATTTGACCCGGTGATCCAATTTTCATCACTATATCCTTAAATCATAGCAGGATATTTATTATAATACAAATCATAGTGTTGTGTATGTTTCAGATACCCCAAGACACGTTTCATTTCCATCTAGTGAGTTTGATTTGGATTACTAGTGAACTAACTCAGTTTGCTAATAGCACATAATATATCTGATCGCATACAATTCATAATATACATCAAACTTCCTAACACTCTGCATATTCCAATTGAGAGTCACTTTCACCTGCATTTTTCTGAAAGGTAAAACTTAAGTCAATTAAACTTTTAACAACATTGTAATTAAAGTACTTGAACTTATCCAATACTCTTTCAATATAATGAGATTGAGATAATGCTAGTCCCTGAGGAGTAATCCTGATCCCTAAGATCAAATCACCAACTCCTAAGTCCTTCATATCAAACTTGTGGACAACATGCGCTTAGTAGCATTTATATCGTCAATATCTTTACTCATTATTAACATGTCATCAACATACAGACAAACGATGAATTCATGATTCGAAATATTTTTAATGTAAACAAAATTGTCACATTCGTTAATCTTGAATCCATTTGCCAACATTGTTTGGTCAAATTTAGCATGTCATTGTTTGGGTGCTTGCTTGAGCCTATAAAGCGACTTCACAAGTCTACACACTTTCTCTTCTTTACAATGAACTACAAACCCTTCAGGTTGTTCCATGTAAATTTCTTCCTCTAACTCTCCCTTTAAGAAGTTTGTCTTTACATCCATTAGGTGGATTTTAAGATCATACACTGGCTCTAGTGCTGTTAACATCCTAATTGATGTTATCCTCGTAACTGGAAAATATGTGTCAAAGTAGTCTAGACCTTCTCTTTTTCTGTATCCTTTGACTACAAATCTAGACTTATATTTGTCAATAGTTCCATCAGCTTTCATAAAGATCCACTTTGATCCTAAAAGTTTATTTCCTGGAGGAAGATCCGTGAATTCCCAAGTATGATTACTTAAAATTGATTCGATCTCACTATTACAGCTTCTTTCCAATAAGTTGACTCAGACGAAGACATAACTGCTTTAAATGTTTGAGGCTCATTTTCAAGAAACAACGCCACAAAATCTGGTCCAAAAGAAGTGGGTTTTTGTTGGCGAGTGCTACGCCTAGGATCCTCACTAGGTAGTGTATTTTCCGTTTATTCTTCTCGTGGTCGTTTAGGTCTTTCACTTGTCGACTCACATTCAGTTTTATACGGATAAATGTGTTCAAATAACTCTGTGTTATCTGATTCAATTATCGTATTAACATGAATCTCAAGATCATCAAATTTGTGAACCAAAAATTGGAAGGCCTTGTTGTTTACAACATATCCAATAAATACACAATCCACCGTCTTGGGTGCAATTTTGACCCTTTTGGGTAAAGGAACCCATGCCTTGGCTAGACACCCCCATACTTTGAAATATTACAAGTTAGGTTTCCTTTCTTTTCACAACTCATATGGAATTGATTGTGTTTTGCTAGGGGATACCCTATTGAGTATCTTATAAGTCATCATTTAAAGCACTCAAAATGAAGCATTTACATAGGAAGTCTGTCTGTTTCCACGCTTCAATAATCATGAATTTTTCTCTGTCTGGCATATCAATAGCAGACATTGAGTTTCTTTGCTGGTAAATTTCTACAGACCAAGAGTGGTAAGCCAGAAAATACCCGTTGTTATCATCCTTTGAATTTCTTACCAGCAAATTTATCCAATTTCTCTGCTTGTGGTACAACAGTTCGGGTTGGTGTAGCAACAACTATTGTAACATTGTTGTTTGCCATTTCTGATAAACAAAAGTCGATATTGTCTTAGTAAGTAATAATTTATAATTGCAGACTTCAAGGAGTATAAAATCACGGAGATTTTTGTCTCCATCAGAAACACAGATTAATATAAAATAAATAATTTTCTTAAGATTGTGTGTTTGAAAAACCAGAATTACTGATTCTAACAAAATTTTACAGAAACATGAAGTAACCAAAGTTTACTGAATCAGTACGAAATATGAACAGAAATTAATTTAGAAAAAACTAAAATCTGTAACGTACCAGAATCTTGAAAATCTTTGAACAAAAAAAGATCAAGTCTAATGAATTCACAATGTCCCCATAAGGAAATTATTCCCCTCTAATATCCGAGGTTTGATTTGGAATATGTCCTCCTAGGATAAAATGATCTCAATCACCAGCGTGTAGATACCAAAAAGACTCTAGTCTCAGTGAACCACTCAACAACAGTTAAGTACACGAAGAAATTTTGGTGCAGAAGAAGAAGAAGAAATCAGAAAAATTCGTAAGGAAAAATTCTGAGGAATGAATGGTATTTATAGGCAAGAGGAACAGGTTCTGAAAGGTTGCAACCCTTTCAGAATCCACACAACCATTATTGAAAGTTTGCAACCTTTCAAATGGTCCTGAACAGACATTTCCAAACGGTGAGAAATTCAAATAAGAACCCGAAAAGATATAAATAAAACGGGTTGCCCAGATCTAAGTCGGGTTGGGTTATTCAACTTAAAAATTGAAACGTTTCGGTTAAGCTCAACTAAATAATTGAAAACATTTTTGTTATCCTCTCGATTGATCATTTCCAAAAGCCAAAGCCAAAGCCGAGCGACGACGGCGCAAGGGGATCCCGCTTTCCAACCCTTTTAACAATTAATAGGAGTGTTTCTATGTTTAAACTCTCCTATTTTTTCTTTCCACCACCGACGAAGGACAAATTTCTTTTCACTAAAGTATAAGAAAACTTTTCAAGTACCCAACTATTCAAGTTTCTGTCTTTTCATCTTCCCTTCATTTTCCATTAATTCTTGCTACATACCCAACACTGAGTTAGTAAGGGGCACTAGCATAACTGTAAAAATGGCATAACAAGGACAGTGAAATAAGATTCCCAAAATCATATACCTAGTGAAAGAACGGAAGAGAAAGCAATTGGAGTTCTTGTCTAAATACCATTCACAATCTTCTTTTAAAAGCATATATAGAGACAAGTCTATTTCAGTAGCCTTGCATAATCATAATTGTAAAGTGAATTAAATAAAGTTAAGAGCATATCGTAAAAAGGTGATTGACTCTCAAAATTTCACCTATATCATATAAATTGAAATAAAAAAACAACATATATTATTAGCAAATTACGTAAAAAGTATAATAAATCACAATAATTAACTATTTAAAATATTTAAAATTAATATAAAATTTGATTAACTCTTCTGAATATATTTTTTCTACATAAATTGAAATAACATAGTCATATGGATTCTTATATCTGGTTTATGTTAACAAGGGTCATTTATTGCTTAGAACGCAACAGATCAAGGAGTAAGAGCATAAAAATGTATTAGCGGTATAACCAATGAATTGTACACCAAATGAATTAAAACAAGGTTGAAGGTGGTCTGGTTTTCGGTTAGAGTTATGTAAGTTATTAGTAATGTTAAATTTAATTATAAAGATATTAATTATGTAAATTTAGTTATGTAGGATTTAACTATTTTTATATTAGTTATTCTATCAACTTTTTACATAAATTATAATAATATATAAATTATCTTTCATTAACATGTATTTAGTTATATGGAAAGAAAAGACCTGAACTAGATATTGTATTAGCCATGTTACTATACTTTATGTGAAGAGAAAAGAGTGGAGTCATACGGATGGCAATGGGGCGAGTCGGTTTAAGGCTAGGGGCGGGTTAGATGTGGGACTGGTTGAAGTGTTATTTTTTAAACTTAATGTGGGTTTATGTAATTTCATATGGATTCAAACTTAATTTGAACTTTTTATACGTTATAGAATGATAGAACATTATTTATTAAGACAATTTCATTAAAACTATTAAAATATTCAAGATAATAAATGTACTAGTTCAATAAAAAATAATACAATTTCTTGCATGTTTCCCAATTTACCTCTAAAAATAAAAAATTTTAAGTTACTATCCTATTAAATTAATAGAATTTAATGGAAAAAAATTAGTTTATTTTTATGAATTTTATTTTTAGTATAAAAAAAACTAAGAAAAAAATATTAAAAAATTGTGCTGATGAGATGGACAGTTATCTCAGCGTGTTGTTTCTGTCACAACAGTATGTATGAAAACAAAGAGCAACACAAGTCACATAGAAGCTATTGCTACTTAAACAGGGAGAAATATCGAATTTTGTACAAAAATCTAACATGTTGAACAGAGGAGCAAAAAATGAGTCCATAATATAATCACACTAAGCTTTTTTCATGCCCAGGTAATATCAACATACTCTGTTTCCAACAGTTCGGTACAAAGACCTAAGTTGTGTGTTCCATTTGTCGATGGCAGCGTATTTCTTCATTCCTTTAGATCTGCATGAATAAAAGTAGGAAAAATAAATTAGAAGTGATGTCAGCCAAAAATAGCGAAATTATCACAATGTCGAGTTCAGGGTTTCACCTATCTCCACATTCTAGCAACCGGTTCACTTGATCAATGTGCCCATTGATACGGTTGTCCAAGATCAGTGAGACCAACAACTCCTCGACGTCTTTTTCTGGCACATTAAGCTCCTGCATGTTAAGTAATAGAAACCAATTAGGAAGTCTATTACTTATGAGAACCATGGAGAATATGTCTGGATATTATCTGGTAGTTCCAACTTCAAATGTTATATGGTATGCACTGTTCCAATTATGAAGTGATAAGCACCGTTATGCCATCTATAAAACAGTTTATTGATAGAGAGCACATGATTTATGGGTTAACCACACGTTCTGGAAATAAAAATCTGGTATTTAAGTCCAGGGTAGAGGGAAGGGCCCATTATCCACAGAGCTTCGAATGATGCATAACTAGCCCTTGGAAAATCTTGGTTATAAAAAAGGAGTTCATCTCGGTTTTAGATAACGAGTTAATTGATAAACTAACACCTTGTTCAGTCCTTCCACACAAACCCATCCCAAATCACACTGTCTTAAGATTGAGAAGCTAAGAGCAATATTAGAGGAAGAAACTCCTGTAATACTCCATAACAAGATAGCAAACTTTAACAAGCCTATTTACCTTGGAAATGAAGGGAATGCGGATTCTTGTGTAAGGCTTAATGATCTTCAGCAGCACTTGGGTTCTGACATTTCTTAAAAGATCTTCAATGTAATTTCTGATGAAGGGATCATCCATTATTGTTCTTCTATTACTCTGAAAAACATCAAGGAAATCATATTCAGAATGATAGTCAACAGTAACTATGAATTGGAGGACTTATAGTAGCAATATTTTGATAGTTGCACCTTAAGAATTTTCTCAAACTCTAAGATCTCATTTCGTTGATATGCTGCTATAAGGTTAGTCATTGCCAGTATCTCAGGGTCATTTTTGTACCTGAAAAGTATAAAACACAGTCGAGCACCAACACCAATGCAATTAAGTTGATGCGTATTACTTGGTCCAGTGACTCTAACCACAGAACTGATAAGAGTACGGGTCCTAATCTCTTTATTAAGAAAATTATTAGAACTCTCAAACTGCTCACGGTTTTGCTTCTTGGCCATCAAAAGGGTTAACCTCAGACTCCATCAGCATATTTGCCAGAACCAAGTACCTGTAAGATGGAACCAAGTGACCACAATATCAGGCAGCGCAATGTTTCTTCTGCGGCGTGCAAGAGAGAAATGAAGGTGAATCAGCAAAAGAATTGCCTAGGAACCATTAACAACTAAAGTGAAAAGACATAAATATTATGTTAACATGCAACCAAGAAATTTTGGGTGTAAGTTAGGCCTAAGACCTAATTTCACAAGTTAAAGAATGACAAAAAATCCCACATCGGCGGTTAATGAGATGGGTGAACTCCTTATAAGGTTTGGGCAATTCTCCTCCCTTTGAACTAGTTTTTGGGGTGTGAGTTATGTCTAAGACCTAATTTCACATGGTGTCAAAGCAGGGTGGAATGATAAAGAATGACAAAAGTCCCACATCGATGGTTAATGAGATGGGTGGACTCCTTATAAGGCTTGTACAATCCTCCTCCCTTTGAGCTAACTTTTGGGGTGTGAGTTAGGCCTGAGACCTTATTTCACAAACAGAAAATGTCAACGAAATCACATATGAAGCGTTACTCAGAATGCATTCAAGTGCCTGCATCTAAGCAGCAATAGCGATGACCTTAAACATTTTTCTTTTAAATATCATCTACATGAGACTTAGTAAAATACCATGTAGATTGATCTAGTAACTTTTGCAGTGTACAAGATGTTATTACTTTCCAACTGTACTCTTCCCATCTGTTCTACCCCAGAAAAAATGCCAAAATAAGGAAGAAGGCAAACAAAACAAACACACAATGAACCTCACACGTACTTTAGACACTGGATGCGCCTCTGGTTCCCAGCTTCATCATAGTTCTTGAAAGCTTCAAAGAAGTCCGTAGCTGCCTCTGCCCACTGCCGCTCTGCCATATGCATTTTTCCTCCACATTCACGAATTATTCCCATTATTCTTGGGTGAGGGATTGCTGACTTGACTGAAAGTGCTTTAGTGTATAGTTCCTGAAGATAAAATACATGGTTTTTTCAAGAATGGAGAGAGCACCAATTCAAGGACATGTCAGTATGTCTTTCCAGCATCTGTGGATCCTTCTTAGTGAATAAATTAGATCAAACAGATCTTCCGGACATATTCAGAATCAAAATAAAAAATGACTAAATAAAGAACAATGGTATACCAAAAGATAAAAGGAAAGAAATAAGCTTGAAGCTTCTGGGAGAAGATCAAAATCTCCAATAAGACTTGGAACTCCATGTTCACGGATGCTTTAATATGGGATAGAACTATAGGCGGGAGTTCATCTTTGGATATTAGGGTATTAATTTACCCTCTACACAAAATTATACTTACCCTCTATATAAAATTATATAAATCTTGGAAGTCTCACATCTTTTGTGGAAGTTTGATCAGCTTATTTTTTTTACTTTCAATACAGATCATTCACTACCTTCTAGATTAAGTTTAACAACTTAAGGTTTCGTAGTCGGAATTTAAAAAAGGGAGTAACTTAAAAGTAAAACATAGAACTAGGGAGTAACTGGGAATGCTAAACAACATCTGAACCTGGCATTAAAAATAGAGCTGATTTATTCGGTCATATCAGCTGCAAAGATTCACCTAATGGTGCACAAAACCTAGTATGATATCAAACAAACAGGAGAAAAGCTAATAACATACCTTCAGTTTTTTGTTATTTTTCGTCTCCGTGTACATTTGGATCTCTATTGCATATACCTCCAACAATTGTGTACCTTTCTTTTGGTCATCAGTACCATCTTCTTTTTGACAAGATTTGTGGAGTTCTTTCAAAATCTAATTGAACGCTCAAGTTATTGGTAGGAAAACTTATACATTGATACTACAACAACATATGCTAATCTGAAAAAGAATAATACCTTATTCATTCGTCCATACTCCCCAATGTCAAACCATATTTTGCAAAGTTTTAGATTTGTCTTAAACCACAACCTCTGTGAAAAGAAGGTGACCATGAGGCCCTTGACAAGAACATGAACTCTAGAACCTTCAAAGCCAGCCTACTATACCCTCAAGAAGGAATATTGTTCTGACCTCGTTTTTTGCCTCTTCAAGGGCTCTCAATGTTGTTTGGTAGAACTCTTGTAGGAGATCAAAGTTCTGACTAGCTGATCCTGAGACAAAATCCATGATATTGTTTATACACTTTTCACTATAATTTCTTGTCACAGCTGACTTGATGTAGGTTAGCATTTCTCTGTAAGCGTCCATCATTTCCTTGTACTTCCCTAGCTTATAGTAAAGCTTAACAGTTTGCTTTAAGGCTTTAAATCCCCTAAAAACAATAAGAACAGTTGGTAAGTGCCACAGACAGCGTATTTCAGAGATTTTCAAAACTTGCAAGAGACCTTTACTTACAAAGCATCAAATTACATAAAAGAAGAAGCAAAGGTGTAAAATAGCACCACAACTTTTAGCAATACAATTTACAAATTTTTCTAGGAAGCATCAAATCACATGAACAAGAAGCAAATTTGGGAAATAGTAAGACGCCTTTTGGATTACAATTATAAAGTGTGCACAAGTATTCTCAGTGATTAATATCAAGTTACCAAATTCACGAAACAACATAAAAAGAGAAAAAAAAAATTAGATCTGACAATGAACTAGAGGTCTCACCCTAAGTGCTCAGAGCAAAAGTTTCTGAAATTTTTTAAATTTCACACATGTAAACCAAATAGGAGCAAGAGACCCAAAGGGAGAAATCTGAAAAATATTTCCAGTTCTTGTCAAACAATTATCTGCACTTGGAAGGTCAACATTTTTCTCCACAGGTTTTTAAGAATGATAAAGTTAAATAAACTATCAGGATCTTCTCCACATGTCCATACAAGCATTTGCATAATGAAGAAAATACAATCTATCTCAACTTGCAGTTTCTCATAATTCATCATCAGCTTGTTTCTCAGGCTGTAATTGCATGTCAATTAATACAAGGTTGTAGTAGTTTACTTGAGACATAAAATTAACTGCAATGAGAACATGCAGTTCTTAATGACCCTGAACTTCGTATGGACATATCTATCACATCAGTCTCTGGCCTCACAAATACACAGCCATCTATTCTCTTTATAAAACAAACACAAAGGGAGTTAGCTGATCAGTTTAACAACTACCATACTGCACAAATTTTTATTACTTTCAATTCCTTACCAATCAGCCTTCTCAGGTTCCATACGAACTACTTCAGCAAAACCCTCAAGTGCTGCCTCTGGGTCTGTTTCAGCCAAGCCTATGAATGACATAATCACGGAATATTAGTAGGAAAACATGTCCAAAGAGAGGAAAAAAGGATAAGATATATAAGTCCAAGATAAGTAGTTTAAGATGCATATATAGAGTATCCACATAGTTGTGTTAAAGTCAACACCCTATTTTTTATAACAAAGAAATTCCCGAGAAGCAGCTGCGATTCGAAGCTCAGTAGATAAAGTCAATGCCATTACATAGGATATCACATGACTTATAACTATCTTATATCCAGGGAGTACTATTGTTTTGACAACTGAGAAATTCCCAAGGATCAGCTGTTGCACGGTATGGAACTCGGTAGATAAATCAACACCATTACATAGCACATAGCATAATCTATTACTCCCTTACAACCAAGGATTTCTTTACAGGAGTATCTGTTGATGCTACTGGTACAGTTTGCTTCTTCAGATTATTTAATATCTGGGTAGCTTCTATGTTTGCAAGTTCTTCCCTCGTGACTGTCATCACATTCATACAAAATCTTTGGGAAATAATCGTATTATACAAAGGATCTGTTTCACATAGAGCATCACACTTCATAGGCGTCTCCACAGAAAAAGACAGGGGAGTCAAGTGAGAGAAACATCACTTCTACAATCCTCACTTTCTCTAACATGGTTTAGAACCAAAGAAAAACGAAAATCATGGCAACTGTAAACCGACTTGGCTCTAATAGACAACCTTATGACTGACTTGGCTCTAATAGACAACCTTATGACCGACTTGACTCTAATAGATAAACTTATGGCTTTCACTAATCTTGCTGTGACAAAATTCAACCATTACAATCCTAGAACTTATATAGGATAAGGGATGGATGCTCCTTTTCCAACCTTCCAACACTAAATAAATTTAAAGAAGCCTTTCCCTGAGAACAAAATCACGAGGGATAAAATTCCAGAGGACAAAGAGCAGACTTGCCTTTTCTCTTTGATATCTAACTTCCCAAACTTATGTCCTATAAATTAAAGCACTACTCCCATACGTAACTCAATGAGACAGGTGATTAAAACAAACCATCAAAAGAAAGTTAAAAGAAGAAAATTAACTATAAGGACCCTGCAATGTCTAAAATATACTGAGATAATACGCCTTCTTTCCTACTTCCCTGAAGTTCCTTTTACAAATGAACATAATTAGCGGCCTAGATTTCTCCTCTATATGTCCAGGTTTCACTCCCAAAAGTGCAGTAAAAACTTAGAATTTGAAGCCATATCATGCAGGCGATAACTACCTTATTTCAGAATCCAGACATAATAGATTGACCAAATCAAATGCCCCTTTAAGGGTGTTAGCTTTCACGAAAAAGAAGGGATCAATGCGTTCCTTAAATTTTAACCCAATATTCACCTCTGTTAATACAGTTTACAGGTAAACTCAACAATGCAGAGTCACCGTGATTGCTCGTCTTGTAGCAGACCACAATATTTTGTTCTGTCACCTTGGAAATGATAATAAGCAATTTGGTGCTCTCCCAAAAGTGTGGCCAAGATCCAAAGTGATCAATGAAGTGTGTTGAGAACCATGAGCCCAACGGTTATCCCAAAAACAAAAAGAAGGAAGTTGGAGCATTATGTTCGAAATACAAAACTCTAAATTTAACAATCCAAATTATATTATTCTCTTTAACAATTTAGTATTAAGTTTTCTCCCTGATTCAAATCAAAAGAAAATATTGACTTAATCACCTTTTCTTAGTAATTTCCAATTTCAAGTCCTCCCAATTTTCTCAAGCAACAACTGTTCTTTCTTAACAGATCTTCCTTAAAGTACTTTCCTCTATAATCTAACAAATTAGCCAAGTTAACAAACAAAGACCTCTTTACTGTTTCCCAACTGAAACAATCAAAATAACATCTAACATAGTAATCAAACTTAAATTAACACATACTAAACTATTAACATTCACATACATGATGCATATTCAATACCTCAATTGTTTTCCTCAGGTTAATGTGCGAAAATCTTAATGCAAATTTAGTTTGTTCGCCAAGTTTTTTCGAAGAGAAGTAACTAACGCAGCTAATTTTTTGTAATCCAAGTAGAGGAAGTAAAATCAAAACAAAAGCATAAAATTTATCAGCATAATTACAACATTCAAAATTTGAAAACCTTTGGAGTTATAGTATTGGTTCTCAATATCAACATCCTGCTCTTCAGGTTCCTCCTCTGAATACTCGAATCCATAGTCCTCCATATCTGCATCTTCAAACAAAAAAAATTTGAAAATACAGTTACATTAACATTCACAAAATCAGATTAACACAAAAAAATAGCGAGTTAGAGAGAGTAAATTACCAGAGCCCATGGCTGATTAGAGAAGACTCGAAAACGAAGATTAATGGAGGAGATTTTTGAGCTGTGGATGAATTGAAGAGAGAGTTGTGGGGTTTTCTCTTTGGAATACTGTAATAGAGTTGAATTTAAAGGGTCGGGTTAGATTATGGGTGCAAACTGCAAAGGATCATTTACCCCAACTTTTGTTGCCCGTATTTAGGGGTCGTTTGGTAGTTAGTAAAAGTTAAGAGTAGATATTAGTAATGCAAACGCTTGTTACGCATGTATTAGTTATATGATTTTTAGAATAATCAAATTAAATACAATATTAATTTATGTCAAATTTTTGTATATATCTATTAAAAATAGCTTAGTTATGCTTTATAGTTATAGTTTGCTAATTACGATTCATAGCTATATGTTACAGAGAGGAGAGTGGTGAGCGGGATTGAGAAAGGGAGGATAGAGGCAAAGGAGAGATGGTAGAGAAGGGTGAATTGTATATATATATCAATAAGATAATTGTATTTATGTAATTACTATGTATATATATCAGTGATCGTATTTGTATAACTGCATACAATTTGAATTCGTATACAATTGAATCAAGTTAAAACATTTGTATTTGCATATTTTATCTCTCTCTCTCTCGCTTAATACAACCACAAATTATATATTGTATTTGTATAATTTGCGTTTGTATAAAATCAGAGAGAGAAAAAAAAAAGAGAACTGACAGGAGAACATTTGTATTTGTATAATTATAAGTGTATATGACGAAATGATATGTATTTATATTTGTATATCTAGTCTATCTCGCTTTATACAGATACAAACACAAATTATACATTTGTATTTGTATAATTTGTGTTGGTATAAAGTGTGTGAGATTGACAGAAAGAATTGATTATTGAAATTTGTCAAGTTTGTTTTAGTATGTCTGGTGACAATCATTTATTGTGTTTTCTATGTAGTAGTAACTCTTATTTCAGTTATAAGTTTAAGACACCTTACACACACCTAAATTGCTTCCATAAAATATATGAAAGTAAAGATAAGAAAATATAATTCCATAAAATATAAGAAAGTAAACATCAGAAAATATAATTCATGGAATATAAGGAAGTAAACATAAGAAAAAATAAAGGGGATTAATGCTTACTATATACCCATTAAATATGGTTTTATCTTGTATATACAAATATTAACATGTTCGGAGGTTGGGGAGAGTAGGATGTATGCAAGCCTTATATTATTTTGGGAGGCTGAGAGTGCTTTCAATAGGCCTTCGGTTCAAGAAAAGGTAGATCGAGAGGAAGTGAAAAAAAATCATGAAAAAATACTATAGAAATTTGACCTTGCATATACAATATAATTTTCTTTAGGAAGGTGATTCAGATTGTAACAAGAGGCCACTAGTTCAGAAAGATACCAAAACAACCCACTGCTACTTTAACCTTTTACCCTAATTTTCCCCTCCACAACTTTCTCTATAAAGTCATGTCCTCGATATGTTAAATTGTATCATGACATGTCTAGTTACCTCTTCTCAATACTTCTTGTGTCTACCTGAGCCACTCCTAAAATCTTCCTTAGCCAGCCTCTCACACATCCACACTAAGGCATCCAAACATCTTCTTTTCACATGTCCTAATCATTTTAGTCTTGCTTCCGAGATCTTACTCTCACCTTGTCATGGATATCCACATTTATAATCTTATCTCTATTAGTATCATATCCAATCATTAATTTATAAAAAATAGTTATTTTCTTCAATTTATTTGTAATTTTTTTTATATTTAAATACATAACCTTCAATAATTAATTCTTGAAAATTACTTTCCGGTTCACTTATATTTGTCATGTTTTGCTTTATGAGAGTCAATTTGACTAATTTGCAAAGCTAAATTGAATTAGATTAATTCAATATTTCAAACTTTGATGTTCAAAAACTATATGAATAATACTATAAGTTGCAATCTTTGTCATATCGTATAAGAGTCTAAATTATCCTTAAAGTATTGAAATTTATACAAAAATACCCCTCGTTTACCTTTTGACCTCAAAATACCATTGGGGTTAATTGTGGTCATCAACAGAGTGGTGGTTCTATGAGTGGAACAAACAATTGAAAAATGGTTCTGATACACAGTCCATTCACAAGAGTGAAAATGATATAGCCTGCTTTCTCCTATCAGTGATGCATAAGACTTGTGTGTCCTTGGGTAATATAAGTTTTAATTAATTACCTTTACAACCAATTAGATAATGTCATGTAATAAATGAAATTATTAATCAGATAGACTAAGTAGTATGTTTGCGAAAAATGGCATTATAGGTTCCTAAAGGTTAACCCCAAGGGCATTTTGATGCCAAAAGATAAGTGAAGGGTATGTTTGTACCAATTCTAATACTTTAAGGATATTTTATATCCGTCTCCGTTCTCATATTAATATGACCAAAAGTACATCTTAAGATATTTGCCAAGTGCATACAGTTTGACTTTCGAAAAATGAAGCGTCCTATGAAAGAAACTTACCTGGAAAGAACAACAAAACATATAACCTCATTCAACAAGTAAAAGAAAATCGAGGGAATACTATTGTAATCCCCCGTATTCTAGAAAATCAAAAGTGCAGAATCTCAGAAGTTGCAAGTGCCACCTACGGACGGTAGGATGACCCACGACCCATAGGTCGTCCATGGTTGGCTACTAGCAGCCCCTCCTCAAAAACCAAGAAAAAATCTTTTAAGGGTCATCCCACGGCCGGATCTACGAACCGCATGCAGACCACAGGTCGTGTTCCTGGTCCGTGGATGAAGACCCCAAAACCCCTCTTTTGAAGTCGATCGACGGACTGACAGGACGGGCCATCAGTCAATTGATGGTATGTCGGTCAGGATCGTTGGTTTGCCCTGATAGATTTTAAGTCAAGGTCGTGTTAGTCTTTTCCCTATGTGTTGGACACCTAAACTATGTCGTTTAACCCCTAAATTATGTCATGTTGGTCAATTTTAATCTAGTAACTTAATTAAAACTTACCACGTTCTCCCAAAAATTGATCAAAATAAGGAAAAAAAAAGAAAACAGTCGACCAAACCCTCTCCAAGAACACAAGAAGTTTCCCTCTTTTCCATCCCCAAAATTGAAAGATTTCTCTCTGGAATTCGTCTCCAGGTATGTGAGATTTCACTAGTGGGTTTCTTTCATCCAGAATGTCCCTAGAATTTAGTTAGATTATTGATTTCCTTCATTATTCTTAGACCTAGGGTTTTAGAACTTCATATTATTGTTGTGATTTAGATGCTAGATAAATTTCTAATCAAAATATTACGTTTTTGTAACTATGTTGCTTAATTCTTGCATGAAATTTAGAATCCTAGTTGTGTAGATTTGTTTAGTTCATGAATTACACTTGCTATGACAGTTAATACAGATATACATGCATCAGTTTACAAATGTTTCATTATCACTACTTAATGTTACATTTTCAGTTAGCATGTCAGAATCTTGAACAATCAGTTTACATTCAATTATATTGTATTATATACATTCTGGTTTTAGGTGGCTTAATACTGAGTAGACTAGGGTTAGTCACCCTCATAGTCCAACAACTACGTGCCCCTGTAGGTTAAGTCCCCTCTGTGGGCATCAAATCTAAATTAATTTATATATATTTAAATAGGTTTAAAGAATGATTACAAGAAATGAAAATAAGGGAGGTAGATGTAATATCGTAAACCACAGGGAAGGTGAGTGTTATAGAGCGAAGCCTGGAGGGATGTCTCTGAAATTATCTCTATTTATTAAGTTTTTTCAAATAAAAGTATAAATACATAAATAAAAATATTAACCTAATTATTTTGAATTTGGACTCTCTTTAATTTTAAATTTTAATATTACATTATATTTTTTTAATTAATTATTATTAGCCCACGGGTCGGCCCTACCTATATTTCTCAAGCCCATCAAATCAATAGGTTTATTCAGGCTGGGCTAAAAAACCATTCTTTTAAATGGGATTCAAAAATATTAGCCCAACTCGATTAAATCCTGGGTTAGGCCAGGCCGGCTCAACGGGCCTAGCCCATATTAACGGCTCTACTTGTACGTATGGGTTCATAAGTCTAGCGTACATTTAAAAATATGTGAACCTAAGATGTATGTGATGAAATGATGTGGCCCCAGGAGGGTTAAGTATGAGTGTGAAACACACTAAAAGGCCAAGTGCATTGGCATATGACGAAATGAACATTCACGTAAAAGGGTGAGTAATTATGAAAAACTAATATGCTAAAGTTAATGAATGTGGTAACTATATGATAAGAGGCTTATATGAAAGATGAGATCAATCTCAAATGAGCCTAAGTAAATGTTACAAAAAAAAGTCGTACTCACCTATGAGAGTGTAAGATTAATAAAGAGACGAATCTCTAAGAAACACTCTAATGAAAGTATTGAGATTAATGCACACTTATTATTAATGATGAGATGAGAAATCATCTAATGAACAATGATGCCTTCATGCTAGAAGACAACTTCTATTATGTGTGAGGTGAATGTAATGGAACTTTATATGGAAAACCGATAGGCTAGCTATGAGTTGTGATTCCTTCTTTCGGGAAGGCAGAGGTTCGTGTAAATCTCATGAGCTGAGACTGTCCGTTTAGGTGGGTATGAGTCTCTCCTTATATCTCCTAGTCTTTGAACCTATGCAGCCAACATAGGGTTCTAGCAGGGTTTCATTTTCCCTATACACGCTAGCATATTTTGGTTTCACTTTGACCGGTGATTTCACCTCTTTTCGGTGTGGGGTAGACACTGGATTTCGTGGAGCTCACATGACCTATTTCGGTTAAAGTTAAAGTTTCTAAAGAAAGAATGAGGCCAACCTCAAGTAATGCACACAGTGAAATGAATGATACCAAAGGTGTTTGGATAGGATAATCAAGAGGTGAACTAGACTCAAGTAATGACACTAGGTCATTCTTGGTCATTGCACAGTGAACCCGATGAAAGTCTTAAACAAAATCCTAGGTATATGAATGAATGAAAATGAAGTACGTATGAATGAATGAAGCAGACTCTATGTTTGCTAAAGAAGGCTCCCAAGTTGATGTCCCATATGTTGAGCCCTCAGTTGGGAAGTCCTAATGCGAAGACCGTGATTCCAAGGTCTCATGGTATAGAATGGATGATATATGATATATGTGTGTACTATATGAAATATGTTATGTGTTGTGTGCAATATGAAAAGAATGATAATGCATGTTACTCTCATAGCATGACTTTCGTAATCTGATTTGGCAAGTTCAACTGACTTGGCTTTCCATAATTCATATCGTTAGGAGAGAGCTATTTGTTATGCCTCGTATTTTATACGTAGTGCGCGTCATGAACTAGTAGATGTAAGTTCGGGAAATGAGATTTTATTTTAAGTTCCAAAGTGTTTAAAGAAATGTTAGGCAAGGATGTAAATTCTAATTGTGATATTAATTAGTGGCTGAACTTTAAGTGTGGGATTACTTAGTGGAGCATGGGGTGTGGGGGCTGCCTCCACTTCATATTATTAAGTATTAAAAAGAAATCAGATTTTGGAGATGCAATTAGTGGAGCATGTGTGTGGGGGGCTGCCTCCACTTCATATTATTAAGTATTAAAAGAAATCAGATTTTGGAGATGCAATTAGTGGAGCATGTGTGGTGGGGGGCTGCCTCACTTCATATTATTAAGTATTAAAAAGAAATCAGATTTTGGAGATGCAATTAGTGGAGCATGTGTTGTGTTGGGGCTGCCTCCACTTCATATTGTTAAATGGTGTAGTGAAATGCTTTGCAACATATATTATCTTTCACCACTTAACTTGGGCAGCCATGGAAATGGAGAAAACCAGTCATGAACTCTTGGCCAGCAGCTGCAAAGAAATTGGTTAGTAATCTCCTTGCTTGGTGTGTTTATTTCCTTAGAATACCTTTGTTAATTAGCCTTTAATGTTAGAAGGGGACGTGAACAGTAGTTTAGGAAATTGTTTTAGTTATTGAATGTGCTAAGTATGAACAGAAACCATGATCGGATTGCTAGTGGTGTTATGTTTGTGTTTGGGCTGTTTTGATTAAGGAAACTGCTGGAAATTCTATTTTGGTGTTATGTATATGTTAATATGCTTATGGGTATATACTCCAAAGGATGAATATGATAAGGTAGATGTGTTGCGAATTATAAAATGAGTTATCACTCGATGTGTCGTTGTTTCGTTACTATGGCTGCCAAAACGGAACTGTTTTGAGGGAGGCTGTTTAATATGATTCGTTGGATTATATGTGTTGTTGGTATTGCTGTGGATAATTTGGGTTGTTGTTGGATTGGGATGAAGTAAAGAAATAGGGGAAGTGCTGCCGGGATTTCGTTAGATTATTAGCTAGCTTACAATAAGTAGTAAAGCGCGACATTTATCTAATTGCGGCACGATTGTTGCTTGTTATAGATTTATACCTTGAGCAGTAAATATTGGACGTGCGGCTCGACTATTCGGTATGTACGCTATCCTTTCCTTCTTTGTTTGGCATGACCTTTAAAAATGAGCAAATAACGGACAGATTTGATACCTACTTCTAGAACGTCTAGGTGACGTATATTCTTACTTCCACAACTATTCCTTTATATATTGTCTATATCTAAGGCTATGGTGATTTCTGATATTTATGATAGTGCTTCTTAGAGTCATTGAGATTTTACGTTTCCATATCGTATTTAAAGGTTCATAATCTTGATAAAACATTAATCTTTGGTAATACTCCTTGCTGGTTCAAGTTGGTTGTTATATTGAGTTAAAGAAATGATTTTAATTGCATATGGTTGCTCATAATATTCTGCTCGTGCATAGAGTCATTTATCATTTCACCGAGTCCCGGGCCGGGTAGTTTCGTGCGGAGTTTCTTTTGCATATGTCACCGAGTCCCTCACTAGAGGGCCGGAATGTATATTATATATATGATTGGTGATGAGGATGGTTATGATGATGATGATGACGGAGATGATGTGATGACTATTTCACCGTCCCTCACTAGAGGGCCGGGTACGTATGATGTATATATAATGATGATTATTTTGCCATGTCCCTTACTAGGGAAGCTGGGCATCTTATATGTTAAAGATATGCAATGATTTCATTTAAAAAGTACATGTGTAGAGATATCTTGTTTCGACTTATCATGTTGGTATCCTGTCATCTTTACCTTATGCTTTACATACTCAGTACATTGTCCGTACTGACCCCCTTTTCTCGGGGGGCTGCGTTTCATGCCCGCAGGTGTAGACGCTCAGTTCGGTGATCCTCCCGCCTAGGATATCTACTCTGCTGTTTGGGAGAGCTCCACTGTTCCGGAGCCCAGTCGTTTTGGTACATAACTTCTTATGTAGTCTTTTGCTTGTCTATGGGTATGGCGGGGCCCTGTCCCGTCAAGTTTCACTACTATACTCTTAGAGGTCTGTAGACATCGTGTGGGTTGTATATTTATGTTTTGGATAATGGTCTGGACATGGTTTGTTTGGGATGTCCGTTTTGTACAATGCAGCCTTGTCGGTTGTGTACATCTTTGTGTATTGTGTAGTGGCAGCCTTATCGGCTGCGTATGCTATTATGCTTTGAATAGTGGCAGCCTTGTCGGCTCGCGTATGTTGTTACGGTTGAATGTTATGACTCTTTATGAGATAGATCCACTTTATATATAAATATGGTGTTGGGTTTGGCTTGATTTGATTAAATTCCATATGTCTTAGTTTCAGTTGGTCATACTTGATAGGTTGGTATGTGAGTGTCCAAAATGGGCACTTAGTCACGGCCCATCGGGTTGGGTCGTGACAAAGTGGTATCAGAGCGGTTCTTCCTCGGAAGTGTCTACAGACCGTGTCTAGTAGAGTCTTGTTTATCGGTGTGTTGTGCACCACATCTATAAACTGGAAGCTATAGGACATTTAGGATGTCATCCTTTCTTCTTATTCTAGATCGTGCGATAGAGCTATAATACCAGGATAATCCCTCTCTAACGAATCCCTATGTTTTCAGTTATGCCTCCAAAGAAAGCGACAGCCGCCCAGAAGGGCAAATCGGTAGCAGAAAGTACTAGTCAGACCCGGAGAGTTACTAGGGCCCGTGCCCAGTCTATGCCTGGTATTGTGCTTCAGTCGGAGAGCTCTGCTACACCGCCACCGCTAGAAGAGATTAGAGCAGCAACAACTCCATTTCGGGGGACACCACCACCAGCCCCCGAGGCCCCAGAACCTGAACCTCCAACTCCTCAGCCAGGGGCGGAGGATAGGGCCATGAGAGATGCGGTTCAGTTGCTGACTAGATTAGTGGCAGGTCAGGCTCGCATGCATGGACTAGGAGTTGATCATGCGGACAGATCTGATAGCTTAAGGGCTCGTGACTTCTTAAGTTGTAATCCTCCAGAGTTCTTTGGGTCAAGGCCCCAGGATGATCCGCAAGAGTTTATTCGTCAGATGCAGCGTACATTGAGGATAATCAAGGCTTCAGAGACTGAGTCTGTTGAGTTGGCTACGTATCGTTTGCGGGATGTAGCTATTAATTGGTATGAATCTTGGGAGTTATCTAGGGGTGAGGGTGCTCCTCCAGCTGTATGGGATGAATTTGTGGAGGCTTTCCAGGGCCACTTCCTGCCTCCAGAGATGAAGCGAGCTAGAGTCGACAGATTCTTGCGTTTGAGGCAGAATGGCAGGAGCATTCGAGAGTATAGCCTCGAATTTGATTCATTGGCTAGGCATGCACCTACTATTGTGGCTGATATGGCAGACAGGGTACATCGTTATGTGATGGGATTGGATCGTTATCTGATTGACGGTTGTATGGCTGTGACTCTTCAGCCAGGTATGGACATTGCTCGGGTGCAAGCATATGCACAGGGGGTAGAAGATCGGCACCGGGGACGTCAGTCAGATAGAGATTATAATAGAGGCCAGCATAAGAGGGCTAGATCAGCAGGTTATCCTGACGAGTTTCGGGGCAGGCAGTCTCAGCAGCATGTTAGATTTTCTTCCCAGCCAGCACAGAGTGCACCCCCACGTTCCATGGGTAGGGGGTTCGATCGTACGGGATATTCGGAAGCTGGTCAGAGCTCTAGGACGTCAGGGTCACAGATGGGCAGGGGTTTGAGCCAGTCGAGGCCACCTTTGCCTCGGTGTTCTCGCTGTGGTAGGTCCCATCCTGGGGAATGTCGTTGGGCTACGGTGCATGTGTTTTCATGTGGCCGTCAGGGTCATACTATGAGGGAGTGTCACCTGAGAGGTAGTGCGGGTGGTATTGCACAGCCTTCTGGTTCTGTTGCTGGTCATCTCCTTCTGTGGCTATGCGTCCTATGGGGCAGGGTATTCAGGCGCCAGCAGGCCGTGGTAGAGGACGTGGTGGAGCTTCCAGTTCTAGCGGTCCCTCAACCGTTTATATGCTTTGGCTAGTAGGCAGGATCAGGAGGCGTCACCTAATGTGATCACAGGTATATTATCACTATTCTCCCGAAGTGTGTATGCATTGATAGACCCAGGTTCCACCTTATCATTTATATCTCCCTTCGTTGCTAGTAGGATTGAATAGAGTCTGAGTTGATAGAACCATTTGAGGTAGCTACGCCGTAGGAGATTCTGTCATACTACGCGAGTATATAAGAATTGCTCAGTGGTTTATATAGTCGTCGTACCGTAGCAGATCTAATAGAGCTAAATATGATTGAGTTTGATATTATCTTGGGCATGGATTGGTTGGCTGCTTGTTATGCTAATGTTGATTGTAGAGGGAAGATAGTACGATTTCAATTTCCAGGGGAACCGATTATAGAGTGGAAGGGTAGTACAGTATCACCCGAAAGGTAAGTTCATTTCATACCTTAAGGCTAGGAAGATGGTTAGAAAAGGTTATATTTATCATCTGGTTCGGTGCAAGACATAAAGGCAGAGGCACCGACTCTTCAATCAGTCCCAGTAGTTAATGAATTTCCCGATGTATTTCCAGAGGAACTTCCAGGCCTTCCTCCAGAACGGGAGATAGAGTTTACTATAGATGTACTGCCACATACCCAGCCTATATCTATACCTCTTTATAGAATGGCACCTGCTGAGTTGAAAGAATTGAAAGAGCAATTGAAAGATTTGTTTAGAAAAGGGCTTCATCAGGCCTAGTACGTCACCTTGGGGAGCACCGGTACTGTTTGTGAGGAAGAAGGATGGGTCGCTGCGGATGTGTATTCGATTATAGGCAGCTGAACAAAGTAACAATAAAGAACAGGTATCCCCTCCCAAGGATTGACGATCTATTTGACCAGTTGCAGGGTGCTAAGTGTTTTTCAAAAATAGACTTGCGGTCAGGTTATCATCAGGTGCGGTAAGGGAGGCAGATATTCCAAAGACGGCATTCCGGACCCGATACGGCATTATGAGTTTAGAGTGCTGTCTTTTGGGCTGACTAATGCTCCAGCGGTGTTTATGGATTTAATGAATAGAGTGTTTAAACCATTCCTTGATATGTTTGTTGTTGTATTTATAGACGATATTTTAGTCTATTCACGCTCTGAAGAGGAGCATGCAGACCATTTAAGGACGGTACTTAGGGTGCTTCAACACCAGAAGTTGTATGCTAAGTTTTCTAAGTGCGAGTCTGGTTGACTTCAGTGGCATTCTGGGGCATATTATTGGAGCTGATGGTATTCGGGTAGACACGCAGAAGATTGAGGCGGTAAAGACTTGGCCCAGACCTACGACACCTACTGAGGTACGCAGCTTTCTTGGGGTAGCAGGATATTACAGGAGGTTTGTAGAAAAGTTTGCCTCAATTTCAGCGCCTTTGACAAGGCTAACTCAAAAGGCAGCCAAGTTCCAGTGGACTGATGCATGTGAGCGAAGCTTCCAGCTATTGAAAGACAAATTGACTACAGCTCCAGTCCTAACTCTTCCGGAGGGACCAGACGGCTATGTTATTTATTGTGATGCTTCCGGTGTGGGGCTAGGATGTGTATTGATGCAGCATGGCAAAGTTATAGCCTATGCCTCCCGACAGCTTAGGAAGCATGAAAAGAACTATCCTACTCACGATCTGGAGTTAGCGGTCGTGGTTCATGCCTTGAAGATATGGAGGCATTATTTATATGGTGTCCATGTGGACATCTATACAGATCATAAGAGTCTCCAATATATCTTTAAACAGAAGGAGCTGAATTTACGACAGAGGCGGTGGTTAGAGTTGCTAAAGGATTATGATATTGATATTTTATATCATCCAGGGAAAGCGAATGTTGTAGCAGATGCTCTTAGCCGTAAGTCCATGGGTAGCTTGACAGATGTACAACCAGAAAGGAGGGAGATGGTTCGGGAGATTCAGCGGCTATCAACCTTGGAGTCCGTCTGGCTAATTCAGAAGATAGTGGAGTTTCTATCAGAGAGGTTGCTGAGTCCTCAATCATAGATGAGGTAAAGAGACACCAATACGAGGACCCCATTCTGGCACAGTATAGAGATGCAGCTCTTAAAAAGGAAAAGACCCCATTTAAGATTACACCTGATGGAGTGTTACGATATGAAGGCAGATTGTGTGTACCAGATATTGCGGGGCTACGACGGCAGGTTATGGGAGAGGCACACTCTGCCCGTTATTCTATTCACCCAGGGTCAACAAAAATGTATCATGACCTCAGATGCTTATACTGGTGGGATGGCATGAAAAAGGACATAGCGGAGTTTGTTGCTCAGTGCTCGAATTGTCAACAAGTCAAGATCGAACATCAAAAGCCTGGTGGATTATTACAGGCGATAGAGATCCGACTTGGAAATGGGAGATGATTAATATGGACTTCATTACAGGCTTACCTCGCACCCAACGGAAGTATGACTCTATATGGGTTATTGTAGATAGGCTGACGAAATCGGCCCATTTTCTTCCAGTCAGGACTACTTATTCGGCTGAAGATTATGCGAGGTTATATATCAGGGAAATAGTGAGACTTCATGGGATTCCCACGTCCATTATATCAGACAGAGGAGCTCAATTTACAGCCAACTTTTGGAGATCATTTCAGAAGGGATTGGGGACACAGGTGAACCTTAGCACAGCATTTCACCTCTCAGACTGATGGGCAGGCTGAGCGTACTATTCAGACATTAGAGGATATGTTGCGGGCCTGTATTATTGATTTCAAAGGTAGCTGGGATGATCACTTGCCGCTCATTGAGTTTTCCTATAATAATAGCTACCATTCTAGTATCCAGATGGCACCGTACGAGGCCTTATATGGGAGGAAGTGCAGGTCACCTATTGGTTGGTTTGATGTTGGCGAGACTAAGTTGATAGGTCCGGATATGATTCAGCAAGCTGTTGACAAGGTGAAGCTTATTCAAGAAAGACTATTAGCAGCCCAGAGTCGACAGAAGTCATATGCAGATAATCGGCGTAGAGATTTAGAGTTTCAGATTGGTGACTGGGTATTCCTGAAGGTATCACCCATGAAGGGTGTGATGAGATTCGGCAGGAAGGGGAAGCTCAGTCCAAGATACATTGGGCCTTATCAGATTGTTCGTAAGATAGGCAAGGTTGCATATGAGTTGGATCTACCATCTGATTTGGAGGCGGTACATCCAGTCTTCCATGTATCGATGCTACGTAAATGTATTGGTGATCCTTCTAGAGTATTCCCTGTAAATGATGTTCAGGTAACAGAGGAGTTGTCATATGAGGAGAAACCCGTAGCTATACTTGATCGCCAGGTTAGAAGGTTACGTACTAAGGATGTGGCTTCCGTCAAAGTGTTGTGGCAAAATAATAATAGGGAGGAGATGACTTGGGAAGCGGAAGACGAAATGAAGAATAAGTATCCTTACTTGTTCCCCGTACCTACAGGTAATTCAATTCCTAGCTTGACTATATTGATTGATAAATGAGATTATGTAGTAAGTTGTGACTATTTGAGGCATCTGTAAATTACGAAATGCAGGTTGATAGGTATAACTGTTAGAGAGACCTCGTTGGAAATTTTTTCGGTAATACTAACTTAACATTCGAGGACGAATGTTCCTAAGGGGGGAAGAATGTTATGCCTCGTATTTTATACGTAGTGCGCGTCATGAACTAGTAGATGTAAGTTCGGGAAATGAGATTTTATTTTAAGTTCCAAAGTGTTTAAAGAAATGTTAGGCAAGGATGTAAATTCTAATTGTGATATTAATTAGTGGCTGAACTTTAAGTGTGGGATTACTTAGTGGAGCATGTGTGGTGGGGGGCTGCCTCCACTTCATATTATTAAGTATTAAAAAGAAATCAGATTTTGGAGATGCAATTAGTGGAGCATGTGTGGTGGGGGGCTGCCTCCACTTCATATTATTAAGTATTAAAAAGAAATCAGATTTTGGAGATGCAATTAGTGGAGCATGTGTGGTGGGGGGCTGCCTCCACTTCATATTATTAAGTATTAAAAAGAAATCAGATTTTGGAGATGCAATTAGTGGAGCATGTGTGGTGGGGGGCTGCCTCCACTTCATATTGTTAAATGGTGTAGTGAAATGCTTTGCAACATATCTTATCTTTCACCACTTAACTTGGGCAGCCATGGAAATGGAGAAAACCAGTCATGAAACTCTTGGCCAGCAGCTGCAAAGAAATTGGTTAGTAATCTCCTTGCTTGGTGTGTTAATTCCTTAGAATACCTTTGTTAATTAGCCTTTAATGTTAAGAAGGGGACGTGAACAGTAGTTTAGGAAATTTGTTTTAGTTATTGAATGTGCTAAGTATGAACAGAAACCATGATCGGATTGCTAGTGGTGTTATGTTTGTGTTTGGGCTGTTTTGATTAAAGGAAACTGCTGGAAATTCTATTTTGGTGTTATGTATATGTTAATATGCTTATGGGTATATACTCCAAAGGATGAATATGATAAGGTAGATGTGTTGCGAATTATAAAATGAGTTATCACTCGATGTGTCGTTGTTTCGTTACTATGGCTGCCAAAACGGAACTGTTTTGAGGGAGGCTGTTTAATATGATTCGTTGGATTATATGTGTTGTTGGTATTGCTGTGGATAATTTGGGTTGTTGTTGGATTGGGATGAAGTAAAGAAAATAGGGGAAGTGCTGCCGGATTTTCGTTAGATTATTAGCTAGCTTACAATAAGTAGTAAAGCGCGACATTTATCTAATTGCGGCACGATTGTTGCTTGTTATAGATTTATACCTTGAGCAGTAAATATTGGACGTGCGGCTCGACTATTCGGTATGTAACGCTATCCTTTCCTTCTTTGTTTGGCATGACCTTTAAAAATGAGCAAATAACGGACAGATTTGATACCTACTTCTAGAACGTCTAGGTGACGTATATTCTTACTTCCACAACTATTCCTTTATATATTGTCTATATCTAAGGCTATGGTGATTTCTGATATTTATGATAGTGCTTCTTAGAGTCATTGAGATTTTACGTTTCCATATCGTATTTAAAGGTTCATAATCTTGATAAAACATTAATCTTTGGTAATACTCCTTGCTGGTTCAAGTTGGTTGTTATATTGAGTTATAAGAAATGATTTTAATTGCATATGGTTGCTCATAATATTCTGCTCGTGCATAGAGTCATTTATCATTTCACCGAGTCCAAGGGCCGGGTAATGTTCGTGCGGAGTTTCTTGCATATGTCACCGAGTCCCTCACTAGAGGGCCGGGAATGTATATTATATATATGATTGGTGATGAGGATGGTTATGATGATGATGATGACGGAGATGATGTGATGACTATTTCACCGAGTCCCTCACTAGAGGGCCGGGTACGTATGATGTATATATAATGATGATTATTTTGCCATGTCCCTTACTAGGGAAGCTGGGCATCTTATATGTTAAAGATATGCATGATTTTCATTTAAAAAGTACATGTGTAGAGATATCTTGTTTCGACTTATCATGTTGGTATCCTGTCATCTTTACCTTATGCTTTACATACTCAGTACATTGTCCGTACTGACCCCCTTTTCTCGGGGGGCTGCGTTTCATGCCCGCAGGTGTAGACGCTCAGTTCGGTGATCCTCCCGCCTAGGATATCTACTCTGCTGTTTGGGAGAGCTCCACTGTTCCGGAGCCCAGTCGTTTTGGTACATAACTTCTTATGTAGTCTTTTGCTTGTCTATGGGTATGGCGGGGCCCTGTCCCGTCAAGTTTCACTACTATACTCTTAGAGGTCTGTAGACATCGTGTGGGTTTATATTTATGTTTTGGATAATGGTCTGGACATGGTTTGTTTGGGATGTCCGTTTGTACAAGTGCAGCCTTGTCGGTTGTGTACATCTTTGTGTATTGTGTAGTGGCAGCCTTATCGGCTGCGTATGCTATTATGCTTTGAATAGTGGCAGCCTTGTCGGCTCGCGTATGTTGTTACGGTTGAATGGTTATGACTCTTTATGAGATAGATCCACTTTATATATATATATATATGGTGTTGGGTTTGGCTTGATTTGATTAAATTCCATATTGTCTTAGTTTCAGTTGGTCATACTTGATAGGTTGGTATGTGAGTGTCCAAAATGGGCACTTAGTCACGGCCCATCGGGTTGGGTCGTGACACTATTCTTAATCATGCATGTCCTTTTTGTGTACTTGCATACACTCATACTTAGTACAAGTGTGTACTAATCCCAAACAATCCTCTACTTTTAGGTGCAGGTGCAGGTGCAGGTGGACGCTAGAGCGTACGAGACTACGTTGACACTATTGGGACGTGGAGCATTCATCCGGACTTGGTAGACCCTCATGCTTTCGAGGATGCTTATCTTTTATATTCTAGCTTTGATGTAGGCATGAGCTAGTGGAGGATGTTCCACTAGCGTTTCTTTCTTACTTATTTAAGACGTTGTATTGGTGCCATTTTGGCAACTTTATAATTATGCAGTTATGAACTATTTCCTTCATTTGAATATCTCATTATTAGATAGCTGTTGTGAACTGATGTGATATGATGCAATTCTTACTATGAAGTCTATGTATACTTTGAAGCAACAAAAAAGTTTTAAATTTTTCGTTAAAATTAACCTATACGATATAATGATGACGTATGTAGGCTTGTTGCGACCTCCGAGAGGTCAACGACACTGGTTTCGGATAGGGTCTAGATCCCGATCGTGACAATGTTACACCTAGGGTATTCTTTGGATCGTGACACAATCACCTCAAGAGAGTACGTTCAGGATTTTAGCATATTTTAATTCTTTAATGTAATCTCTCTTTGAGCCATGGACCCAAGATACTTGAAGTGTTCGATACGACTAATGCATCAATATTCATACTCCGACCTTGTGCTTTACTTCATTGAACATTTACTCTATGTATACCATCTTAATACTACAAAACTTGAAACTTGAAAGTTTCAGGGGCTCTCTCTAAATTTTCATGTATCATAACTCTACTACACATCTTATCAATCATTACTATGTTATTTCTGAATAACATATAGCACACCACCTTTATTTGTATATGCCATGTCAATTCATCCATCTCTAAGGTGAAAAAAAAAAGCTAGAATGGGCTAAGGGATTATCCACGGTGCAACACGATCACAATAAAGAAGAGTATCACCTTTTAGTGTTCTAGTATGAATTTTGACTCCATTATACATATCCTTAATAGTCTTTATGTGAGACGCATTTACATCTCTAGACTCGAAACACCTCACAAGGACCTTAGTAATGACTTTATCATATGTTTTTCTTGGTCTATGAACAATATGTGTAAGTCCCTCTTAATGTACCTATATTTCTCTAACACCCTCCTTACAAGATGGATGACTTGTGTAGGCGAATGCCTCAATTCTAATTTAAATTGGTTCTCAAAGGTAAATACCCTTATTTATCCTCCTGCCTACCACCTTCAACCAAACTTTTGTAGTGTGGTGTAATAGATTGATACCTTTTTAGTTAGTGCAATTTAAATATTACCATGTTCTTGTATTGTGGCACCATAGTACACTCTTTATGGAATGCTAGTCTTCATAAATATGACATTATACGACTTAATCACCTACTCCATATCTGTCTTTCTACATTTTTCCAAAAATATATCAAGATGTCACCTGGTCGTCTCTCTCTTCCCTTCTTCATCTTACAAATAATCCCCTTGACCTCTGAAATCTTTTTCAATCTATAGTACCCAAATTGTTATGCCTCTTAGGATGCTCTAACTCCTACGGCTTGCCATCCTTATCCCCTTCTTCATTCAAGAGCTTAAGAAATATGTTTGTTATCTTCATCTAATATGTGCCTCTTTTACAAACACTTTTTTCATTCTTGTTCTTGATGAATAATTTGGTCTATCACATATTCTACTGTCTCTCGCGCCATGGACAGCCTATACAACTTGTAATCCCCCTCTTCATGTTCGAGCTCTTTATACAAACACTCAAAATTTGTTATTTTATCCATCATGACCACAAGTTTTGCTTCCTTTTCACCATCTTATACTTCTCCCTATTTCTCATCTTTCCTCCACATCTAATATTTCCACTTAACACTATATTTGAAATTGTATTGGCTTAAATGTTTTCTTAGACCTCTCCATTCCACTATCAATACCTTTTATGCCCAATTGGGTTACTCATAGAGACCTCTAATACCTCTCTAGTTGATCCCCTAATGCAACCAAAATTCTAGTCCACATAGTATTTGCGTCCCGACTACTCCCCCAAGCTCTTTTTCAACCAACTTCTTCCTAGTCTCCTAAGCTCTGGCCCTCAATCCGCCTCCACTATCAAATCTTTGGTTTGTCACATTCAACCTCCTCCTCCTTCTCCTCCTCCTCCTCCCCTCCTTATCCTTCTTGTCATCACATCCTTTTTCTCTTCATTATTCTTCTTCTTATACAAAATTCATAACCACAAGCTTACGTTGGACGGTAAAAATTCTCACGCGGATTAACTTGTAATTGTTGCATCCACATCTATCACCCTTTCTAAGGATAAAGTAATTTATTGAGTCTTAGCCAATGCAATATGAAAGGTCACCAAATGTTTTAATCTTTTATGGAAACTCGAGTTATCTATGACAAATTTAAATAATTCATGAAGTCTAGGAACTCGTCATTTAATACTATCCTCAAAGTTAAAATCCTTACATACATCATCACAACTTCTGAAGTTGTGCATATGTGACCATTAAAATATCCTCCAATCAAACTTTTGATGGTTTACAATATACCTTTCACAACTTTGTCTAACTCCTTCCTCAAATGTTTTTGGTCATCCCCATCCAAACATGTTTGTGGTGCATGTGCATTAGTTGCATTAAGAGCTATCCTCCTAAAACTACTTTAATTGTCATTATCATATCGTTCACCCTTCAAACCTCCACCACTTTCTACCTGCATTTCTTATCTTCTAAAAAGTCTAATGCATTCTACTCGCCGAGCTTCCCGAATAGAACAACTTAAATCCTCTACATTAATTCTATCCTTGGTTCTTACCAATTTGGTATCTTGGATACAAGCTACATTGATATTACTCTTCTTGAGAATCTTTATTACCTCAATCGACCTCTTCATCAGTATCCCTAACAAGACCCAACTCACAATATAGGAACTCTCATAATACTCTTACCACCCGTTCCCCCAACCCCAACCCTAACAAGGACATAATCTAAAATTAGCATCATACCACGAAGCCACTAACGCATGTTATAGAAACAGACAAGTGTAAAATAACTAAGCAACAAATCAACTAACATGACAAACAAGAATTGAAATAGTCAGACTAAAAGGTCAATAAGAAACTACAAGCAAAGAAGGTAAAATTATAAAACACGAAAGAAAAAGTTACATAAATAAAGTACAAACAAGAACAATTGGACTACTTCAATTGAACACATGGCTAAACACCTTGATTGGTCCACCTTGATAACTATTTCCATCAGAAAACAAATATAGAAGAAAGGAAACTCAAAAAAAAAAAGAAGGAGTGGATATGCATAGTAAGGAAAAAGTGAGAGCTGATGAAGAAAAAACTATACCTGTGAGAATTGAAGAGGACAATATCATGCTCATCATCTCCAAGAAAGTTTATCATCCAAAGTACAAGAAATCAAAAGATGGTATTCTAGATAGCTCCCAGCGGTGAAATATTTGCAAAAGAGGAGGAGCTAAAATTAAGAAACCTAGGAAACCCTATCTAAAAGGTTTAGGACATCTTATTACAAAGTTCATTGGGCTTTGAATGTTTAATTTCAACTTCTTTCTTTGGGCTCAAGCCCATTTTGTACAATTATTTTTGACTATAAGAACCCTGGAGTTCAAATTTGATTTTTCTTAGGACCCCATAGTGCGAAATCAATTGAACATATAATACAAAATCAAGTCAAATTGATTCAATATAGATTAGGAATGCTAAATAGCAAAGCATGAATAACAAATTTATCTAACTAAAATTACACAACTAAAACGATGGAACACAAATTGAACAATAAATAGAATATCAATTAGAACTCATGGAAATGACCCATAGTTCATGAACTCGTTGATAATGACCTCAACATCAATATCATTCGTCGATAATGAACTTGGCATTAATATCACTCATCGGTAATGACCTCGGCATTAATATCACTTATCAGAATTGACATTGACATCAATAACACTTGCCAGAAATGACTTTGGCATTAATAACACTACTCAGAAATGACCTCGGCATCAATAATCATCACATGTAACATCACAGTTCTTAGAAATCAATGCAAGAAAGTAATTTCACACCACACCAAATCAAGTCCATAATAATGTCATCAAAGAATTTCATCAATCATCTAGGGTTCAAAACAAGGCAACTTCACAAACTATGATGATCAACATGTTTCTATTTCATTAATATCATTTAAGTAGAATAATTGAACCCATCACCTCGTTCCTATTGTTCCCTGACACCTACAAATAAAGGAAAATACACTTTTTTTTTACTAATTTTACATGGTTTAGGAGTTCACTTGTCTCAAAATCAATCAAAAAGTCAATTCAAGACTTGATTCTTTCCTTTCCCAAAAATATCCAAATTTACACTATCTAATTCAATTAAGTAATCACAAAAAGATTTCCAAAATAACAACACTCAATTAATATATTTGCAGAATAGGTCAAATCAACTCAAGAACCCAATTTCAAAAATGAGGTCTAAATCTAAAAATCTTTACTTCAAAATATTATCCAAGACATTTGTAACTCATTGGTGAAAATCATTTTAATAAAGGATTTAAATTAGATCCTAAATCACCATTTTACTAAGTTATTGGGTTCTTGAAGAGAAATCCAATTTATCAATTCAAACCTTAATTTCAACGCTTCAATTCACAAATAATAATGGGTAAATGACGATTTAAGATTAGGAATCATTATCTAGATATTTCCTCTCAAGAATCTTTTCAAATCGTCACATTAAAGCGCCCAAAAACTAAAAAATGGTTAAATGGGGTTGAGACCTTAATTTTTGGAAGAAATTTTGTCTACGGGTCCTCTGGGAACACGTACCCTTATCTGCGAATGTAGGTAGATAGACAACTCAGAATGAGTTCTGCGATCGGGGAGGATTGTCTTTACATCACAGAAAAAAAATCAGCTAACTCAAAAATCATCAAAAGGACCTTCTGGATTTGTTCGAATCCCCATAAACACAAACCATATATATAAATTAACTATACTCAATATTCAAACCCAATGAAATCATCTAAATATGAATCTGAGGTCTCCTTGACTGACAAGTCACAAGAAACTAATCATAATGCCTAAAAAGGTCAAACCAAGATCGTGCAGCCTCTAAAAATTCAATCAAGACCTCACATACGCCTAAAATCATCCCTCGAATTCAATGGAACTCTCCAAAATCTAATCCAAACCCCAAATGTTTATGTCAACCCTAAGTTTGAAATTCCACAATTTTCCAACTTAGGACTTCAAATGCTCAAAAAGATGCCGAATCTTAAACCTACAACTCTCTTAGACCAATTTTCACATTTAAAAACTAATAGAATTGACATAATTTCATTCCAACACTCGAAACTCCAAAAGACACCAAAAATCACTTTTGAACAACTTTAGCCTTTCGAATTCCAAGATTCTGATAATTTACAACTTTTAACTCAAAACTTGAAACTCATTTCAAGATTCATTCAAAATGACACAAGCACGAAATTGATTGGGGTTAATACTAATTTTATGAAAATTTCTAAAAATGACCAACCGGGTGATTACGTAATTATTATTTTGAAAGAAGTATTTATCACTTGAAAAACGTATGTATCATTCGAAAGAAGTTAAACTCATTTTAAAAGGTTATAAGAATCATCTCAAGCCCTTAACTTGGGCATCTCAAGTAAAATATGAAAAATAGTCGGTTTAAGTCCCCCACTTGGATAAAACATGCTCTTAAAGCAATAATATCACCAAATACGTTGTCAAAGCAATAAGTATCATCAAGGTTCTCTCAATCAATAAATAATATAGAGTGCTAGCTAAGAAACAAAAATAACATCAAAGTGATCTCGAAGCAACAATATCATATAAGATTATGCAAGTCGAGTTTCATCAAAACGCAATCGATGAAGTCGAGCTAAAGATTTTGTAGGCTTGTCATTAACGTTGGAGGCTTTGGATATTCTTGGAACAAAGGCATGAAGCTTGAGAATATGCTAAAGTGGAAGTACAAGGATCCATGTGAAAGACTACGCAAATGTAAAATCTCTTGATTTGAGTAATCTTCAACCTGATCGTTGTACTTCAAACTTTAGCACATTCTCAAGCTCCATGCCTTTGTTTCAAAAACCTTTGAGCCTCTTAGGTAGAGATTCAATGACAAGTCTCAGGGTTTTGAAATTAGATTGGTGTTAGTAATTCTGACATGGGTAGTTAAATAAGTAGTAATGGTAAATTTTGAAATTAAATCAAGGAGTGTAATTATAGATTTTTAGTGGTACAATCTGTAATTTATTTTGATATGATTAAATTATATTTTTACGAATTAATATTATAATTGGAAGCTTCTATTAATATATTTGTGATCCCTATTATGTCTGATTAGTTGATCAAGTTCAAAAAAGAAAAAAGACTGTTTTAAAAGAAGTATTTTTCTTTACTAGTCTTCTTCTATAGGAATAAATTGTTTTGGCTTTAGATTATTTATTAGTTTAAAAGAGGTATTTTTTTCTTAAAAAGAAGAAGATACGTTCTTGATAGCTATTAATTGTGTGTAATGACTGCTAATTTCTCATAATAGTTGTTAATTGTTATTTGATAGAATGTATGCCTTCACTTAACAAGTAATGGACCAGGTCTCTTACTACACTTCTATTAAATTTCCAGAAAATTAAATGCAGTAAAATCAACACAATGATTTTACGTGGAAACCTCCTTGCTTAAGGGAGTAAAACCACGACCTGTTCCACAGGATTTTCAATCGTTTTCACTAATCTTCAAAAGCAAAAGTAAAACACGATTACACCAAACGTAAGAATGAGTTATCAATCTTACCGTTGAACAATAGTCCTCTATTGCTCAACAAGCCTAAGTAGAAAACCAATCTACCCACTAAGCTATCCCCCTTGGACAACCTAGACTTCAACACAACACACCAAGTCCTTTATAGATTTAGGAGTGGTTTACAATGTAAGAACAAGAGAATAAATTCCTAGACAACTAGACGAAATGCTCCAGATGTTGCTGTTGTTTTGGAATGATTCTGCCTTTGCTTTCTATTAGCCTTTGCAAGAGTTCTTGAAAAGTGTTTATCAAGTTGCAAAAACTAAAGAAAAGTGTTTAGGAAAGTGCCTTTTATATGGGCAAGTCACTTTCCTAAACTTCTTTGCCATTGGCTGGAAAGGTCACACTTTCTGACGCCATCGGGAAGTGTGCACCTACTTTCTGCACCATTTCCAGCTGGCAGTTGACTGGCTCGTCATCATGAGAGCCTGGTACCTCTACTAGGTCCCCGAGTTTTGTTTCATCTGCAATACTTCGAACAATACACCTGCAATACTCAAGTAGAAAACCAGGTACCTTTATGAGGTCCCTAAGTTTGTCAAATCATCAAAACTACAAATAACATTATTGATCGGGGTTAGGTTGAAAACATTTTTCTTTCAAACTCTTCTTCGGGTGAAAAGTATAAATAGAGGTGGTGATTTCCAATAGGGCAACTTTCACATATAGCAAACAAAAAATTCATATTTGTATGTTATATCAAACTTTGCATAATTGCGCTCCATAGCAAACATAACACTGTATAATTTGCTATACATATACAATTGTATAATTCGCTGGCCTAAATTGTATAATTCGCTGGCCTATTTCGCTGCAATTGTATAATTTGTTTTGCATACAGTTGAATCGAATTAACATGCATGTATATTGCATAATTATAAGTGTATAGCAAGAAGATATATGTTTTTCTCGCTTTATGCAAAAACAGAAACACAATATATACACTTCTGTTGTATAAAGCTAGAGAAAATTGTATTTCACTGCAATTGTATAATTCGCAATTGTATAATTCTTTAGCCTTTTTTCTCTGCAATATTTGAAGTAAAATGTTTGTAAATTGTATAATTAAGTGTATAACACGAAGATATACATTTTTGCGTGTGTATATACAATTTTCTCTCAATTTATACAAAACAGAAATAGAATTATACACTTTTGTGTATAAAGCGAGAGAGGCGAGCGAGAATGGAGAGTGGCGAGCGAGATTTTTGGGAGAGAGACGCTGGCAAATTTTAGCTAATGTTTGCTATGGAGCACAATTAAATCAAACCCTAGCTATTCCATTTAATTTAGGTTATTAGTTTGCTATTATATACAATTTTCCCATTCCAATAACCTTTTCTAAAAAATAGTTTTCTCACACAAGACTTGTCACGCCTCTTTTTGTTCTCTCAATATTTTTTTTATTTTTACTGTTTGAAAGAAAAAGAGTTTTTTTCCAATTAAAGTGACGTTTTGAAAAGGGATAATTATTATTTAGAGTCGCCACTTGGAATTGAGTTTTGGTGTTCCAAGTCACCTTATTTAAATTCCTAATCAAAAGGAAATTTGACTCTATTTTTATTGGTTTGCGAACTAGAAATCCGGGTAAGGAATTCTGTTGACCGAGGGGAAGGTGTTAGACACCCTCGAGTCCCGTGGTTCTAGCACGGTCGCTTCATCGACTTTGATATGACTAGACTTAATTTTGAATATTATATTATTTAACTTAATAATAAAAATATTTTTTTTTACTTTATTCTCTCATTTATTTTAAACCTTTTAAAAGTTGTTTTATTTATTTTAAATCTATTGAAAATTATTTTATTATTTTTGGTATGTGTCCATTAATTCAAAATTTGAAACACTCATATTTATTTATATATTGATTATTTCTTATTTATTTATTTATTTATTTTGCTTTTATATTTTTAATATTTTTTTCATGTTATTATGGGGATGAATTTATTTAGGTATTTTATAGTTAAAAAAAAGTTTAGAGTTCAAGTTAATTTAGGATTTTTATTTATTTTTTTAATTTAAAAATCGAAAGATGAAATTTTATGAGATTTGAAATTAGTTTTAAAATCATAAAAATTCTAAATAGATTAGGACTATATTTATTTTTTAAGAAAGATTTTAATTTTTTTTTTAATGCATGTAACAATTTTTAACATTCTGTCTCATTTTTTTTTAAAAAAATAATTATTATTTTTAGATCAATTTTTTTTGTTTTCGTTTGTTATCTTTTTTTTTTATATATATATATAAAAAAAAAATTTATGTTCCTTACTAAAAATAATTTTGTGCTACATCTTTTTTTTTTATCTTTTATTTTTTTTACGTTTTTTCTGTTTTTTTTTTTAATTTTTTCACGCTTTTTTTTTGTATATTTTTTAATTTTACATATTTTCTTTTTTTTTTTGTTCTTTGAAAATCCGTTTCTCTCTTCTTCTTCTTTTTTATTATCATTTTATTATCATTATTTTTATTATATTATTATTTTATAGTTTTTATCCTTTTTTTCAAATTATTTTGTACTAATTTTGTTACTTTTTTATTTTATTTTTAAATTGTGTGTTTGTTTTTTTTTTTACATTCTATCAATTTTAATGTTCGACTATTGGGTACTCTTTTACGTTCTTTCTTTCATTTTTTTTAATTTCCACTTTTGTTTTATATTTTTTTTTCTGCTTCTCTCTCTCTCTTTTTTCTTTTCTTTTTTTATTTTTTCATTTTTCACGTTTTTTTTTTTCTTTTTTTAAAAAAATCTGTTATTTTTCCTCTCTTTTTTTTTTCTTTTTTTTTTTGTTTTATGCTTTCTTGTTTTTTTTTAAATTTATTTATTATTATTTTTTTATTCTTTTGTTCTCTTTATACAATTTCTCAATTTTACTTTTTTTTATTATAATTATTTATAGTAATTATTACTATTTTATCATGAATATCTAGTTGAAATTTACAATTCTACTTAGAAAAAAAAATTACTAATTATTTTATATCCTAATCTAATAAGTCTACAATAAATTCAACAAAAATCTTCTAAAGTGAAAATAGACGGAAAGATATATTAATCTATTTAAATTCAACAATTCAATATCATGAAGCGACATAAATTGCAAAATCTATCTAAAAAACATAATACTAATAATAATAACGTAAAAATAATCAATATAATACATGTGATTTGAAGTATTTCATGCTATTGGAATCAACTTTTCATTGAAGTAATATTATTTAAATCACGCAGAATTTATAATTACATCGCTGCGAAAATTGATACCACAAAAGCGAGCTTTTATCCACGAATTCGGAATCACGATCAAATTTCTAACTCTAACCTAATTCTCAAAAGAAATAACTCGTTTTTTTTCTTTTTTTAAAAAAATCTGTTATTTTTCCTCTCTTTTTTTTTTCTTTTTTTTTTTGTTTTATGCTTTCTTGTTTTTTTTTTTAAATTTATTTATTATTATTTTTTTATTCTTTTGTTCTCTTTATACAATTTCTCAAATTTTACTTTTTTTTATTATAATTATTTATAGTAATTATTACTATTTTATCATGAATATCTAGTTGAAATTTACAATTCTACTTAGAAAAAAAAATTACTAATTATTTATATATCCTAATCTAATAAGTCTACAATAAATTCAACAAAAATCTTCTAAAGTGAAAATAGACGGAAAGATATATTAATCTATTTAAATTCAACAATTCAATATCATGAAGCGACATAAATTGCAAAATCTATCTAAAAAACATAATACTAATAATAATAACGTAAAAATAATCAATATAATACATGTGATTTGAAGTATTTCATGCTATTGGAATCAACTTTTCATTGAAGTAATATTATTTAAATCACGCCAGAATTTATAATTACCTCGCTGCGAAAATTGATACCACAAAAGCGAGCTTTTATCCACGAATTCGGAATCACGATCAAATTTCTAACTCTAACCTAATTCTCAAAAGAAATAACTCGTTTTTTTTCTTTGTGTTTGCTTGTTTTTTTCCTTTTCTACGTCTATCAATCTCAGTTTCTGTCTGTTCTCTATATATTTTTTTTACATCTCTCTGTATTTTTCAATTTCAACTGAAAGTGGGTTATATAATATTCTTTGGGTGAGAATCTGGTGCTAATTAAAAGGAACATAATAGAGTGGGATTAAGATTTAATTTGAAATATGTTGAGGGAATTATGGTTGAGAAATAATTAAATAATTATCATACTAAATAACAATAATAGGAAAATTAGTTTTTGGGAGTTTGAGGTTAATTAAGATAAGGGGAAGGTAATTTGAATATCTAGGACTCTTTTTTTTTCTTCTACCATTATTAAAAGTTGAAGATTTAAAACAAATACCATAAATTCATAATTTTTTATTATTAAAGTAATTTACACAATTTATTTATTTTTATTTATTTTAAATATAACTTTTTTAAAATTGGTATGAAATCTTTATATTTTGGTAAAAAATTAGGTGTTCACAAGACTTGATTGAGAAAATTAGTTAGAAAATAGTACAAGACTACAATCTTGAATTCCTTATTCCTTAACGAGGTTTGTGAAAACTTTAGCGGGTTAGGGTGTGTTTGATATGGAATAAAATGTTTTTCATGGAAAATGTTTTCCTAGAAAATGTTTTCCTGGAAAACAAGTAGAGTTTGTACTTATTTTTCTCATGTTTGATTGGTGAGTGGAAAATATTTTCCGGAAATGATTTTTAGTGTTTGACTTATGAGTGAGAAATATTCTTTAGAGACATCTTTTATTTTTACTAGAGTAAAAAATAATTTATGACATTGAAAATATTCTTTAAAATCAAAATTATTATTTTTTTGGGGTGGTGGGGGGGGAGTGAGTGGGGGCGGGGGGAGGGGAGGGGGTAGGAGTGAATTTTTTTTTTTTTTTTTTGAAATTGATAGTATTTTTAGAAAATAAAATTAACTTTTTGAGGGATGGGATGGGTGGGGGCTGGTAGGGGGGCTGGCCGAGGGAGGGGGGGAGGGTAGGAGTTTAAAAATAAAAATTTGAAGTTGAAAATATTTTTAAAAAACAAAATTAATTTTTTGGGGAGGGGTTGGGGTTGGGGGGGGGGGAATGGCCGGTGGGGGGAGGGTCAAGGGTCAAGTGAAAAAATAAAATTTTGAAATTGAAAATATTTTTTTTGAATTGATGTTTTTCCCAAAAAAAAATGTAATTTGGAGCAGAGTTATGGAAAATGTTTTCCTTAATTTTTTAAGGGAAGTCATTTTCCTTAATTTTGAGGAAAATCAATTGATTTGGAAAATATTTTCCAAAACTTTTATCCCAACCAAACATGGGAAAATTGAAAAACATTTTCCAGAAAATATTTTCATTCATACCAAACACACTCTTAGTTATCTTCTAGCTCAATTCGTTTAGATTGTGTTGTTTAACTATTATGCAATTGTAATCTTGAATTATGCTTTTGTTGTGCACAATCTAATATTTTTCATTGTTCAAACAATGTGATTAGTAGAGCTACATCTACTAGACATCTATCATATGTAGGGAAATTACAGGTTATCTATATCATATGTAGGGAAATTACAGGTTATCTTCTCCTTAATAATGTTGATTAAAAAAAATGTATATACAACAGAGCAATACGCTGCAGTAAATTCAACTTAATGTGAGAATTAGAATTTTCATATTTACTAACTTAAACTTGACTCGTCAGTACTTCACCACTTAGAGTCTTTACTGGCTAATACTTTGTCCCATACAACAAACTTGAAGAATATAAAAATAAAAGGGAAAAGAGTCTGAAAAATATTTTAATTTTAGCCGAAATTGTTGTTACGATACCAAATTTTATGGAGAATCTCTTACCCCCTTCCCTCGAACTATTTAATAATGCATTTTGTGTGCCCACGTGGACACATTACTGTTTATAATTATGAAATATTTCTATATGTCCACGTGGACACATATATACCTTTAAATGATGAGTGGGGTAAAAATTTTTTTCCAAAGATTGATATCGTAACAACAACTTCGATTAAAATTAAGATATATCTCAAATCTTTTTTCCAAAATAAAACATAGTTGTATATCAACGGGAATCAATTGTCTAATGGTAGAAATTTATTCTACCAAATAAAGATGAGGGTCTAATATTCAAATGATTTATTTTGTAATTGTGTAGTTTTGAAAATCAACCTCCCAAGAAAAGTCTTTTTTTTTTTAAAAAAAAACGACATTTAAAGATAGTTTTTTGATCGATTGAATCTTTATTGACATCTTATTTTGAAGTTGGTATTTTATAGAATGGTTTTTTCTCCGTCAATTTTGAGCAACTTTTAGTAGTGTTTGAATGAGGTAAGTGAAAAATAACTATTGAATCGGTGAAAATTCTACTGCAATGAACTTGAAAGAAAATGAGATATTCGTAGCTCAACCTAAAAATACTTGAGGTTCATTTTAATTTTTAATAACTATTATATTATCACTTACACTTTTTCCTTGCTTGATTTAGAGAGGTCAAATTTCAAGGTTTAACAAGAAAAATGATGTGTCTACTATCTATAAATCAAACTAATTCTTGTGAATAAAATATATGTCTAATTAATATTTGGACAAATTATATAAAAATACTACAAATACATAACCTTAATATATATAAAAAGGGAACTTAGAACAATAATCAATCATACACAAGGCAATACATTCCCAACAACATTTAGGCCCTTGACCTCTTTAATAACACACATTCTAATATTACCTCACCTCCAAGTGACACTCAAAATAAATTACAAAAATCAAAAGACAAGCAAGAAAAACCCCTCTTATCCACCAGATTTCAATTCAAAAAAATGTTTAATTATGCTTGTTAGTCATAAGCATTTTTCCTGTCAAACCACAAGCCAAAGCTTCTCTAGGTATATTCTTAACAAGATGAACACCCTCAGCCAATATTACTCCCATTCCCATATGCAAATGAGGCTCAATGTGACAATGAAAAGCCCAAACTCCAGGATTATCAGTCACAAATCTTAGTGCTGTCCATCCATAGGGATAAATCACAACAGTATTTCTCAATGGTGGATTCTTTAAATTGAACTTCTTAGCATCTTTTTCACTAAACTTCCCTTCACCATATCCCAAAACCCAAAAATCATGTCCATGTAAATGCCATGGATGTATTTCACTTGCACCTTTACCTAATGCATTGGCATTTTGTAGTATAATGTCAATTGTATTATTCATCTTTAGCATATACACACCATTTCCATATGTAGCATTAGAATTTGGTGCTTGTTTCATAACATCATAGTCACTAGGGAAATTATCTGGGGGAGGTCTAGTATCAAAAGCATTATTTATACCATATCGAATGGACCCTAAGTAGGGAGTCGTTGGTAAGACTAATGAAACGTTATTAATAGCCCATTTTGTGTAACCATCGATTTTATTTGAGTATTGAGTAAAATAATACGACGATTGTTTTTAATTGGTGGCTTAGGTGATCCCATTAGGGCAAGAATTTTGTTAGAAAATGACTTGCTATGGTTATAATCATTCCAAAGGGGTGCAATAGGTGGTGGTAATGTTGGGAATTTGGATGGTGAATTTGGGAGGTAATTCAATAGAGTGAGGGCTTGTGGTGTGTTTGGTTCTCTTCCTCTTACACTTGTTGAGATCCAATAGTTTTTGGAAGGGTCTTGATTTGTGGTGAAAAGAATTGAATAGCTTTCACCTGAATAAATATCTATGTCTTGTACTGAAAATGGTTGAACATAGTTTCCATCTGCCTCTACAACCACCATCTTGTGACCCTATATAAGAAAATAGACATGATGAATACATGTGAGCATTGATTCGACATGTTTCGCTTATCAAAAATAAATTTAACTAATCTTAATCTGAAATAATATTCGATTAAATCAACATAATATTTCAATATTCAAAATTGTTATGAATTGTAATTCTTCTCGTATCAATATTTACCTATATACCTAGTGCTTTCCACTATGATTCCTTTATAGTAGTATTGCATTCCACAAATATGAAGAGACTATTTAGTATCAAAATAGAAATAATTTCTCAGAGTTTCTACTTTTCTATATCATCTTCTATTTGTTATTTATTTACTATAATTCTCTTCCATCTCAAAAACAAAATCGCTTTGAGATTCAGAGTATAGTTTTTTAAGACATTATATGTGAAATTACACTAGCACTACACCAAAAATGATCATTAACGACAATTATTTTTTAATTGCTGCTAAATATGTATTTTTAGCGGCAATTGTCACTCTTTGTTCTAATGGAACTTAACTAATGTCCGTAAAGACTTTAGTACTCTATATTAATATCAACATTTAGTGCCGCTAAAAGTTATTTTTATTGTAGTATAAACAATACAACTAATTATAATATTTATGATTTAGTTGAACCGATAAAAAAAATTCGCTTCACCTGCATAACCACACGGTACTATGTTAATGTAAACCCTACCTACGTACCAAGGAACTACATGAATCGAAAAACTTATATTAAAAGTTGTCAACAACCTAGGTCACCCTACACCCTACCTCCAAGAAACCTCCAAAGTAGGGAAAAGATAGAGAATATATAAGTACAACTCATTACACTACCATCCAATAGCACAAGTATAATACTAGTACCTATTTATCTTTTTGGAAAATGTGAATTTATAGAATATAATGTGCAAAAGAGATAGATTTTGTGTATAACTTTACCCCAATTGCCAAGTTGAGTGAAGCCAATGCAGTGGTACTGGCTAACCTAAGCCTGTATGTCTTGTTGGGGCGCACGCGGAGAACCTGAGGTGCGTATTGCTCACCCCCTCTTAACTTGCACTGTGGAAGCCGTGGGTTGCTAAACTGCGCCGCCATTGAACAATTGTATTGACCTCTCCCATTTATCAACAATGTCTGATTTTTTTTTCAATTTCAATGCCATAAGAAATGTAGAAATTAATAATAATAATAAAAAAATAATCGCATATGTTACTCGGACTCTTAAAAATATCATTAAGAGTATATATATATGTCAGATTCTTTAAAAATAGTGTATTTTTAAAGAATTTGACACATATGATAACATTTTTTTCGAAGAGTCTAAGCAACTTAGGTTATTATCATTTTCCCGAAGTTAACATTTTAAAAATATGAAAATAATATGGTATTAATACAACCAAAAAAGAACAAAAACAAGATAACTAATCAACTTTAGTGCTAGTTTATTAATGATTAAGTGATAAATTATTAATGCTGATGAATAAGTGATAGTGACAACTTGTTAACATAATATAGGCTTCACAAGTATTGCACTATGGAATAGAAATGATTTTTATTCCTTTGTCAACAAAAAATTAGTTACTATTTAGCAAGTAGTATATAAAAGTTTTCTTAATTCTATTATTTTATATATCAATTAGAAAAGTGATGAATAGCTACATATTTGTACCTTGCTACTACACAAACAAAATTATTTGATTATAATTTATTGAAAGATGAAAAAATAAATCTTGTTAATTTTTATGAAAAAACATATTTTGCATAAGTTACAATAATCGATAAAACTTCTTTAAATTTCAAATTATTTGTCTAATTAAAAAGAAAGGTCATATATTGTCGAAGTTTTATTTGATTTTTATTTTAATAAATATAAGATATTATTTATTATTATAGTAATAAAAAAGACATCAAGGAGATTACTGTAGAACGTGGTCTTCAAAAAGTCAAGAATAATTAATTGAAGATTCTTGTCCATAGCATAAGGAAAAGAACAAAAAGATTTGAACTAATTAAATGAATAATTACCTCACATATCCCTAACTTAATAGTGAAGTTAAATCATTTTAGAATCAAAGTTTGAATTCCATTTTTTTCACTCTAAAATATTTTTTCACTTCTTCGGAGTTATATGTGAACAAAACATATTTAATTATAAAATTTTGAAATTTAACTTCCTTCTAAATTCGAAAAATAATATAGAGTATTTTTCATTTCAAATTACCTAAAAAATTAATTAATCAAAAAAACTTTAATTTCTATACTTAACTAAACACAAATTTTTAAAAATGATTTTTCATATTTATTTTAATTTTTTTTTACAATAAAGCATGGACCAACGTCCACTTATGGATTATAATGGTACGAAAAAAGACATCATAATTGAAAGAAACACAACTTTTTCGAAGTGTTTTCATGATCAAAGCGTGTATAAAAAAGTAGGAAAAAAAACTCATACAGAAAAGGGTTGAGATTTGTCAAAAAGTACAAAAAGAAAAAAGAAGATTAATTATATGAATTCAAATGAAGATGGGAGCCATAGTTCATAGCTTTTTAAGTAAATAAATGTGTACTAATTTTTATAATAATTTGAGCTTTAAGAATTAAACGTGACAAGAATATTAAAAGGTGGGAGATAGCTTTAATTTAAGACCATATATATTTAATTGATTAAACAATTTGATAAATCTCTTTGTAGACTTTTTAAACAATAAGATTGTAAAATTTTAGTATTAGTCTCTATTAAAAATCTATTTTTTTTTTCATTAAAATTTTTATTTGAAATATTCGATAGTTGTTTTCATAGATTTAATTAAATCGGTATGAAAAGTAAAAAATATACTACTATTATGAACTGATTTGTGATAAAGAACTTTAGCGATACCTGAGGTTCACCGATCCAACGCATAGGATTTGAAGATAGGTCAACTTCTTGTTCATGTGAACCTTTGTGCCACCAATCACTTAGCAATAAATTGAATTCTCCATCATAATGGAATGGTTCTCTATCACCTTGTGCAACATCCACTATGAGTGAACCATATAGCCCTGCTGATCTTTGCATACCATAGTGTCCATGATAGAAATATGTCCCGGCCTAGTTTAGATATTTGTTATAATTGATTATTTCGTGAAACGTCTTATCAGATGAATTTACTGAAAACTCGAATATTGAATTCCTTCAAATCATGATTACAATTAAGTACGTGTCGATTCCACTTTATCAAAATACTTTGCTTCTATCAAAAAATATAAAACAATATCATGTTGTATGTTTTTTCTATATAAGATCATATCGAATATTATCACTAATGGGTTAGCTATTTTCCTTTTCACTTTATTAATAAAAAATTCTACTTCTATCAAAGAATATAGAACTATATCATATGATATGTTTTTTCTATACAAGATCATATCCAATATTATCATTAAGGTTAACTATTTTCATTTTCATATAATTTCACCAAGATTTGGGTTTTTTTGTTATTTGCTAAAATTATTAATTGTTCTAACTTACTTTAATATGTAACATGTAACAATACTAAGGCATCTATGAGAAGGAAAGGCTAAGCACTAACAATATTAAGGTGAAATCCCAATTTTATGTAAAATATTTTTATATTTAGTAATAACTTAATCTTCAAGTGCTTATTTCACCTTTAATAAATTATTTATATTCACACAAACATTCAAAACTTCTTTTAAATTTAAAAAAATTTTAAAAATTATTTTTAAATTTTTTGTGTCAAATCAAATAACAATAAATAAACTGAGGGTTATTTCTTAGTGGGTCCATGCTAATTAAAATTGGTTGAGTAGAAAAATGATGTCTAAAGATTTTCTAGATCATCAATGTCTAGCAATAATTAGAAGTATATATAAATAAGTTAAACAAATTGGACAAATTATAAACAGGTGAAAATAGCTAGGATAATATTATTTTTTTCCAGCAAATGTTATATTCAATTATGCCCACCGATTTAAGTAACTTATAATTTGAACTAATTAATCTTTTTTTTCTCTTGTCTTTTAAGTTTTGAATTTTGATTGATTACTATAAGACAACATTTTCCCACCTCAGATCAAATCTGTCAACTTATACATTTTCTAATGCAAGTTGGCAGAAATTAACTTAAAATAATAAAAAGGTACCTTTTGAAAATAAGTAATAGCTACTACCTAGGTTAGTAAACTTTTAAAAATAGAAATACTCCCTCATTTTTAATCAAAAGTTTTGAGTTTAAAATTTTTTGACATAAAATCATTTTTGTTAGAGAATCCTTAATAGGAGGTTAAGAACTCCAAAATTCAAATCTGAAACGTCATTAAGTAAGTAACGGTCTCATCCATTGCATCACAAATTAACTCAATAAATCGCAAAGGAGTTTGAAAAAAAACTTACCTTGTCAACTTTAAACCTATAAACAAATGTTTCTCCAGCATTAATGGCACACTGAGATATTGCTGCAGTTCCATCAGCCCATGGTGTTCCAAACTATAATTTAAAATTAAAAAAATAAGAAAAAGATGAAAGTGAAATAAAAACCATAATCATAGCCCATAGGAAGAAGGGAAAGAATAAAGATCATAAAGTACATTATTCAGCATAATTTCATAAGTCGAGTAATGTGCACAAACTTATTTCTATCTTGTGAAGACAGATAAATTATTTAGAAAATTCTTATTTCAAGTAAAACATATCTTAAAATCAAATAATATTAGTTTCACAATTTAGAAAATAAAGTATTCCTATAAATGGCCTCTTTTACACAATCAATTCACTTATAGCAAATAAATATTATATTGTCAGTGTATATAAGAGCTCAATTAGGTTATGGGATACGAGAGGGAGATACTAACCTGTCGGATCCCATGCCAATGAATAACAACACCTTCGGTATGAAGTTTATTAGTAAGTTCAACAACAATTATGTCCCCAGCACGCCCCCTAATTGTTGGACCTGGAAATGCACCATTTATTCCCATCACAACACTTTCTTCACCATCTGTTGACCAATGAATGTACCCAACTTCCCATTTAAAATGCCTTGTTTTTGCTAATGAATGTCCAACCAACATCAATGTCACCAAAAATAATAACAATAATCTTGAGGAAGACATATTGATTTGTATAATTAAAAAGAAAGAGAACTTTTTTTTTTTGTATATACAAAGCTCACACTATGGAGCTTTGTATACTTAGTTTGTGAAAAATGTTGTAAATTGGAACATATATATAATAAACATTGGTAGCTAGCTACACAATATTTTAGTCTAAATGGGTGGGTGTGTTAAGAGGATTATATCTTTGTATGGGGCGGCGAATGTTGAACATGTTTTTGTGCACCACTAAAAAAATAAGAAGAAAAACATGTGTAAAGTGCACGGAGCAGGTAAATAACTTAATATTCAATCAAGTGAATTATATAACGTGCACCTGTTAATTTTAAGAAAATACCTCGTAAATAGAAGTGCACCTTGGGGCATTGGTTGGAAAAATTATGCATACTAGACTTGAAATTGCAATCAAAATCAACTATTAATCATAACTGTCTAATAATAGTTGTTCATTATACTATTTTAGGACATTTAATAATATTTATCCATTATATGAAATTAATAAATAATTTTACACTTAATTTATAATTTATCCTTATCATTAATTATAGTCATTTTCCTATTATTATTATTATTATTATTATCATTATTATTATTATTATATTATTATTATATATTGAAAACTATAATTACATTTTTGAAAAGGAGAAATTAAATGCTAAAGCATTTTACAAATCTTGAGGGTTTTCTAGTGTACAATAAAAATAATCTCAACTTTTGCACCATAATAAAGTATTATATTCGTCCATTATCAAAGATTACTAGTTAAATTAAGGAATTATTAATAATATGACCCTCTTGGATTTCTACCAGACCTTTTTAAATTTTTTCTTGGCAGACTTTTTTTTTTTTTTTAAAGGTTTTTGTTGGGGATGGGAGAAATACTATATTATTTGATTGTTTTCTATAATATGATAAATAAAAATACTATAATATATATTAAAATATTTTGGCATTATTTCTGGAATATCATAGAGTAAATAAAACTCTATCTCCTAATACTAATAAATCCAACGTGTAATCCCTCATCTTGTCTCCTTAAAAAGGGAAATTATATTTAATAATTCCTAAACTTAAGCAAATTTTAATTCTGCCCTCTACGTTTATTAAAATTTAGTTAATTTATATGGTAAAATTCATTATATTCTATCTCTTACCTAAATTTGTCAGTGTCTTACTGGTATAAAGGGTAAATTGCTAATTTAATGATACATACCAAAGAATCACAATAAAATACTTTGAATATAACAGGTGTGCATTTTAAATTACCAACAAATTTGGAATATAGAATATATAATTGGTATATATTTTACATAATAATTCTTTTACATTACATACTTACTAGAAATTCTAAGTATATAAATTGGTATAACAACAATGATATAATTCTTTAAAAATAAAGAATTTTACTTCGATACATATATATTATTTCGCTGATTTGGATTGAAATCAACGAAAGAAAATGAAAAAAAAGAAGAAAGAATCATATAATGAAAATAAAGAGAAAAAAATAATGAAATTGTAAGAATGATGGAGTTCTTCATTTATAAAATTAATGTCTTTAATTGTGGACCAATATTTATTTTCTTAAAACTTTGAAATATGCTATATTGTATAAAATAAATATGTTATTTCAAGAATAAACAAAAATAATGATAATAATCATCTTTAATAAAAGTACTCTACCCTGTAAAATTATCATTCTTCTTTTCTCTCTTTCCTTTTCCTTTCTTTTCTTTTCTTTTTTCCCTTGATAATTATGGCAATCATGTAAGCTTCAATGTAACGCTGAAAAATAAATAAATACATACATTACACATTAATAATAAAATAAAACTTTAATTTATATAAACATATACATGGACCATAAATACGGGCTCACGTGAACTCATGCATTTTTCGAAATTATACACAATAAAGTTATATTTTTCAAAAAATTATATAAATATAGATATGTGAAATCACACTTGAAAGATCATAAAATACCGTGATAATTAGGTGCATTGTTCTAAGCAAAAATTAAGAATTAATTAAATCTTACATTTTTGTTAATAATATATTCATTATCTCAATATCCTAGGTACCCTTTCGACCATAAACATTTTTTTGTTGTAAAGAACAAATAATTCAGTATTCCCTTTTGTTATTTTCTATTTCAGAAAAAGAACATAACATGATTAATTTTTAAAAATATAATAAAAAGTATTAGAATCAATCATACCACTTGATCACTGAGAAAATTCCAGCTCACATGCACTACGCTAATAGAGTATATAGCCAAAAGAAAAGCAACAAAAATAAAAAAAGGTGACAACAGGAAAACTTCATTAAGATCTTCATATATATATATATATATATATATATATATATATATATATATATATAGATATATATATATATATATATATATATATATATATATATATATATGAACATAAAGGTGAGAAAAGACTTCTGGAATCATCTTCTTTTTTTTTTTAATTTTTCACACACTCAATTTCAAATTTATAGATTGATTCTTGACTTATTATCACAAAAAGGTTTATTTTTAATTTTGAAAAATAACGTTTTGAAATAATATGTAACTATTAATTATGTAACCATGAGAAAAACTAATCTTATTCAAATTGGACTTAGAATTTTAACAAATACATAATATACTACTTTATGGTTTTAAATATAAGATACATATAATGTATTAAAATTTGTCTTAAAATTTGTGATTTCAAAATATATTATGTGAAACATTAAAAGTAGAGAGTTATTAAGTATGAAAAGTACTATTTTTAGAAAAAAATTAATCAAGGAGATGCATTAATTGATATACGGTAAAACCATTATAAATTAATGGGATCATAAAATTTTATTATTTTATAAAGATATTATTTAATCGATGAATTAATATTAATTAATTTAAGGAATGATTTGAGATTTAATGAAGGTTAATTTTGATTATATTAAAATTTTATATCTTACTAATTTATATAACATATTTATTGATTTCACATAAAAGATATTATATACAAAGCACAAAGGATACATTAAAATCATTGTATTTACTAATTTATGTATCATATTTATTGAATTATCACTATTATGTTGTCACGCCCCGAGCCTACATCCTAGGCGTGGCTGGTACTCGAAGATCACTGTTGGCCTCGAGCGGACCCTTGGTATGGCTTACTTACTCAGCGGAAGACTTAAACACAAATGACAACTCAAGTCTTTAAATAATATCTGAAATAATAATGTAAATACAACTAAACTACTAACTGTATATGAAACCTTTAAATGATTGAGATGGATGTTGGGAGAAAACCCACGACTAACTAAAGAACTAACTAAAAAGCAATAAAAGATGTCCTCCGAAATGCAAGGATGCTCACCAACTGACTCTGAATTTTTCAAATAGATCAACGGTGCGTTGGATGCCGATCCTCGTTACCTGCGTCTGCATCATGATAGATACAGGTCAACTGACATCAGTATGTTGCTACGAGTATACGAGTTGGAATGTTAAACAACATAGACTTAAAAGAGATTTTAAAAGAAACACTTACCTTGACTCTTCTCAACTCATGTCTCGTCTCAACTCATGAATACTTAACTGAAAACTCATTTCATTATAAAGATGTTTTAAATAAGTGCAATATAAAGAAAAAGAAAACTGTTTAAAACATGATGTCAACTCATAATTATAATACCATAAAGATATATCATGCTTCCTCTCAAAGTCTACTTGTACAATACATGAATGAAGTCTCATACCCCCATTCACACTAAGCAGAATCCCTTGAGGAACCATGCAATTACTGTTGTGGGAATTTCTCTAACCGACAACCATCACTTAAGAACTATAGTGATGATACAACACTTTTCCTCACGCTACCAGGTCCATCCTACCCTTGCCATCGATATAGGACCTGGACTGCTTAATGGATACATTAGTCATGCTAAAAAGAGCACTACAGGAATCATCTAAAAAATATGATCTTTTTCTACCCATGATGGCTACATGGTTTATGGGGCTGATAGTTGTTTGAACTTTTCCCCATATCGGTGCTCAATACTACTCCGAAAATATACTTAGCTTTTATGTTTTAAAATCATATTTCTTTGGTGATTTCAGATTATGTCTTAAAAACTTAGTTCATAGGTTTTTAAAAACAAAACTCTTCTTTGGTTTGAGATAATTACTCAAACTATCCTCTTAAAAGAGGTAACTCCTCTTCAAAACTCTTTCTCAAAAACATATCAAAATCATATTTTAATATGATTATTGATGACTCGGAAATTCATACTGCATAAACATTGATGATATCTATATACCATGTTGCTTAAACATTGATGACATACTCGATTGTCATACCAATCATGTTTTAGAAATTTTTTCTCAAAACTCATCTTTTTTCTAAAAGAAATAGTAATTCAGACTGCTCAAAACTTTTTTGAAAATCTCAGTTTCCTCTCATCTCAAATGTAAGAACATTTTAAACTCTTGGGAGTACTTAGTTCCCATATATTTCTTTGAAGAAAAGACTTCACTTTACTCTGAACTGAACCCAAACTTAAGTCGTAAAACGAAGTTAAGACATTTGTAAAATACTTATGAAACTTGAAACAAAATTCTTCTTCTTATGCTTAATCTTTACTCAACTTGATCTTTAAGTCTTAAAATAAAGTTAAAAGATTTTACAAAAGAATTCTTGAAACGACTATAAGAATTTTGTAGACTTGGCTCTTAACTTTCCTTGAATTTGAAGTTATGGATTCAAGGTTGAAATTCATGTTTCTGGATGATTTCTATGTGTATAGAAGTCATTTCGAGTAGCCGGAATCATTAAGAAGTATTATATTAGAACACTTTAGAATGACATAATCACACTGAATTATGAAAATTGGGTGAAAATGCCGATTCAATCGCATCCAGAGCGCGCTGCGCCATCCTCATTTGACTGAGTCTCCTTTCTGGTGCACTGCTGGCGCGCCGTCCTAACTTTCCTGGCACTATTGGGGGGGGGGGCAGCCCTTTCCTAGGTCAACTTTTTACGAATGTTTCCTCTCGTTTTTTGACCTTATATCGTTTCAATTTAATACCTCTTCTCAAATTCACTTTAGATTTACATACCCATATCATATACACAAGGATCTAACTCAATGAACTCAAGAAACAACACTTTCTACCTCAAGAAATTCATAAATCTCGACTCATGTTCAAGAACTAAAACAATTCAAGAACAACCAACAAGAACATTCAAAATCCAACCGTTTTAGAACTAGATTACGCTGAATCAAACATGTTTGATATGTGGGTGAGCAAACCCAATGTTATGATAGACCCACATACCTTTTTAGGAATCATCCACATGTTAAACTTCGACGATCTTGACGAATCTTGAATGCTCTTCTCTTTTCTCCTTTTTTCTCCTTTTATTTTCTCTTCTCTTAAAACCGTAACGCTTTTGGTAAAAGCGTAACCTGATTTACTTCAGTTTATACCCCTAATTAATTACCAAAACTAAAAAAATTAATAGGGTAATGAAAATATCGAACTACCCCTTCAAAATCCATATTAGACTTTCCTTAATCCAACAACATAACTTTCGAAAGACAAATCTCAATTATACGAGCTCGGAATAGCAGAAACTTGACGGATTTTGAAAGATCATTCCAAGGGATTTTCAATCATATCTGTAACTACACCTAAACTCATCCTGAGCTAGGAGTTATGACAGCTTGAAGTTGACCAAAAACTTACTTTTATCTTAAAAGTTTCCAGATTTCCTAATACTTTCTAAAAATAAGTATTTTAATATTTTAAACTTCTTTCTAGCTCTTTCTAGTTGCAAGATATTACATATGCAAACAAAAGAAATTAAAAAAACTGAAAATTTTGTAAGTAAAATGAGTTTTTGGTCAACTTGAAACGGCCGAAACTCCTAGCTCAAGACGAGTTAGATGTAGTTCCAGATATTGCTGGAAAAGCTGCCGATTTTGCACGATTACGAATTTTCATGAGTGAGTTATGCCCTTTGAAAGTTGGGTTGTTGGAATAAGGAAAGTCCAATCCGGATTTTTAAGGGGTAGTTTGGTCTTTTTCTTACCTAACTTAATTAATCATTTTTGACATATTTTGGGTCTAAACTGATAGGATTCAGTTTACGCTTTTACCAAAATAGTTAGAATTTTGAGAGAAGATGAAGAAGAAGAAACGACAAGATTCTTCAAGATCAACCAAGAAAGTGGTGATTTTTCCAACAAATTATTTATACCAAATATGTGAGTCTCTCATACCGTCGGGTTCGTTCACCCACGTTCCAAATATGTTTATTTCAGTATGAATTCGTCCTAAAAGGGTTGAAAGTTTGATGTTCTTGATATGTATTCTTGAATTTGATGTCGTTCTTGAATTGGGTTGATATTGATAAGTTTCTAAGATCTTTGAGTCGAATTATAGAGTTGTTTTAAGTTAGGTTCTTAGTACATATGTTGGGTATCTGAATCTAACTAGATATTGAGAAAAATATTCGAGTTTAGGCGAATTGGGGATGGAAAACAAAGAAGAAAAAAACTGGACAAGGAACATGTACTAGGTCCACTTCGTGGACTTGTTGCCTCAGTGAAAAAAATCTGTTCCGCATCATAGAGAGGACGCGGACTCTTCTGTCACAAAATTTATTTTTGAAATCATTTAGTTAGGAACATCTCCGCGTCGCAGACTTGTTCGAAGAGGGTGATTTCGTAACTTTTCTCATGTTTAGCCATCTAAAATCATTCCTAAACAACATGAGATCCTTCCAAACACAAATCATAATCCTCAAATCCATAATTTAATTAGAGGATCAATTAAGAGTCAAGTCAAGACCAGTTAAGATCAAAGTCAAGAGAATTCAAGAGTCGAGTGAAGTTCATCAAAGTTTTAAGAGTCTTTTATAAATATTTTAAATTTTTTCAAGGCTAAAATTTCAAGTTAAACTAAGAATAAAGAGTTGAGTTCATTTCTCAAAAGCTATAGGGAACTAAATATTCCCAAACAATTTATAAATGTTTTTTCATTTAAGATAAAAGGAAAATGAGATTTCCCAAAAAGAGTTTTGAGTAAGAAAAAGTAAACATCGATTCTAGGAGAGATTTTAAGCTAGTGTTGATCAATTATCTCAATCTAAAGAAAAAAGTTATTTTTAAAACATATGAGCTAAGTATATTTTTGGGAGTAGTATTGAGTATTGATTTGGGGATGCGATTTCATATGAACTCAAGTCTCCATAAATAATGTATCCATCATGGGTATTGATGGGTTATACTTTTTAGATGATCACATAAGTTAAACTAGTGGATTCACTATGTTAAGATAGTTTCTTATTTAGATAGCAAGGTATAGGTCTTTTCTTGGCAACGCGAGGTAAAGTGTTGTATCATCACTATAGCTCTTAAGTGATGGTTGTCGGTTAGAGAAACTCCCACAACAATAATTGCATGATTCCTCAAGAGGTTGTGCTTAGTATGAATAGAGGAATGAGACTTCATTCATGCATTGCACAAGTAGACTTTGAGAGGAAGCATGATAAGTCTTTTTTTATGATTATGAATTGACATCAGTTTATTTCGTATTTTTACATACATCTCAGAGTTATTTTGTATCTTTGCATATCCATAGAGTTTACAACATGTTTTAAATAGTTTTCATTTTTTATGCACTTGCTTTTAAGAATAGCTTAATATTGAAATGAGTTTAGTTACGTATTCATGATTTGAGAAGAGCCAAGGTAAGTGTTCCTTTCAGAATCTCCTTCAAGCCTATGTTGTTTAACACTCCAACTCGCATACTCGTACATTCAATGTATTGATGTCAGTTGGCCTGCATATTATGATGCAGACCCAGGTAATTAGGATCGGCATTCGAGTGCACCATTGATCTAATGAGCTGTTCAGAGTCAGTTGGTGAGCCTCTTTGCTTTTCGGAGGATCCATTTTATTTTCATTACTTTCTAGTTTAGTTCATTTAGATGTTGTGGGGTCTGTCCCAACATCCATCCATTTATTTGAGGCTTCATAGATAGGCAATCAGATGTTAGTTCATTCGTTATCATTTTGTTATTGACTTATGTTCATATTTGATTTTTCATTTTGGCTAAGTTAAATGTTTATTTAAGAACATTTTGATTCCAGTTCCAGACAATTGAGTTAGTTAACATTCGAAATCTTTTCTTAATACTTTAAGTCTTTCGCTGAGTAAGTCAGACCAATGGTTCGCTTGGGGCAAAAAATGATCTCTGAGTGCCGGCCACGTTCAGAGTGTAAGCTCGAGACGTGACAGAGGTTTTACTTTAATAGGAATAATAAACAATAAAAGGCATAATAGATAAATGTGCTTTTTTTGTTTGGACTCGACTAATATTGTATTTTTTAATACTGGATGTATACAAGTATATATTTAAAGTTGTATTATAAATTCAAATAAGTAGACACATCTATTATATGTGACATAGTACACATTTAATGTAAATTATTATGTATATGTGTCTATTTTTTCAGTATTATATAAGTTTAAGTGTCTAGTTATTACACACTCAAAATTGAAAGACATAAATTTAGTTAAAGTCAAACTAAAAAAACACATTTATGAATTATGTCAACAATAAAATAAAATACATTGATATGCAACATGCAAACGTTTATTTATCACGGATACCCCAAAATTATTTTAGTATTCGACATAGCTTGTGATGAATTTATTCTTCTTGAAAATAAGGCTACTAAATTAATTATTTGGGACCTAAATATGAAAAGATTTTTTTGAATAAATATATAATCGTAACAATTTACTTTATTTAATGTGGAGGTTGTGGTAATAACTAATGAAATAATTTTAGTGAATCGTTGCATTTTTTCTTGTGTGGATACTTGTATTGTTGACATATTTATATTTTGGCGATTATCATGAACCCACATTATTTCTCTTACATTTACCTTTTTTAATTACATTTTGTGTTTTTATTCATTTAATATTCTACCTATATTAAACGATAAACTCTTTGTACGACACAAAACTTATTATTGTGTGTTTATAACAAGATCAAACTTATTTTTTTTGGTACTACAATAAATCAACACTATTTTAGTATTATTATGTAAACTTATCAAATTCAACACAACTATTTCAATGTCATTATATAAGCTTTGTAAATTTGTCAATCATGTTTTATTATTCTAATATTATATCATATTTTTTCATTAAAGTTTTTATTATTTACCTTCTTACTTCATAAAAATTGCGTACATTCTACCTTCTAGAAACTTCACTTGTAGTATTACATTTGAATAGTTATAGTTATTCAATTAACATATGAAAACAAAAATAAAAGGAGAAACTATAGAAAATGAAAAACTACCTTATATATTAAAATAATATAGCTACATTATACTTTATTTATAATTTATGGTTATATGTAATGAATAAATATCAAAATTTAATTTAAAACGCCTAAATTTTTTTAATATAATTTCACACGCCTAATTTCTTTTTTTCCCTCTTTTCACGCTTCTCTCTTCCAATAGTCTCACTTTTTCAGTTTTTCTTTCATTATCTCAAATCAATTTAATTACTTCTAAATCAAGTTCACCTCTTTAAAGTATCAACAAAATCAATATTTTTGCCCATCCGATACTGTTGAATACTTATAGTATGCAATCATATTTTGAATACTTTCATTGTATTTGAATAGTTTATATTTTTGAATACTAGAACTAGTGTATTTAGAGTGATGTTGTCATTACGTTCTCTGAAAATGATTGTAGTAAGGTGTAGTCATAT